>CM039465.1:8909492-9217076 GCA_022414725.1 Microglena sp. YARC
GTTTATTTATCAGTTTATTTATCTATTTATTCATTTATCGGTAACATCCAACCTACACTGGGCACTTCTCCCATGGGCCAGACTGACCGCTGCTGACTGCGCTGTTTATTTATCTATTTGTTTTATGCATTCACCAGATAAGCTTTTTGTTTTACCTTCCACCCACCGATGGTAGTTTACCCGATGGTCCAGACTGGCTGCTGTTGAACCCCGCTGTTTATTTATGGTTTATTTAGTTTTTTTTTTTTTTATTTGTTTATTTTTTATTTATCAGTTTATTTATTTACCTGTTTATTTTATTGATATATCAGAACCATCCAACCTACCAATAGTAGTTTACCCGATGGGCCAGACTGACTGCTGCTGACTGCGCTATTTATTTATCGCTTTATTTATTTATCTATTTATTTACCTATTTATTTATCTATTTATTTATTTACCTATTTATTTACCTGTTTATTTATCTATCTATTTATTTACCTGTTTATTTATCAGCTTATTTATCTATCTAATTATTTACCTGTTTATTTTATTTGTATATCAGTTATATGCAGCTTACCGATGGTAGTTTACCCGACGGGCCAGACTGACTGCTGTTGAATGCACTGTTCTGCACCGAGGACAACTCTGCCAACAGGGCCTGGGTGGACTCCGACGTTTGCATGCATCCGGGGGGGCAGGCGCTGGTGCTACACACAGGAGGAGGGTTTAGGATTTAAATGATGGTGGTTGTGGTGGTGGTTGTAGTTCAGATGGTGGTTGTGGTTGGTTGTGGTGGTGGTGGTGTAGTTCAGATGGTGGTTGTGGTGTGGTAGTTAATATGGTGGTTGGTGGTGGTGGTTGTAGTTAAGATGGTGGTGTTGTGGTGGTTGTAGTTAAGATGGGTTGTGTGGTTGTGTAAGTTAACATGGTGGTTGTGGTGGTGGTTGTAGTTCAGATGGGATGTGGTGGTGGTGGTGGTGGTTTGTTAGTTAATATGGTGGTTGTGGTGGTTTGTGTTAAGTGGTGGTTGTTTGTGTGGTGTTGTAGCTTAGATGGTGGTTGTGGTGGTGGTTGTAGTTAAGATGCTGGTTGTGGTGGTTGTAGTTAAGATGGTGGTTTGGTGGTGGTTGTTGTAGTTAAGATGCTGGTTGTGGTTGGTGGTGGTAGTTAAATGGTGGTTGTGGTGGTTGTGTAGTTAAGATGGTGGTTGTGGTGGTGGTGTAGTTAGATGCTGTGGTGTGTGGTGGTGGTGTTGTAGTTTAAGATGGTGGTTGTGGTGTGGTTGTAGTTAAGATTGTGGTTGTGGTGGTGGTTTGTGTGGTGTGTGGGTGGTGGTTGTAGTTAAGATGCTAGTTGTGGTGGTGGTTGTAGTTAAGATGCTGGTTGTGGTGGTTGTAGTTAAGATGGTGGTTGTGGTGGTTGTGGTGGTGGTTGTAGTTAAGATGCTGGTTGTGGTGGTGGTTGTAGTTAAGATGCTGGTTGTGGTGGTTGTAGTTAAGATGGTGGTTGTGGTGGTGGTTGTAGTTAAGATGCTAGTTGTGGTGGTGGTTGTAGTTAAGATGCTGGTTGTGGTGGTTGTATGGTGGTAGTTAAGATGGTGGTTGTGGTGGTGGTTGTAGTTAAGATGCTGGTTGTGGTGGTTGTAGTTAAGATGGTGGTTGTGGTGGTGGTTGTAGTTAAGATGCTAGTTGTGGTGGTGGTTGTAGTTAAGATGCTGGTTGTGGTGGTTGTAGTTAAGATGGTGGTTGTGGTGGTGGTTGTAGTTAAGATGGTGGTTGTGGTGGTGGTTGGTAGTTAAGATGCTGGTTGTGGTGGTTGTAGTTAAGATGGTGGTTGTGGGTGGTTTGTAGTTAAGATGGTGGTTGTTGTGGTGGTTGTAGTTAAGATGGTGGTTGTGGTGGTGTTAAGTGGTGGTTGTGGTGGTGGTTGTAGTTGATGGTGGTTGTGGTGGTTGGTGGTGTAGTTAAGATGGTGGTTGTGGTGGTGGTTGTAGTTAAGATGGTGGTTGTGGTGGTTGTGGTGGTGTAGTTAAGATGGTGGTTGTGGGTGGTGGTTTGTAGTTAAGATGGGGTTGTGTGGTGGTTTGTGGTGGTGGTGTGGTGCTGGTGGGTGGTGTGGTGTTGTGGTAGGGTGGTGGTGTTGGTGGTGTGGTGGTGGTTGGTAGTTAGATGGTGGTATGTGGTGGTGGTTGTAGGATGTGGCTGTGGTGTTGTGTGGTTGCGGTTGTGGGTTGTGGTGAAGATGCTGGTTGTAGTGGTGGCTGTGGTTGGGGTGGTGGCGGCTGTGTTTGTGATTGTGTGGTTGTGGGGGTGGTCGTGGTTATGGTGGTTGCGGTGATTGTGATAGTGGTGGTGGTGGTGGAGAAGATGGTTGTGGTTGTGGTTGTGGTGGGGTGGTGAAGATGGTGGTGGTGGAGGTGGTGGACACACAGACCCCCCCCCCCCCCCCCCCCTGCCCCCACTCACATGGCTCTTACAGCTTCCACCACGTCTCCCCCCCCACACACACCTAAAAAACCACCACCAACACACAGCCGCCACTCACCTACCTTACCCACTCACATGGCCTTCACAAATTCCACCATCCCCCCCCCCCCCCCCCCCTGGACACCCACCCACCCACGCCCACCCACTCACATGGCTCTTACAGCTTCCACCACGTCTCCCCCCCCACACACACCAAAAAACCACCACCAACCCCACACAGCCGCCACTCACCTACCTTACCCACTCACATGGCCTTCACAAATTCCACCATCCCCCCCCTCCCCCCCCTGGACACCCCACCCACCCACGCCCACCCACTCACATGGCTCTTACAGCTTCCACCACGTCTCCCCCCACACACACACCAAAACCCACCACCAACCCCACACAGCCGCCACTCACCTACCTTACCCACTCACATGGCCTTCACAAATTCCACCATCCCCCCCCCCCCCCCCCCCCTGGACACCCACCCACCCACGCCCACCCACTCACATGGCTCTTACAGCTTCCACCACGTCTCCCCCCCCACCCCCACCCCAATCACCCACCCCACCCACTCACATTTAGGGAAAGGCTAAGTTAGATAATATTAGTGAATGAATTATATTAGTGAATGTTAGTTAATATTAGACTGACGAGCCGTCTCACCAAAATTTCAATTTATTTTAATTTATTTAAAAAACTAATATTACTGTGACACTATAATAATATTAGTTAAAATTATTTTTCAAACACTAATATAAGTTGCCGTTCCATACTCACATGTGTATCACAGATTCCACCACATCCCCCATGACGCTGAACTTAGGGATCCTAGCGCCCCCACCCCCACCCCCACTCACCCACCGCACCCACTCACCCCATACCCATCCACCCCACCCACTCACCCATACCCATCCACCCCACCCATTCACCCACCACCCACTCACATGGCGATCACAGACATCACCACATCTCCCATGACGCTACCCCCCCCCCCCCCCACCCCCCACCCACTCACCCACCACCCACTCACCCACACACACCACACCCACCCACTCACATGGCGATCACAGATATCACCACGTCTCCCATGACGCTAACCCCCCCACCCACTCTCCTCCCCACCCACCACTCCCCCACACCACCACTCACCCACCACTCACTCACACCCCACCACGCCCACTCACATGGCTATCACAGATTCCACCACGCCCCCCATGACGCTAACCCCCACCCACTCTCCCCCCCACCCACCCACTCACTCACCCACCCCACCACACCCACTCACATGGCTATCACAGATTCCACCACGTCCCCCATGACGCTAACCCCCCCACCCACTCTCCCCCCCACCCACCCACTCACTCACCCACCCCACCACAACCCACCCACCCACTCACATGGCTATCACAGATTCCACCACGTCCCCCCATGACGCTAACCCCCCCACCCACTCTCCCCCCCACCCACCCACTCACTCACCCACCCCACCACACCCACCCACCCACTCACATGGCTATCACAGATTCCACCACGTCCCCATGACGCTAACCCCCCCACCCACTCTCCCCCCACCCACCCACTCACTCACCCACCCCACCACACCCACCCACCCACTCACATGGCTATCACAGATTCCACCACGTCCCCCATGACGCTAACCCCCCCACCACTCTCCCCCCACCCACCCACTCACTCACCCACCCCACCACACCCACCCACCCACTCACATGGCTATCATAGATTCCACCACGTCCCCCATGACGCTGAACTTAGGGATCCGAGCGCCTCCAAAGACGCCTGAGGAACAGGGTCCCGTGCACAAGCCAACACGGATGTACAGGGGGGGGCAGCCGGGGAGGGGAGAGACATCTGGGGAGGGAGGTGGTTGTGTTGGTTGGTGGTGGTTGGTGGTTGTGACACGGATGTACAGGGGGGGCAGCCGGGGAGGGGGAGAGACATCTGGGGAGGGAGGTGGTTGTGTTGGTTGGTGTTGGTTGGTGGTTGTGACACGGATGTAAAGGGGGGGCAGCCGGGGAGGGGGAGAGACATCTGGGGAGGGAGGTGGTTGTGTTGGTTGGTGTTGGTTGGTGGTTGTGACACGGATGTACAGAGGGGGGCAGCCGGGGAGGGGGAGAGATATCTGGGGAGGGAGGTGGTTGTGTTGGTTTGGTGTTGGTTTGGTGGTTTGTGACACGGATGTAAAGGGGGGGCAGCCGGGAGGGGGAGAGACATCTGGGGAGGGAGGTGGTTGTGTTGGTTGGTGGTGGTTTGGTGGTTGTGACACGGATGTACAGGGGGGGGCAGCCGGGAGGGGAGAGACATCTGGGGAGGGAGGTGGTTATGTTGGTTGGTGGTGGTTGGTGGTTGTGACACGGATGTACAGGGGGGGCAGCCGGGGAGGGGGAGAGACATCTGGGGAGGAAGGTGGTTGTGTTGGTTGGTGGTTGTAACATGGATGGATAGGGGCGGGGGGGGGGGGGGGGGGGGGGGGCAGCCGAGGAGGGGGAGGGACATCTGGGGAGGGAGGTGTTTATGGTGGTTGTGGTGGTTGGTGGTTGTAACACGGATGTAGAGGGGGGGGGGGGGGGGTAGCCGGAAAGAGGGAGAGGCATCTGGGGAAGGAGGTGGTTGTGGTGGTTGTGGTGGTTGGTGGTTCTAACACGGATGTAGAGGGGGGGGGGGGGGGGTAGCCGGAAAGAGGGAGAGGCATCTGGGGAAGGAGGTGGTGGTGGCGGTTGTGGTGGTTGGTGGTTCTAACACGAATGTAGAGGGGGGGGGGGGGGGGGGGGGTAGCTGGAAAGAGGGAGAGGCATCTGGGGAAGGAGTGGTTGTGGTGGTTTGTGGTGGTTGGTGGTTCTAACACGGATGTAGAGGGGGGGGGGGGGGGGGGGTAGCCGGAAAGAGGGAGAGGCATCTGGGGAAGGAGGTGGTTGTGTGCGGTTGTGGTGGTTGGTGGTTCTAAACACGAATGTAGGGGGGGGGGGGTAGCTGGAAAGAGGGAGAGGCATCTGGGGAAGGAGGTGGTTGTGGTGGTTGGTGGTTCTAACACGAATGTAGATACTAAAGGTCATAGGCTACAAGTCATATGCAGCGTTGCAAGCGACGCGGAAAATTGGCGGAGTGCGTTGGCAACGGAACGACAGGTGGCAACGATGGAGGTGACAGAAGCAAGTTAGTTATGAGACAGTTGGCTGACATGTCAGGCTTCAATTTTTTGGTAGGTGACCCTGGGGGCTCCCGCCCCCCCCAAATGTTTGGCTTGCCTTGCCAAATGAGTTGCTACTACATTGATTTTCCATTATAAAAAAATAAAAATGAGCATGTTTCACTTGCCTTCTAAAACAACAGCGTTCAGGGTAGAACAAACCGGTCGGTATTCCAGTATTGGGGTATTTGATGGTCGGTTTACTGGAGCCAAAAATCCCAATTTCGGTTTGCCCTGAACTTTCTGCGAGTCCCTTCCAGTATGCACCGACCAATTCTGAGGGCGAGTTCCGGTTAGACCGACCGGAATCCAACCTGGGTTTCCGGTATCTCACTCAGCTTTGTAGCTGAGTAGCTGTGAAGCTTTCATGGCGACTCGTGCTCATGAGTTTCTGAACAGTTGGAACTTCATCTTCCGTAACCTTCCCAACACCTGCCCTTCGAGGACGAGGAAGATGAAAGCACTTCCCTCCCTTCTTAACCCCCCCTGCCGGTTTTGCCCAGGGCTCTTTTCACCATGCAAATTTGAACTGAAAGCGTAGGTATTTAATGGCCTGCACACTCGATTGCTCACTCGAGCTTCACTGGCTCTACGCGTTTTTTCCGCGTTGAAGCGACTAGGTGGTGTCGTTACCCCGCATCAGCCTCTCGCAGCAGCTCCTCCCCATCCCCCTTCTCCCCCTTCCCCTCCCCGCCCTTTTCCTCCTCCGCAAGGAAGTGTAGGGCGTTATCGCTCTTGGCGCCTGATCGTCATGGACTCAACACGTGCCAATGGTGGTCAGCAAAAAAACGGATGGTAAAACACTAAGTGCTGGTAAAACCGGAGATTTTTCAAAAAAATCAGACAAAAAGTGCGGTATTCAAAAATGCCCCCAAAAGTGCACTGGAAGGGTATACACAGAGTTCCGGTATTGCCAGCACATTTCAGAAAGGCCATTGTCTCTTATAGCGTTTATGTGCATAGCTGCACTCCACTGTTGTTACTAAGTTGTTTTTTCCATTCAAGCATTTGTTTTTAGCAATGTTCGGGTTGCCTTCTTCAACTATAGCGTTCAGGTGCATAGCTGCGCTTTACTGTTGCTACTACCTTGTTTTTTCCATTCTCACATTGTAAAACGATACAAATAAAAAAATAGCATGTTTGACTTGCCTTCTTCAACTATAGCGTTCAGGTGCATAGCTGCGCTTTACTGTTGCTGCTTTCAAGTTTTTTCTATTCTCGCTTTACAAAACAATAAAAATAAAAAAATGAGCATGTTTGGCTTGCTTTCTTTAACAAAAGCGTTCAAGTGCATAGCTGCCCTTTACTGTTGCTAATATCAAGTTTTTTCCATTCTCGCATTCTAAAACAATACAAATAAAAAATTAGCATGTTTGGCTTGCCTTCTTTAACAAAAGTGTTCAAGTGCATAGCTGCGCAATTGCTACTATGCTGTTGCTACTAAGCTGTTTGTTCCATTCTCACATTCTAAACAAAAGATGGGCATGTTTGATTTGCCTCCTTTAACAATAGCGTTCTCACATTCTAAAAAAATAAATGAGCATGATTGACTTGCCTGTTGTGAAAAATGTAATGACGCTCTACCAAGCATGAATGCACTTAACGCTGCTAGGCCCTCAGGGGATGCACCCGACATAGAAGACGGAGAGCTATCATCCCTCTGAAGCACGCCAGCAGCTGCTATGAATCTTTGCATCGAGAAGGAAGATACGGATGAGTGGATAGGTGGGAGTTGGTGTGTGTGGGTGTGGGGTGTTGGTGGGTGGTTTTGTGTTACTACGCACTCAGGGGAAGCACACGACATAGCAGAGGGAGAGCTGTCATTGCTCTGAAGCACGCCAGCAGCTGCTATGAATCTTTATATCGAGAGGGAAGACACGGATGAGTGGATAGGTGGGAGTTGGTGGGTGTGTGGGGGGGGGTGTTGGTGTGAGTGGGTGTGGGGTGTTGGTGTGTGGTTTTGTGTTGCTAGGCCCTCAGGGGAAGCACACAACATAGAAGACAGAGAGATATCATCCCTCTGTAGCACGCCAGCAGCTGCTATGAATCTTTACATCGAGAGGGAAGACACGGATGAGTGGATAGGTGGGAGTTGGTGTGTGTGGGTGTGGGGTGTTGGTGGGTGGTTTTGTGTTACTACGCACTCAGGGGAAGCAAACGACATAGCAGAGGGAGAGCTGTCATTGCTCTGAAGCACGCCAGCAGCTGCTATGAATCTTTATATCGAGAGGGAAGATACGGATGAGTGGATAGGTGGGAGTTGGTGGGTGTGTGGGGGGGGGTGTTGGTGTGAGTGGGTGTGGGGTGTTGGTGTGTGGTTTTGTGTTACTAGGCCCTCAGGGGAAGCACACAACATAGAAGACAGAAAGATATCATCCCTCTGTAGCATGCCAGCAGCTGCTATGAATCTTTACATCGAGAGGGAAGACACGGATGAGCGGATAGGTGGGAGTTGGTGTGTGTGTGGGGGGGGTGTTGGTGTGAGTGGGTGTGGGGTGTTGGTGTGTGGTTTTGTGTTGCTAGGCCCTCAGGGGAAGCACACGACATAGCAGACAGAGAGATATCATCCCTCTGTAGCACGCCAGCAGCTGCTATGAATCTTTGCATCGAGAAGGAAGATACGGATGAGTGGATCGGTGGGAGTTGGTGTGTGTGTGGGGGGGGTGTTGGTGTGAGTGGGTGTGGGGTGTTGGTGTGTGGTTTTGTGTTGCTAGGCCCTCAGGGGAAGCACACGACATAGCAGACAGAGAGATATCATCCCTCTGTAGCACGCCAGCAGCTGCTATGAATCTGTACATCGAGAAGGAAGATACGGATGAGTGGATCGGTAGGAGTTGGTGGGTGTGGGGGGTAGTGGGTGTGGGTGTGGGGTGTTGGTGGGTGTTGTTGGTGGTGGTGGTCGGTAGGCAGAGGAAGGCAGACAAGGATGAGTGGATTCATGGGTAGTGGTAGTGGTGGGTGTTGGTGTGCTGTCATCTCTCAGTAGCACACCAGCAGCTGCTATGAATCTTTACATTGAGAAAGAAGATAAGGATGAGTGGATCGGTGGGAGTTCGTGGGAGTGGGTGTGGGGTGTTGGAGGGTGTGTGTGTGGGGTGTTGGTGTGTGTGTGTGTGTGTGTGTGTGTGTGTGTGTGGTGTGTGTGTGTGTGTGTGTGTGTGTGTGTGTGTGTGTGGGGGGGGGGGGGGTTGTGTTGCTACGCACTCAGGGGAAGCACACGACATAGCAGAGGGAGAGCTGTCATCCTCTGTAGCACGCCGGCAGCTGCTATGAATCTTAACATCGGTGAAAAAGGGAGGAAGGAAGATACCTATAGCTGGAGTGGTGGGTAGTGGTACTGGTGGCGTAGTGTTGGGGTGGGTAGTGCTAGTGTTAGTGGTGGGGGTGGGGGTAGTGGTGGGTAGTGGTGGGGGTGGGTAGTGGGGGTGTTAGTGGTGGGGGTGGGGTAGTGGTGGTAGTGGTGGGTGTGGGTAGTGTTAGTGTTAGAGGTGGGGGTGGGGTAGTGGTGGGTAGTGGTAGGTGGTAGTGGTGGGTGTGGGTGAGCTGTCATCTCTCTGTATCACGCCGGCAGCTGCTATGAATCTTAACATCGGTGAAAAAGGGAGGAAAAAAGATACGGATGAGTGGAGTAGTGGGTAGTGGTACTGGTAGTGGTGTGTGTGGGCGGTGGTAGTGGTGGTGGGTAGTGGTGTGTGTGGGTAATGGTGGATGGTGGTGGGTAGTGGGTAGTGGTGGGTGTGGATGTGGGTGTGGGTGCGGGTAGTGGTGGGTAGTGGTGAGTCTTGGCGGAGGGTCTTGGCGGTGGGTAGTGGTGGGTGGTGGTAGTGGTGTGTGAGGGTAGTGGTGTGTAGTGGTGGGCGTGGGAAGTGGTGGGTAGTGATGGGTACGGTGGGTAGTGGTGGTGGTGGGTGTGGTTAGTAGTAGTGGTGTGTTGAAGTAGTGGTAGGTGGTAGTGGTGTGTGTGTAGTGGTGTAGGCAGAGGAAGGCAGATAAGGATGAGTGAATTGGTGGGTAGTGTTGGGGCTATCCAAATATATTCCACCTAGTATCAATATGTAGGCCACACACATTCACATTCCACCAGGCCGTACTGCTCACATGCCACCAAGCTGTACATTTCACATCCCATCAAGCTGAACATTGCACATTTCACATTTCACACACCTGGGTCCCAAGTTGGAGTCCAGGTCCACCAAGCTGTACATTTCACTCTCCACCAAGCTGTACATTTCACTCTCCACCAAGCTGTACATTTCACTCTCCACCAAGCTGTAAATTTCACATTTCACATCTCACACACCTGGGTCCCAAGTTGGAGTCCAGTTCCACCAGGCCGTACTGCTCACATGCCACACTGATCGGCTTGAAGAACGAGGAGAGCAAATGGAACACCATCTCTGGTGCCACACGCGCACACAGCTCAGAGTATGCGCACACTTCAATGGACACCAAGCTGTACATTTCACATTTCACAAGCTGTACATTTCCCATTTCACACACCTGGGTCCCAAGTTGGAGTCCAGTTCCACCAGGCCGTACTGCTCACATGCCACACTGATTGGCTTGAAGAACGAGGACAGCAAATGGAACACCATCTCTGGTGCCACACGCGCACACAGCTCAGAGTATGCGCACACTTCAATGCACACTAAGGTGGCCAGAGGGTGGGAGTTGATTAGACTGCTAGAGTCGTAACAGAGCGGAGGGGCCGAAGGCAGGCGGAGGAGGTTGTCGGACGGCCTCCGTGATTTTACTGAGGGCCTCCTGGTAAATTGTCCATTAAGTGAACCTGGCAAGGTGTGAGGAGAAAGGATGTGAGGGATGTGGAACATTATTACGCCTTGCTACGGGGCATTGTGTTTTGTGTTTGTTTGTTTGTTTGTTTTGTTTGTTTGTTTGTGTTTGTGTGTAGACTGAAGGCAGGCGGAGGAGGTTGTCGGACGGCCTCCGTGATTTCATTGAGGGCCTCCTGGTAAATTGCCCATTGACTGACCCTGGTAAGGATGTGAGGGATGTGGAACATTATTACGCCTTGCTAAGGGCATTGTGTTTTGTGTTTGTTTGTTTGTTTGTGTGTGTGTATGTGTGTGTGTAGACTGAAGGCAGGCGGAGGAGGTTGTCGGACGGCTTCCGTGATTTCACTGAGGGCCTCCTGGTAAATTGCCCATTGACTGACCCTGGTAAGGTGGTGAGGACGGGTCGTTGGGTTCAGGTTTGTGTTTATGTGTGTGTTTGTGTGTAGAATGCAGGGGCAGAAGGCAGGTTGGGTTGGATGTCGGACGGTCTCTGTGATTGTACTGAGGGCCTCCTGGTAAATTGTCCATTGACTGAACTTGGTAAGGTGGTGAGGGCGTGAGGCGTGTGAGGCGCGTGAGGGTGTGAGGGTGTGAGGGTGTGAGGGCGTGAGGGTGTGAGGGTGTGAGGGCGTGAGGGTGTGAGGGTGTGAGGGTGTGAGGGCGTGAGGGCGTGAGGGTGTGAGGGTGTGAGGGTGTGAGGGCGTGAGGGCGTGAGGCTGTGAGGGTGTGAGGGTGTGAGGCTGTTAGGGTGTGAGGGTGTGAGGGTGTGAGGGATATGGAACATTATTACGCCTTGCAACGGGGGCATTGTGTTGTGTGTTTGTGTGTGTGTGTGGTGTTCTGTGTGTGTGCGTTTAGACTAAAGGCAGGCGGAGGTTGTTGTTGGACAGCCTCAGTGATTGCGTTGGAGGCCTACTGGGACATTGCCAACTCACTGAAGGCTATGAGGATGTATGAAATATAGTGCAGAGATTGTGCTTTATGAAATATAGTGCAGAGATTGTGCATATATTTCAGTAATTCATTATTTGTGATATATTTCATTAATTCATATATTTCATTGATTCATATATTTCATTACTCACTGAAGGCTATGAGGACGTATGAAATATAGGCTATGAGGATGCAGTTTTTTTTTTAAATCTGAAAGTAGTTTTTCCAGGGTTTTTTCCTAGCCTTTTCTAGCTTTTTGGGGCCATTCAGGGCAAAAAAAAAAAAACAGGCACACCATACACCCACCCAACACCCACACCCACACCAAAACACACCCGCACCCACCCACACACCACCCACCCCTACCTACCATCCCTCCTGTGCTAGGCTTGAGAGCCTGCAGGTCACCATGGCGCAGATGGTGCAGTCTGGAGAGCTGATGCGTCCACTGAAGCCAACGCCTCCAGCACATGACCACCACTCACCCTCCCACCCACTCCTACCTACCATCCCTCCTGTGCTGTGCCTGAGAGCCTGCGGGTCACCATGGCGCAGATGGTGCAGTCTGGAGAGCTGATGCGTCCACTGAAGCCAAGGCCTCCAGCACATGACCACCACCCCACCCTCCCACCCACCCCTACCCACATTCCTCCCGTGCTGTGCCTGAGAGCCTGCGGGTCACCATGGCGCAGATGGTGCAGTCTGGAGAGCTGATGCGTCCACTGAAGCCAAGGCCTCCAGCACATGACCACCACCCACCCTCCCACCCACCCCTACCCACATTCCTCCCGTGCTGTGCCTGAGAGCCTGCGGGTCACCATGGCGCAGATGGTGCAGTCTGGAGAGCTGATGCGTCCACTGAAGCCAAGGCCTCCAGCACATGACCACCACCCACCCTCCCACCCACCCCTACCTACCATCCCTCCTGTGCTGTGCCTGAGAGCCTGCAGGTCACCATGGCGCAGATGGTGCAGTCTGGAGAGCTGATGCGTCCACTGAAGCCAAGGCCTCCAGCACATGACCACCACCCACCCTCCCACCCACCCCTACCCACCATCCCTCCTGTGCTGTGCCTGAGAGCCAGGTCGCCATGGCACAGATGGTGCAGTCTGGAGAGCACCCACCCACCCACTCACCCACCACTACACACCACACACCACCCAACCCAACTCACTATCTCTCCTGTGCTGTGCCTGAGAGCCTGGTCGCCATGGCGCAGATGGTGCAGTCTGGAGAGCTGATGCGTCCACTGATGCCAACGCCTCCAGAACATGACCGGGAAACATGTGCACCAACATATCAAGCTGGGCAGCGGTAAGGGCGTCATGGTTCTGCTGCAGCAACACTTGTTCAGTGACATCAGTTTGAGTTAGAAGTACGGCCGTCCTGCGTTTGTATAGGAGCAGAGAGATTGGTGGATGGGACAAGAGGAGGGGGAGGGGGAGGGGAGGGGACGAGGGGGAGGGGAGGGGGAGGGGGAGGGGAGGGGGAAGGGGAGGGGGAGGGGGAGGGGGAGGGACGGAGGGGAGAGGGGAGGGGGAGGGGGAGGGGGAGGGGGAGGGGGAGGGGAGGGGGAGGGGAGGGGGGCAGGGGGAGGGGGAGGGGGAGGGACGGGACGAGGGGAGGAGAGGGAGGAGAGGGGTTACGGCGAAGGGCAGGGTTCCCAATTATGGCCAGGTTTTCTTTGTTAAACGGACAACGGGGTGACCCTGGTGGGGGGGGGGGGGGGGGGGGGGGGGGGGGCTCCGCCCCAAAAAGTGGTGGCCCGTACCGTCCACTGACTTGTTACAGTGACAAACTGAGGGGATATGAATTAAGGAACATACAGGCAGTACTCAGCAGTACATGGGGATATAAAATAAGGAGCATATAGGCGGTACTCAGCAGTACATGGGGATATAAAATAAGGAGCATATAGGCGGTACTCAGCAGTACATGGGGATATGAAATGAGGAACATATAGGCGGTACTCAGCAGTACATGGGGATATAAAATAAGGAGCATATAGGCGGTACTCAGCAGTACATGGGGATATAAAATAAGGAGCATATAGGCGGTACTCAGCAGTACATGGGGATATAAAATAAGGAGCATATAGGCGGTACTCAGCAGTACATGGGGATATAAAATAAGGAGCATATAGGCGGTACTCAGCAGTACATGGGGATATGAAATGAGGAACATATAGGCGGTACTCAGCAGTACATGGGGATATGAAATGAGGAGCATAGAGGAGGCACAAAGCAGTACAGTGTCCATACCGTCCATTCATGAGAAAGGGCGAAGCAACGACTTCATGCCACGTCGTCTGACCCGGAGGCGCCTCACTCATCTCACTCTCTTTTGCCCTGCTGCTCTCCTCTTCGGGGTGTGCCCTGCCAAGCCAAGCCTGAGGCTCATGCTGCTGATGCCCAACATCAAACTCCTGTGCAGACTTGCGTTCGAACATAGACTTTACTCCAGGGGGGGGGCAGCCAAATGCAGCGGCATCACTGACGCCCTTGTGGGAGTGTGGGTGGGTAGAATTGTGGGCGGTGACGACCTTGTGGAAGGCTGCAGCTTCAGGGTGCATCGGTTTTTGAGAAAGGGTGATCAAGCTGCTGGGCAATTTGGCGGATATGGAATTCTGTGAGGGGAGAAGTGTTGGCGTGGCAGAGGCCTGCGAGAGGGAGAGGAGCGTGTGCATAGGGGGGCGGGGGGGCGGGGGGTGGGGGAGGTGGTTAGGAGGGCTGTGTGTGTGGGGGGGTGGGGTGGGGGAGGGGTTGGCGTGGCAGATGCCTGGAGAGGGGAGAGGAGCGTGTGCATAGGGGGGGCGGGGGGGTGGGGGGAGGTGGTTAGGAGGGCTGTGTGTGTGGGGGGGGGTGGGGAGGGGTTGGCGTGTCTGATGACTGGAGAGGGGAGAGGAGCGTGTGCATAGGCATAATGGTGGGGGAGGGAGGTGGTTAGGAGGCTGTGTGTGTGTGGGGGGGGTGGGGGGTGGGGGGGGGGGCGTGTCTGATGACTGGAGAGGGGAGAGGAGCGTGTGCATAGGCATAATGGTGGGGGAGGGAGGTGGTTAGGAGGGCTGTGTGTGTGTGTGTGTGGGGGGGGGGGGGGGAGGGGTTGGTGTGTCTGATGACTGGAGAGGGGAGAGGAGCGTGTGCATAGGGGGGGCGGGGGGGTGGGGGAGGAAGTGGTTAGGAGGGGCTGTGGGTGGGTGGGGAGGGGAGAGGTGTTGGTGTGAGAGACGACTGGAGAGGGGAGAGGAGCGTGTGCAAAGCGGGGGTGTGGGGTGTGTGGGGGAGGGGAAGTGGTTAGGAGGGCTGTGTGTGTGTGTGTGGGGGGGGGGGCGGAGGCTTAGGAGGGCTGTTTTTGACTGTCCCACCCCCCTCTGCCCCCCCTTGAGATACCCTCTTCCCTCTCATCCCCCCTTGAGATCCCTTCACCCCCTTGAGATACCCTCTACCCCCTTGAGATCTCCTCATCCCCCCCACCCCCCCTCACTCCCCATTGAGATCCCCTCTTCCCCCCTTGAGATCCCCCCACCCTCACCCCCCCTTGAATCCCCTCACCCTCACCCCCCCACCCCACCCTGAGATCCCCTCACCCTCACCCCCCCACCCCCACTCGAGGTCCCCCCTGCCCCCCCCTTGAGATCTCCCCTGCCCCCCCCCTTGAGATCCCCTCGCCCCCCCCTTGAAATCCCCTCACCCTCACCCCCCCACCCCCCCTTGAGATTCCCTTTGCTCCCCTTGAGATCCCCTCACCCTCACCCCCCCACCCCCCCTCGAGATCCCCCCTGCCCCCTCCCTTGAGATCCCCCTGCCCCCCCCCTTGAGATCCCCTCACCCTCACCCCCCCCCCACCCCCCCTTGAGATTCCCTCTGCTCCCCTTGAGATCCCCTCACCTCTCTCACCTCATCAGGGTCACACTGGCGGCCAGGGTCATGCAGGCAAGTCTAGGTTTTAGGTTTAAGGGTTTAGAGTTTAGGGCTAAACTTAAAAACTTGGTAAACTTGGCGACCCCCCCTTGAGATCCCCTCACCCCCCTCACCTCCCTGACCCCCCCTTGAGATCCTCTAACCCCCCTCACCTCATCAGGGTAACAGTTGGCGGCCAGGGTCATGCGGGCAAGTGAGGCAAGAGGGGACAGTGTCAAGCCTGCTTCCTTGTTGCAGAACGTGGCAGCTCGACGAGGGAGTTGCCTGCCACTTGGTCCAACCGGGCCTGCTGCATCAATTCAGTTCTTTTTTCAAATTAAATATTTTCAAAATAAATAAATACCCAAATGAACAAAAAAAACTACAGATTTTTTGAAGAGGGATTAGCCCCATTCAAATGTCCGTTAGTGTGTCACAAACTACTATAAGGGTTTCATGAAAAACATAAAAAAAGTTTAACATTCTATTTGTTCGATGAATTTTGAAGACTTATTCATACCGGACAAATTCTCGCCAGAGCACATATGAGCATCGCAATTCATGAAAAGGAGCTCAGGTTGGGCCCAATAGCTACAATTAACAGTTAACAATTTGATTTCAGGGCTTATTGAGCTAACATTTCAAATTTGAACCACTTAAACATGTGCGGATACATAGGAATTGTCGTCACAAATTCGAGGCGAAACATGTAAGCATCACAAAGGACGAGACACTTCCTAAAGGGCACTTGTGCTATAATTAGCCCACGGACCCCACCTCAGGGCCGTGCGTGGGGCAGGGGCGGGGGCCACCGGGCGGGGGCAGGGGCAAGCCATGCCACCTGCCGCTGGCCCAAAACCGGTTCAGGAGGACGGGACATACCGTTCACGTCTGGGCTGGGCCGAAACATGCATCACCTGACTGGCCTCATTTTTCTTGCATTAAATTCTTAAAAAATGAAGTCAATCTACATACATGCATTTCATTACATTACAGAAACGTTCAATACTGCTTAAAAATCAACAACCCTTCAAAAACTCTCGTTTTCGTCACTTTATAGTTAACAATGCTAAATCATCAATCGATTCATTGGAATTCAATTAATTTAAAGCCTCCAGGCGCCCTTCAAATTTAATCCTATTCGAATTGATACTATTTAAAGCAATTACATGCATTAAAATCACGTGAATTCAATTAAATGGAAAGGAATAAATCGAATTAAAATAACACAACATTTAATACAATACAATTAATTAAAATACATTGAAATAAGGATTCGAATCATTTCATGCAGGACGCGCCTCCAGGCGCCCTTAATAATCATTTTTCTGAATGTTTATTTTGTCCAAGGCTGTCCAAGGTGAAATTTAAATTTTCATGCTGGACGTTGAGGTTCAGCGAGAAAGACGCCTGACAATTGATCCAACTGGGCCTGCTGCACCTGCAATCAATTCAGTTTTTTTTCATTTTGTTTTTCAAAATATTATTTTTCATTCATTTTTTAATATCGATTTTTCTGAATGTGCCTTTTTTGCTGAGGGTGAAATTGCAATTTTGTTGGTGAACGAATGTGGCGGCTCTACGAGGAAGACGCCTACCACTTGTACCGAGCCTGCTGCACCTGCAATCAATTCAGTTTTTTTTCATTTTGTTTTTCAAAATATTATTTTTCATTTTTTTTAAAATCGATTTTATGAATGCGCCTTTTTTGCTGATGGTGAAATTGCAATTTTGTTGGTGAACGTGGCGGCTCTACGAGGAGGACGTCTACCACTCGTACCGAGCCTGCTGCACCTGCAATCAATTCAGTTTTTTTTCATTTTGTTTTTCAAAATATTATTTTTCATTTTTTTTTTTTAATCGATTTTTCTGAATGCGCCTTTTTTGCTGATGGTGAAATTGCATTTTTGTTGGTGAACGTGGCGGCTCTACAAGGAGGACGCCTACCACTCGTACCGAGCCTGCTGCACCTGCAATCAATTCAGTTTTTTTCAGTTTGCTTTTCAAAATATTATTTTTCATTCATTTTTTTAAATCGATTTTTCTGAATGCGCCTTTTTTGCTGATGGTGAAATTGCAATTTTGTTGGTGAACGTGGCGGCTCTACGAGGAAGACGCCTACCACTCGTACCGAGCCTGCTGCACCTGCAATCAATTCAGTTTTTTTTCATTTTGTTTTTCAAAATATAATTTTTCATTTATTTTTTTAAATCGATTTTTCTAAATGCGCCTTTTTTGCTGATGGTGAAATTGCAATTTTGTTGGTGAACGTGGCGGCTCTACGAGGAGGACGCCTACCAGGGTAATTCAAAGCGCGCGCTTTTACGCTTTTGAGCGCTGACTTTTTGACCCCCTCTGCGCTTTAAGCGCAGTTTTTTGCAACCCCTTGTGGGCGCTGCAAGCAATTTTTGCGCTTTTTGCACTACCAAGCGCAGTTTTTTTGTTTTCAAGTGCGCTAAAGCGCTGGCCAATTTGGCCATTTGAAGTACCCTGACGCCTACCACTCATACCGGGCCTGTTGCACCTGCAATCAATCCAGTTTTTTTTTCTACCAAAACATTCTGAGATCTCCCATGAGTAGGCCTTGGCAAGGGCAGTCCATTGGCACCAATTTGGAACTCGTGCCAATTAGTATCTACCCCTTGGGTGGTGGGTGGGTGGGTGGGTGAATGGGGTGGGAGGCTGGTGAATTAATGGGTGAGTGGGTGAATTAATGGGTGAGTGGGTGGGTCAATGGGTGAGTATGGGTGGTATGGCCCCTGCCCTGTGTGTGAATTCCGAGGATGCCATTATGTGCGCCATATTGTAACCCCCCAGAATCCATATCTAAGTTTTTCAGAAAAGGGATATTTCAATTTAGGGGGGGGGGGGGGTCAGCTCCCCTCAGATGTTTTTGGGATAGGTGTCCCCCATTGGTTTCTATACTCCTGTACAAAATAAATTTTTTTTTTTTTTGCTGAGGGTGGTTTTTTGTTGCTGGACGTAGAGGTTCGGCGAGGAAGGCGGCTGCCACTCGGTCCTACTAGACCTGCAGCACTTGCAATGAACTCAGTATTGTTTTCAAAAATTCAAAAAAATGAATTTTACTTGAGAAGCCCGCCACTTGGTCCTACCAGGCCTGCCGCACTTGCAATTGTTTTGCTGAAGGTGCTTTTTTTGCTGAAATATTGAAGTAAAATTAAAGTAAAATTAAAATTGAGCTGCTGAACATAGAGACTCTACAAGGAAGGTTCCTGACACTTGGTTCTACCAGTCCTGCTGCACCTGCAATCAATTCCGTTTTTTATTTTAATCAAAAATAAATAAAAATAAATTGTGCTGAAGGTCAAGCCAGGCCTGGGAACTGGAAACGAGGGTGGTGAGGTACAGGGGAACAGAAGTGAGCCAGTTCTTGTTTTAAATCTGAAAGTGGGTCTAGCTTAGTGGTTTCAAGCCCCCTCCTGGGACAGCGCTTTAGTGCTTTTTGTAGCTTTTTATAACTTTTATAGTGTTGTAGGACTAGCTAGGGCAAAAACAAAACTTATTTTGAAAACATTTCGATAGTGACAATTTTGCCAAAACGTGCTCAAAACTAACGATCGCTATATGTAGCAGAAATAAAAAACCCTGGAGTGAGTTTTAGGCAGATTTGTGTAGAGATTTGAAATGGTAAGAAAGTTCATTTGACACGACTTCAAGAGACTAGTCAGCAGGACTCCCAATTCTCACAAACACCAGATAAACATTAGGAAAGACGTCAGATAAAACATCAGGTAAAACATTATTTAAACAGCAGGGACAACATCAGAGGAAAGGACTGAAAATAAGGCAGACTAATACTAATATTTGAATTTTGCCAGAAGGGTTGGACACAACTTCAAAGCTTTGCAGCTGTTGTTATTTCCCTTACCCTCTCATCTATTCACGAGGCTTTTATTGAAGGTGCTAATTGTAGCACAAGTGCTACGTTACTAGGGCCTGGTAATATGATATCATGTCATCATATGATATCATATGGTATCATATGATGCCGGTGGTCTGACTAGGTAACTTTGGCCTGGGCCATCTTATGATATGATATTAAATCATATGATTTTTGTATGATATCATACTCGGCTTTGGTGAACATCATATGATTTGTCGTTCCCTATACCTTACACACTTGTGGCAAGATTTTGAAGGGTTAGACACAACTTCAAATCTTTGCAGCATTTTTTGGCGAAGCCCCCCCTTCTGGGGGACGAGAGCCCCCAGATCCACCCTGTTGTCCGTTTGTCCGACCGTCCGACGACCGAGACGAAGCCTGACATGTCAGCCAACTGTCTCATAACTAATTGGCTTTGATCAGCCCCATCGTTGCCACCTGTCGTTCCATTGCCAACAATCTCAGTCGGGTCGGGTCGGGTCGGGTCGGGTTGGGTCGGGTCAGGTCAGGTCAGGTCAAGTCAGGTCAGGTCAGGTCAGGTCAGGTCAGGTCAGGTCAGGTCAGGTCAGGTCAGGTCGTTCCGTCGCCAACAATCTCCGCAAATTTTCCGCGTCGCTTGCGACGCTACATGGGACTTGTCTCTAACCCTCTCATCTTTTCACCACCAGGCTTTTACTGAAGGTGCTTGTTGCAGCACGAGTGCTACATTATGCACCTTGGTGTTTTTTGTGTGCTGATTAGGGGGGGGGGGCGGCAAAAATCAACCAATCAAACAACCACACACTTGAGGTGCTACTGGTCACCACCACCACCACCACCAGTGCTACATAACTCACCTCGGTGTTCTGGTGGTGCTACGTTAGATCCTTCTGGAGTTGCTTTATGGGTCTTCGGCACCCATTAAGGGGGGGGGGGGGGGGGGGGGGGGGCACCCATTCATTTGGGGGGGGTCTTCGGCACCCATTAATAGGGGGGGGGGGGGGACACCCATTAATTTGGGGGGGTCCTCGGTACCCATTAAAAAAGCCCTATAAAAGGGTGCCTTCAACAGCTTCTAGTTGCACCCTAAAGGCTCCTAGAAGCACCACGGTGCTATGTTAAGACACTGACTCCTTTCCTTTTAGCCATTCAGCAGATGATTTAAAATTGGATTTTCAAACAACTTTGTTGTTCATTGGTTGTACCTAAAACTTAAGAATTTGGAATTTGGAATTTAGAATTTGGCATTTGGCATTTGGAAGTTGGAAGTTGTACCTAAAACTTGAGAATCTGGAATTCGGCCCGGAATTCTGACATTTTGGCCCTGTTCACAAAAACAAAAAAACTGTACACCGCTTTCCCAACTTCATGAAAGTCTCTCAAACTCGCTGGTGAGTCGCTTTTCTTTTCAGCTGCGAGCAGTAGCTTCTAGGCAGCTCCCCTGACTGGCTATTCAGCCAAAGCCAGCGCAACCTAGTGCACCCCGAAGCTGACACGATCAGCTGTTCAGAACTGCTGGAGCATTTGAGTGTAGCACAGAGGCTGGCTCAAGGAGCTGCCTAGAAGCTGGTTAACAAGCTGCTGGCACACTTGGGTACAGCACAGAGGAAGGTTCAAGGAGCTCCCTAGAAGCTGCTGAACAAGCTGCTAAAGCGTTTGGGTGTAGCACTGGAGCTGCCTATAAGCTGCTAAAGCGTTTGGGTGTAGCACTGGAGCTGCCTAGAAGCTGCTAAAGCGTTTGGGTGTAGCACTGGAGCTGCCTATAAGCTGCTAAAGCGTTTGGGTGTAGCACTGGAGCTGCCTATAAGCTGCTAAAGCGTTTGGGTGTAGCACTGGAGCTGCCTATAAGCTGCTAAAGCGTTTGGGTGTAGCACTGGAGCTGCCTATAAGCTGCTAAAGCGTTTGGGTGTAGCACTGGAGCTGCCTATAAGCTGCTAAAGCGTTTGGGTGTAGCACTGGAGCTGCCTATAAGCTGCTAAAGCGTTTGGGTGTAGCACTGGAGCTGCCTAGAAGCTGCTAAACAAGGTGCTGAAGCGTTTGGGTGTAGCACAGGAACTGTCTATAAGCGGCTAAAAAGACAAAATGAAAAGCCCTGCTCAAGTGCTCTAATCAGTAATTAAAAGAGTATTCAACAATTCACGGCAGGGGGGGGGCAGAAAGACAGATTTTGGACCGCACCTTCGATATGGTGTCCGATTTAGATGGGAGTTGGAATTGTGGAAGTTTCATACAAAAAGATGGGAGAAATAAAGTTGGGAAAAAGGTTTTTTCACCCCCACCCCTCCTAAAACCCAATTACCTCACCCAACCCCCCCTAAAATGGGGGTCATTCGAAAGATCTTTTAAAGCCCATTCCAGTCATGCTCTTACATCTTCCATGGGGTTGCCCAAACGTGATTTATCGCGAAGTTCAGATTTGGGCCGCTTTGGTTAAAAAAAACTTTGGACCCCTCTAACTTTTGTACAACTTTATTTTTGGCTAAAAAAAAAAGAACTTTTTGTTTTTATAGTTTTACCAACACCAACACCATACCAACCCAACACCAACCCAACACCAACACCATACCAATGGGTTGGTGATGGTGTTGGGTTGGTATGGTGTTGGTATGGTGTTGGGTGAGGATAGGCTCTATCCAAAGCAAAGGGGCGGTACGGCAGCTTTTTTCCTGCCCCCCCTCGACTCACGGTGTGTTTTGTTCTTGTTTTGTTTTGTTTTGCTTTGAAATTTGAATTTGAAACTCAAAATAGGGCCAAATTGGGTCATAATAGCTTGGGGGAGGCCTCTAGTGCTCTAGTCAGTAATTGAACAAGTATTCAACGACGCACGGTTTTCTTTTGTTTTGCTTTGTTTGGTTTTGAAATTTGAATCAAAACTCAAAATAGGGCAAAATTGGGTCATAATAGCTTGGGGGAGGCCTCTAGTGCTCTAGTCAGTAATTGAACAAGTATTCAACGACGCACGGTTTTGTTTTGTTTTGCTTTGTTTGGTTTTGAAATTTGAATCAAAACTCTAAATAGGGCCAAATTGGGTCATAATAGCTTGGGGGAGGCCTCTAGTGCTCTAGTCAGTTATTAAAAAAGGATTCAGCGACTCACGTTTGTTTTTTGTGAAGGATGAGCTCAGGCGCCTTGCCCTGCGATGAATGAATGAAGGGAACACAATGGAACAAAGCAGTGTGTGTGTGTGTGTGTGTGTGTGAGTGTATGTGTGTGTGTGTGTGTGAGTAAGTGTATGTGTGTGTGTGTGTGTGAGAGTGAGTGTATGTGTGTGTGTTTACAGTCAAGCCAGTAAGGGCGTAGCCGATTAGGCTTAATAGACTTGCCCAACCTTAATATTGGGAAGGGATGTATACAAAACAAGCACTGATGAACTGAACACCAACAAATTGTAAACTACGGGTGGGGGTGGGGTGTGTGGGGAGTTCGTGCTATGTTGGTGATTCAATTTCAGTTGAAAAGACAAAGAAGCTAGCTATCAAGGTAAGTAAGAGGGAAACCAAGCTAGGGAGGACAAGTTCTATGCAGCGTTGCATGCGACGCTAAGCAATGGCGGGGAGTGTTCACGACAGAGCAACAGGTGGCAACGGAAGCGAGTTAGTTACGAGATTGTAGGCTGACGTGTCAGGCTTCGTCTCGGTCAGACGGATGGTTGGTCGATCGGACGGACAAATGGGCAACCCTGGGGGCTTCCACGTCCTTGAAGGGGGGGCTCCGCCAAATATAGAGTATGCTACAGTCTAAGGGTAGCCAACAAGGCTACTGGGACTAGCCAACAAAGGGGGAGACCATGAACCACAGAACCACAGAACCACTTCCCAACTGCTACCAGATGCAGCCCCCCCACCCCCTCACCCCTTGCTGGGACTAGCCAACAAGGCTACTGGGACTAGCCAACAAGGCTACTGGGACTAGCCAACAAGGCTACTGGGACTAGCCAACAAGGCTACTGGGACTAGCCAACAAGGCTACTGGGACTAGCCAACAAGGCTACTGGGACTAGCCAACAAGGCTACTGGGACTAGCCTAACCTTCAACAATCAAGAAAATCCTGGACTATCAGGTGGAGCATGAGTAACACTCCATGCACTCGACCTTCTGTATTACAACACCTGTACTACACCCTATGCACCACACTCTATGCACTCGACCTTCTGTACTACATCCTCTGTACTACACCCTATGCACCACACTCTATGCACTCGACCTTTTGTACTGCAACCTCTGTACTACACCCTATGCACCTCACTCTATGCACTCGAACTTCTGTACTACAACCTCTGTACTCCACCCTATGGACTCGACCTTCTGTACTACACCCTCTGTACTCCACCCTATGGACTCGACCTTCTGTACTACAACCTCTGTACTACACCCTATGGACTCAACCTTCTGTACTACAACCTCTGTACTACACCCTATGCATCACACTCTATGCACTCGACCTTCTGTACTACAACCTCTGTACTACAACCTCTGTACTACACCCTATGCACCACAATCTATGCACTCGACCTTCTGTACTACAACCTCAGTACTACAACATCTGTACTCCACCCTATGGACTTGACCTTCTGTACTACAACCTCTGTACTACACCCTATGGACTTGACCTTCTGTACTACAACCTCTGTACTACACCCTATGCACCACACTCTATGCACTCGACCTTCTGTACTACAACCTCTGTACTACACCCTATACACCACACTCTATGCACTCGACCTTCTGTACTACAACCTCTGTACTAAACCCTATGCACCACACTTTAAGCACTTGACCTTCTGTACTACAACCTCTGTACTACACCCTATGCACCACACTCTATGCACTCGACCTTCTGTACTACAACCTCTGTACTACACCCTATGCACCACACTCTATGCACTCGACCTTCTGTACTACAACCTCTGTACTACACCCTATGCACCACACTCTATGCACTCGACCTTCTGTACTACAACCTTTGTACTACACCCTATGCACCACACTCTATGCACTCGACCTTCTGTACTACAACCTCTGTACTACACCCTATACACCACACTCTATGCACTCGACCTTCTGTACTACAACCTCTGTACTACACCCTATGCACCACACTTTAAGCACTTGACCTTCTGTACTACAACCTCTGTACTACACCCTATGCACCACACTCTATGCACTCGACCTTCTGTACTACAACCTTTGTACTACACCCTATGCACCACACTCTATGCACTCAACCTTCTGTACTACAACCTCTGAACTACACCCTATGCACCACACTCTATGCACTCAACCTTCTGTACTACAACTTCTGTACTACACCCTATGCACCACACTCTATGCACTTGACCTTCTGCACTACAACCTCTGTACCACACCCTATGCACTACACCTTAAGCACTACTTACCCCGAGGCTACAACAGCCAGCTCCCGCCTGTCCTCTTCCTGTTTTTCATGGCCCTGCTCGTTTGAATCCCTTTGCTCCAGCCCAGATATTTCAACCTGAGGGTAAGATTTAGAGTTGACCCTGGGGCTACCACCCTGCTGTGGGTCAGAGTGGCCAACTGGCACCCACCCTGCACATCAAGACATGAACAGGTCAGTTTTACATGTTTTCCCACGTTTTAACACGTTTTTACACAGTTTTTACACGTTTTTGTGCGTACGCATGCATGCATGTTTGTATGTATGTATGTTGTTAAAGTCCATTTGGTAGATAAATAGGCTGAGGGAACTAGCCTGGCAATGATATCAGGAGGGGCTAAAAAGTAAAAGAACCGACAAACTGAACCCCCCAAAATCGTTTTATCGACAGATGCCCAAAGTTCATGCTACAGTGCCACAGCAATTATAAATTTGATTTTTCTCTGAATGCAGCTGCGATTGCAAGCCACATTTGCATGCTACATTAGCATGCCACATTGCAAGCCAGCAAGCCAGCAAGCCACATTGCATTGCAAGCCACATTTGCATGCTACGATTGCAAGCCACATGTGCATGCCACATTAGCAAGCCACATTGCAAGCCAGCAAGCCAGGAAGCCATATTGCATTGCAAGCCACCTTGCATTGCAAGCCAGCAAGCCACCTTGCATTGCAAGCCAGCAAGCCACATTGCATTGTAAGCCACATTGCATTGCAATCCAGCAAGCCACATTGCATTGCAAGCCAGCAAGCCACATTGCATTGCAAGCCACATTGCATTGCAAGCCAGCAGCAAGCCACATTGCATTGCAAGCCACATTGCATTGCAAGCCAGCAAGCCACATTGCATTGCAAGCCACATTGCATTGCAAGCCAGCAAGCCACATTGCATTGCAAGCCACATTGCATTGCAAGCCACATTGCATTGCAAGCCACATTGCATTGCAAGCCAGCAAGCCACATTGCATTGCAAGCCACATTGCATTGCAAGCCACATTGCATTGCAAGCCAGCAAGCCACATTGCATTGCAAGCCACATTGCATTGCAAGCCACATTGCATTGCAAGCCAGCAAGCCACATTGCATTGCAAGCCACATTGCATTGCAAGCCAGCAAGCCACATTGCATTGCAAGCCACATTGCATTGCAAGCCACATTGCATTGCAAGCCACATTGCATTGCAAGCCACATTGCATTGCAAGCCAGCAAGCCACATTGCATTGCAAGCCACATTGCATTGCAAGCCAGCAAGCCACATTGCATTGCAAGCCACATTGCATTGCAAGCCAGCAAGCCACATTGCATTGCAAGCCACATTGCATTGCAAGCCAGCAAGCCACATTGCATTGCAAGCCACATTTTCATGCTGCACTATCATTTGGGTAGCGCGTGCAAAAGTAGGAATTTGAGTGTGGCAACCACTTTTTCCATGAGGTGGCTACTCATGGCAGCTTCCAGCCAGCTCCATTGGCTAGCCGCTGCGACTGTCCCATAGCTTTCATCTGCATTATAGACATGTCATGTCATCTTTCAGACACACTCCTTAGCTTCCTGTTTGGCCCAAGGACGCAGAAAGGGAGCTGCCTAGAAGCTGCTACCCGAAGCCTAAACAGGAAACAGATAAATATGCATTGACTCACCTTGTGGTTTTGTAAATGGGGAGATTAGTCGCTTTGGCCTGAGAAGAGGAAAAAGGCATATTGGCAGAAAGCAATGATTCAGCTAGATGTGAAGGTAGGCAAGAGGGAAATGAAACTGAGGCAAGTTAAGCGAGCAAAAGAGCTTTGTGTTGATTGATTGATTGATTGATTGACTGATTGATTGATTGTCTGTCTGTTTATCTGATTGCCTGTCTGTGCATCTGTCTGTCTGTCTGTCTGTGTATGTGTCTGTCTGTCTGTCTGTCTGTGTACCTGTCTGTCTGTCTGTCTGTGTATCTGTCTGCCTGTCTGTCTGTCTGTCTGTGTATCTGGCTGCCTGTCTGTCTGTGTAACTGTCTGACTGTCTGTCTGTCTGTCTGTCTGTCTGCCTGTCTGTCTGTGTATCTGACTGTATGCCTGTCTGTGTATCTGACTGTCTGTCTGTGTATCTGTCTGCCTGTCTGTCTGTGTATCTGGCTGCCTGTCTGTCTGTCTGTCTGTGTATCTGCCTGTCTGCCTGTCTGTGTATCTGTCTGCCTGTCTGTCTGTCTGCCTGTCTGCCTGTCTGTTATTCTTTCTGTACGTTACAATCAGGGTTAGCCAATTAAGCTTAAGAGACGTCCAACACACACACACTCTACCAGGACTCCACTACCCCCCCCCCCACCCACCCCCCCACCCACCCCCACACACACATTATTCCAGGACTCCACTACACCCACCCCACCCACCCCCCACACACAAACATTATTCCAGGACTCCACTACCCTCCCCTCCCACACACACCCACCCAGAGACTTGTCCCACCTTTAACAATCCAGACGATTCTAGGCCATCAGGCAAGGGCTGGATGAACTCTCTATGCACTACACCCTATGCAGTACAACCTAAACACAAGTCACTATTTAATACACCCTATGCAGTACACCCTATACACTACTCACTATTTAATACACCCTATTCACTACACCGTATTCACGACATCCTATGCAGTACAACCTATACACTACTCACTATGTAATACACCCTATGCACTACATCCTATGCAGTACAACCTATACACTACTCACTATTTAATACACCCTATGCAGTACACCCTATTCACTACACCCTATGCAGTACAACCTATACACTAATCACTATGTAATACACCCTATGCACTACACCCTATGCAGTACAACCTATACACTACTCACTATGTAATACACCCTATGCACTACACCCTATACACTACTCACTATGTAATACACCCTATGCACTAAACCCTTTGCAGTACAACGTACACACTACTCACTATTTAATACACCCTATTCACCACACCCTATGCAGTACAACCTATACACTACTCACTATGTAATACACCCTATTCACTACACCCTATGCAGTACACCATATACAGTACAACCTATACACTATTAACTATGTAATACACCCTATGCAGTACAACCTATACATTATTCACTATGTAATACACCCTATTCACTACACCCTATGCAGTACACCATATGCAGTACAACCTATACACTATTCACTATGTAATACACCCTATTCACTACATCCTATGCAGTACACCATATGCAGTACAACCTATACACTATTCACTATGTAATACACCCTATTCACTACACCCTATGCAGTACACCATATGCAGTACAACCTATACACTATTCACAGTGTAATACACCCTATTCACTACACCATATGCAGTACACCATATGCAGTACAACCTATACACTATTCACTATGTAATACACCCTATTCACTACACCCAATGCAGTACAACGTGTACAATACTCATTAAGGGCGCCTTGAGGCGCTTCCTCAATGAAATGATTAGATTTCTTAATTGGAAATATTTTAATCGCAATTTCAATTTAATTTGATTTAATGCTTATCTCCATAGGTGCCTAAGTCTTGGTGAGCATGAATCGCATGGTTTTAGCCTATGGCCTCCAGTCCGAAGACAAATATTTTTTGGCATAAACTTGCCCAACCACATCAGTTCAATATATAAATACTCACATTTGGGTTTGCTCAATTGGTGGGAACCAGGTCAAGTAAAGCATGCCGATTTCTTAACTATGGGCTTCCCTAAGTTTCATCACCTTTTTCATAAAGATGATTCAAGGCCTATCGCGCTCAAAACAAATTCCATTAAAATAATAAATTGGCAGTCCTATAGCTCACACCTTCCTTTACATGTCATGGTGATGGCAGGTTGTGGGATGTAGCGTACAGGCGCTACGGCAGTGCACAGAGCCAAAAATAACTGATAATTTGCATTTCGTGGGTGTCCTAACTCATGTGCGTAGCTGTGTAGACTCAGTTGCATCATTCTGAGTTTCAGTTTTTGCTTGATAGCATGTAGAATAACTGAAAACAAAAAAAGTTTTTCAAATTTCAATTTCAAATCACACTTGTCAAACATATTAAAAAAAGTTTTTTTTTAAGTTTGAGTTGCACTGCTATTCCAGTAAATTCCGAGGCCGAGTCTGAAGCGCAGCCTCCGACCTTGTGGTAGGGGTTTGATACGCCTTTCATGAGGCGGAAACTTCAGTCGCGGTAGCTCGCGCAATCCCGTACCGCGATCTCGTTGAAGTCGATTCAAGCTTTTTGTACATCTCGTGTACTGCCAGCCGGCCTCCCGAGCTGGGCTGCTCGCGGCCAGATGCGAATGCGAACAGAAATTAGCTGCGAGCCTAGCTGACACATTCGTGGACAATATGATTTACTCAGAATTCAATTCCGAGCAGTTGGGGTCGTGTAGGACCTTGAATCACAATAGCGATTCAACTTAGGGCGTTTTAGGACTTAGGAACTTATGGAGATAGTTTTTTAATTAAATTTAATGTCATCAAATCGAATTGCGTTTACGTGAATTGAATGCATTTAATTGATTTTAATTAATGAATTGGAACTGGATTGAATTTAATTAACTTTGGTGTAAGCCTATTGTATGGAATCTATGGCTGGATGGATCAAACGTAGATTAATGTCTAGACGGGTCGAACTATCGTTGGATTTATCGTGGGTGAATGCACTAACGTTACGTGGGTGATCGTGTGAACGGGTGTAACCATCGTCAGATCGTGCGTGGATTAACGTCTAAACGGGTCGTTTGTGGATTAACGTCTGGAGGGGTCAAACCGTTGTTGGATTTATTGTGGGTGAACGCATTAACGTTACTTGGCTGAACGTGTCTTACCGTCGTTGGTCGGGTTGTTTTAGGGAATTTGTACAAGGTATTGCATGAATCCTGAAAACAGGAAATTTTGAGGGAATTGAACCCGCGACCTGCGGATCCAATTTTTGCAATTTTTGGCCAAGGGGAGTTGGCTTAGCTTTCCCCGGCCCACCCCACGCACGGGCCTGGGTGAGCTCCGTGTGCTAATTATAGCACAAGTGCCCTAGGGGAATGTTTCGTCATTGTGATGCTTACATGTTTCGCTTCGAATTTTTGATGACAATTCTGCTCCCAAACCTTATGTAGGCGCATATGTTTGGATGGTACAAATTATAAATGTTGAAAAATGTAGCATTTGGCCCCCCAAAAAGTAACCTTAGCTCCTTTTCTTGAATTGCGATGCTCATATATGCTCTGGTGAGAATCTTTCCGTATAAATAAGTCTTATAATTCATCTTAAATTTTAAATGTTCGAGTTTTTTTATGTTTTTCATGAATCCTGAAAATGTTGTTTGAGACGGACGGACTAACTAACTAAAAGACATTTTAATTGGTGTAATCCCGCCTTCCAAACATCTGATTTTATTTTCATTAGGGTACTATTTAATACACCCTATTCACTACACATTATGTACTACACCCTATGCACTACACAACATGCACTACACCTTGTGCACTACACAACATGCACTACAAAACATGCACTGCTTACCCCCAGGCTGCCACAGCCAGCTCATCCTGTGTTTCAAGGGCTGGATCGGTTGAATTCCTATGCCCCAGCCCAGATCTCTCAGCCTGAGGGGGAGATAGAGAGCTGGTTATGGAGCTCCCACCCTTCTGTGATTCAAAGATGCCTACTGGCTTCCATCCTGCACAGTAACGCAAGAGCAGGTCAGCGGTTATACACATAGATGTACATGCTATATAGCAAAGTAACACAATAGCAGGTCAGCAGTTTTACACGTAGATGTACAACTGGCTTCCACCCTGCACAGTACCGCAAGAGCAGGTCAGCAGTTATACATATAGATGTATGTTAGCCTCTTTCATTGATACACATTGGTCTAGTGGTAGACTAAGTCACTTTAAGAATGAAGAGTCGGGGGTTCGACTCCCCCTTCGGTCGCTCTTGGCGTTGCAGGTCGTCGTCAACCGTGATGGTAGTTTGTCCAGTTGAGGTAGGAGACCGCTCCCCACCCGCGTACGACAGGCTCCCTTAATACCACGCCTCACCAGGCGTTATCATTACCTTTTTTTTTAGGCTGTAACAGTCCAGGGGTAGGCCAAATAGGCTTAAGGGACTTGCCCAACAGATAGGAAAACAATAAAAAGCACTGATGAACTGAACCCCAAACAATCGTTTAACCCACGGGGGCCCTGAGTTTGTGCTACAGTGATAATTTTATTCTACAATATTATTAAATCATCATCTCAGCTGGGATGATAATTTAATTGTGCGATTATTATCGCATTTTTTTATAAATTGTACCGTACTGTTCTCAAAATGTAACGGTTTAATTTGAAGGGAGCACCTGTTAAATCATGGCGTACGGTATATTACACAATGAAAAAACTCACTGCTCACTATCTCAATGCTCAGTGGGCCAAACACTACAAAGTTTTAGTGATACGAGATCCCTGGGACCGCCTGCATCTGTCTGCATATTCAGATGCCTCATCTGACAGAAAGAATGATTTTAGGAGCACAGACCCTGTGGCCATCTTTAACCACTCTTCCTTGCTCCAATTGTTTGAATTAGGGCACACTGGTGGGAAAGGTTAGAGGAGGTAAAAGGCTGACAGTTACAAAAATAACAGAGGCAATAGGGATAGGGATTCAATATGTGCATTTCAGTGAAGTATACAAAATACGTTATGTGCATATTGTAGCCGTAGCAAAACCTTACCTTGGTCCTTCTAGGTCGCTGAGCAATAAATGAACATACGTTATACTTAGTTGTATGACATTAACTGAGCAAGAGATGATTTCAGGAGTTAATGAAAACAATTGAATGTCTCATTCTAGTTATTTCAAACAGTATCGGTGGTGTTATGCTGAACTAGATGTTGGGATCATTGCAGTATTATATGTACACTCCTTGCAGGTATTAGAACAGTGTACCCTAATATTGTACCATGAACCAGTGTAACATGATTAAGTAGAAACGTTCAGTTGCATAAATGGATTATATTAAAATATAAACCGTCAAATGTGTAACGTCAATTTATATTCAGATTAAAAAAACGTCAAATGTAAACCGTCAATCTATAATACCCCCCCCCCCCCCCCCCCCCCCTCCAAAAAAACGTTAAATTTTGAGAACAGTACGGGGTATATATATATAGAGAGAGAGACCTGGGATTGCATGTTTCATTATATATATACACCTATGTACCTGGGATTGCATGTTTCATTATATATACATCTATGTACCTGGGATTGCATGTTTCACAGTTCAGTCAGTCGAGCCACTTGCGGACGATCTCACCTATGTCCATGGGGCGGCAGAGCTCCGATAGTCCGAGTGAGCGTCGGGGACTTGTCCTGACTTGCTGGATTGTGCTGACATTATATACATACATATACACCTGGGATTCCATGTTTCATTTCATATATACATATACACATGGGATTGCATGTTTCACTATTTATTAACGTACCTGGGATTCAAGCTGGGATTGCATGTTTCATTATATATATATATATATATATATATAATATATATATATATATATATATATATACAGAAATCATGGCGGTCGTGGTTGTGGTGGTGTCATCACGTAACCGATTTAACCCACTTCCCGCCCAGCCAATTCCCGCTCAGCCAATTCCCGCTTTTAATCCCTCCTGCTTCAACTTCTGCCTGATTTGGCCTCCTGCGAATTCTGCCTTATGCAACCTTCGCCTCCTGCGTATTCTATCTGTTGCGCATCCCACCCGATTTCTCCTTTTCCCGCCTGAGTTCATCCACCTGATTTCGGTAGCGCTGCAGTTCGTCTTCCTACAAGCTTTTCCTCCTGCATCTCTGCAAGACCTTTCCCTTGCGTCAAGAGACCTGTCGCTGCGCACAACGGGAGGTGACGCGGTGAGTCAGACGACCTGTCAGAAATGTCCGAATCGCATCCATCCCATGTCACAAACGCAAATTCTTCCCACTGCATTGAGAAACATGTCGCTCCGCATTGTGCCATAGCAATTACGCATCAAAGTTGACCGAATGAAAAACTCGCTGAGCATTCTCGCCCTAACTTGACTTAACATCTAAAATCAGCAACTTGACTGCAACTTCTTCCCACTGCAACGAGAAATATGTCGTCGCTGTGAATTGTGCTTTAGCGAGCACGCGGCAAAGTTGAATGGATAAACCTAGCGATGTTTCCAAGTCTCAGATCGAGTTGACTTCGGGAGCAGTTGCGGTGAACAGGATTGTTCTTCGGCCGAACTGAATACATGCTCGCTAAGAAGAAGCTTTACTTATGTACAGTTGCGATTGCGCAGGTTCAGCTTTTTCAGTGGGGTCGACTATCGATCACAGCTGAGGTGGCAGGGAAGCAGGTCCGATGCTTTTAGGGGAGTCGGATGATGCGCAAACGTTGTCGATGCTCATCGTCCCGTATGCCTTTCAGCTATGGCAAAGCCCACAGCTGAAGTGGAGGGAGGCAGATATGGAGTATGCGTGTGCTGGTGGGTGCGTGTATGAGGGAGGGGAGGGATGAGAGTGGGGAGAGGGTGGGGGGCTGGTGGGATGGCTGGGGTGGGGGAAGGGAATAAGGGATGGAGTCAGGAAATATGTCAGGAAGAGTAAGGGGTATGTTTGTGGGTGGGAGTACATGGGTGGGTGGGTGGGTGGGTGGGTGGGGGAGATAACTGGGGGGGGGGGGGGGGGGGGGGGAGGGGTAAAAGGGATATGCGTCCGTCAATGTTTTAAGTTGCATGCACAGCAGAGAAAACCTCTTTGCAACCCAGCCCAAAACAGGTGTGGCCAACGGGAGGGGAGGGGGGAGGGAGCGGTTAATGGTTTGGTGGTGGTGGTGTGTGAATGAGGGGGGCTTCAAGTGTAAACCATTATGTAACCAGCCCAAAATAGGTGTGGCCAAAGGCCAAACGGGCACCGTACTATGATTGGGGGGGGGGGGGGGGGGGGGGGGGGGGGCTTGAGAGTGAGAGTAGGTGTGAGTAGGTGTGAGAGTAGGTGAGAGTAGGTGTGGCACCGGCCACACGGGCTACCGTACTAGTATATATTATATATATATATACACCTATGTACCTGGGATTGCATGTTTCACAGTCCAGTCAGTCGAGCCAGTTGCGGACGATCTCGCCTCTGTCCATGGGGCGGCAGAGATCTTATTGTCCGATTGTACATCGGGAAATCCTGACTTGCTGGATTGTGCTGACAATCGGGAGAGTCGCCGTGAGTTTGCTTTCGGAGGCTCCAGGGTAGTCTTCCCGAGGGCAGTGAACGTAAGGGCTCGGCGAGGGGGCGCCGGATGGGCATGCCTCCTCCAATCTGTGTGTTCGCAACTGTGTGTTGGGTACATTGTCGCAGGTTAGGTACTTAGTGTTCGCAACTGTGGGATGGGTACATATTATCAGGTTAGGTACTTCCCGAGGACAGCGAACGTCATGGCTCGGCAAGGGGGGCGCCTGATGGGCATGCCTCCCCCCATCTGTGTGTTCGCAACTGTGGGGTGGGTACATATTATCAGGTTAGGTACTTTCATAGGGCAGTGAACATCAGGGCTTGGCAAGGGGGGTGCGGGATGGGTATGCCTATTCCCATCTGTGTGTTTGCAACTTTGTGTTGAGTGCATATTTGCAGCGTAGGTACTGTGCGCTGGGTACACATTTGCACGTTAGGTGCTTTCTGAGGGCAGCGAAAGTCATGGCTCGGCAAGGGGGGCGCCTGATGGGCATGCCTCCCCCCATCTGTGTGTTAGCAATTGTGTGTTGGGTACATATGTTCAGGTTAGGTACTTTCATAGGGCAGTGAACGTCAGGGCTCGGGGAGGGGGGTGCTGGGTGGGCATGCCTCCCCCCATCTGTGTGTTAGCAATTGCGTGTTGGGTACATATTACTCCTTATAGCCTTCGGGGTGCTACTAGCAGCTGTTTTACCTCTTTTTAAGGTGCTACTACCAGCTTTTGGGGTAGGTTGGGTAGGGTGCTACTACCAGCTGTGGGTAGGTTGGGTAGGTTGGGTAGGGTGCTACTACCAGCTTTTGGGGTAGGTTGGTTAGGGTGCTACTACCAGCTGTGGGTAGGTTGGGTAGGTTGGGTAGGATGCTACTACCAGCTTTTGGGGTAGGTTGGTTAGGGTGCTACTACCAGCTGTGGGTAGGTTGGGTAGGTTGGGTAGGGTGCTACTACCAGCTTTTGGGGTAGGTTGGGTAGGATGCTACTACCAGCTTTTGGGGTAGGTTGAGTAGGGTGCTACTACCAGCTTTTGGGGTAGGTTGGGTAGGGTGCTACTACCAGCTATGGGTAGGTTGGGTAGGTTGGGTAGGGTGCTACTACCAGCTTTTGGGGTAGGTTGGGTAGGATGCTACTACCAGCTTTTGGGGTAGGTTGAGTAGGGTGCTACTACCAGCTTTTGGGGTAGGTTGGTTAGGGTGCTACTACCAGCTGTGGGTAGGTTGGGTAGGTTGGGTAGGGTGCTACTACCAGCTTTTGGGGTAGGTTGGGTAGGATACTACTACCAGCTTTTGGGGTAGGTTGAGTAGGGTGCTACTACCAGCTTTTGGGGTAGGTTGGGTAGGATGCTACTACCAGCTGTGGGTAGGTTGGGTAGGGTGGGTGCTACTACCTTTTTGGTAGTTTTTGTTGGGTAGGATGCTACTACCAGCTGTGGGGTTGGGTAGGTTGGGTAGGGTGCTACTACTAGCTTTTGGGGTAGGTTGGGTAGGATGCTACTACCAGCTATGGGTAGGTTGGGTAGGTTGGGTAGAGTGCTACTACCAGCTGTGGGTAGGTCGGGTAGGGTGCTACTACCAGCTGTGGGTAGGTTGGGTAGGTTGGGTAGGGTGCTACTACCAGCTTTTGGGGTAGGTTGGTTTAGGGTGCTCTACTACAGCTGTGGGTAGGGTTGGTTGGGTAGGTTGGGGGTAGGGTTGCTACTACCAGCTTTTGGGGTAGGTTGGGTAGGGTGCTACTACCAGCTGTGGGTAGGTTGGGTAGGTTGGGTAGGGTGCTACTACCAGCTTTTGGGGTAGGTTGGGTTAGGGGTGCTACTACCAGCTGTGGGGTTTGGGTAGGTTGGGTTAGGATGCTACTACCAGCTTTTGGGGTAGGTTCTACTACCAGCTGTGGTAGTAGGTTGGGTAGGTTGGGTAGGGTGCTACTACCAGCTTTTGGGGTAGGTTGGTTAGGGTGCTACTACCAGCTGTGGGTAGGTTGGGTAGGTTGGGTAGGATGCTACTACCAGCTTTTGGGGTAGGTCGGTTAGGGTGCTACTACCAGCTGTGGGTAGGTTGGGTAGGTTGGGTAGGATGCTACTACCAGCTTTTGGGGTAGGTTGGTTAGGGTGCTACTACCAGCTGTGGGTAGGTTGGGTAGGTTGGGTAGGGTGCTACTACCAGCTGTGGGTAGGTTGGGTAGGTTGGGTAGGGTGCTACTACCAGCTTTTGGGGTAGGTTGGGTAGGGTGCTACTACCAGCTATGGGTAGGTTGGGTAGGTTGGGTAGGGTGCTACTACCAGCTTTTGGGGTAGGTTGGGTAGGATGCTACTACCAGCTATGGGTAGGTTGGGTAGGTTGGGTAGGGTGCTACTACCAGCTTTTGGGGTAGGTTGGGTAGGATGCTACTACCAGCTATGGGTAGGTTGGGTAGGTTGAGTAGGGTGCTACTACCAGCTGTGGGTAGGTTGGGATGGTTGGGTAAGGTGGGTAGGTTGGGTAGGGTGCTACTACCAGCCTTGTTACCTCTGTTTTACCATTTTACGAACAATAGGCCCAAAAGGCAGTACCGTAGCGACCCAAAGACCCCAAGGTGTGCCATGTAGCACTTCTGCTACAAGTAGCACCTTTAAGAAAACCCTGCACCAAACAACCATTAGTAACCTGCTATTGGTGGTTGGCCCCAGTGCAAGCAAACGAGCTGGCCCCCTCAACCTCACGCCTCGTTATAAGGCGTAACAGTATATGTTTATTTATTTAATAACCTGCTATTGGTGGTTGGCCCCAGTGCAAGCAAACGGGCTGGCCCCCTCAACCTCAAGCCTCGTTATAAGGCGTAGTATGTGTGTATTTATTTAGTAACCTGCAATTGGTGGTCAGCCTCAGTGCAAGCAAACGGGCTGGCCCCATCAACCTCATGCCTAGTTCTATGTAGGGATCAGCATATCATATGATGTTGACCAAAGGCAAGTATAATATGATATGATATGACATCGTACAAAATGCATCATATGCTATTGTATATTAATGATCACTTTAGCCTAAATAGGCTGCCGGCATATAATATCATATGGTGACATGACATCATATGATGACATGATACCATATGATGACATGATATCATATAATGACATGAAATCATATGATACCAGATTGCCGTTCCCTAGATATAAGGCGTAGTATGACTGTTTATTTATTTATTTAATAACCTACCTTCCTGTCCCTGCTGTGAATGCCTTGGGCGCCTCAACCTGTCACGGGGCAGGGGGTGAGTTGTGAGCGGCTTTGTCAGAACAAATAGTATTGTTTGCGTCTTAGTGACTTTTTTGTTATTTTGTCATTGGGGGGGGGGGGGGGGGGGGGGGGAGTGGCTTTGTCAGCACAAATAGTATTGTTTGCGTCTTTGTGACTTTGTTGTATTTTGTCATGGGGGGGGGGGGGGGGGGGGGGGGGGGGGAGTGGCTTTGTCAGCACAAATAGTATTGTTTGCGCCTTTGTGACTTTGTTGTATTTTGTCATGGGGGGGGGGGGGGGGGGGGGGGAGTGGCTTTGTCAGCACAAATAGTATTGTTTGCGTCTTTGTGACTTTGTTGTATTTATTCATGGGGGGGGGGAGTGGCTTTGTCAGCACAAATAGTATTGTTTGCGTCTTTGTGACTTTGTTGTATTTTGTCATGGGGGGGGGGGGGGGGGGGAGTGGCTTTGTCAGCACAAATAGAATTGTTTGCGTCTTTGGACTTTGTTGTATTTTGTCATGGGGGGGGGGGGGGGGGGGGGGGGGGGGTTGTCAGCACAAATAGTATTGTTTGCGTCTTTGTGACTTTGTTGTATTTTGTCATGGGGGGGGGGGGGGGGGGGGGGGGAGTGGGTTTGTCAGCACAAATAGTATTGTTTGCGTCTTGTGACTTCGTTGTATTTTGTCATGGGGGGGGGGGGGGGAGTGCTTTGTCAGCACAAATAGTATTGTTTGCGTCTTTGTGACTTTGTTGTATTTTGTCATGGGGGGGGGGGGGAGTGGGTCAGCACAAATAGTATTGTTTGCGTCTTTGTGACTTTGTTGTATTTTGTCATGGGGGGGGGGGTGGCTTTGTCAGCACAAATAGTATTGTTTGCGTCTTTGTGACTTTGTTGTATTTTGTCATGGGGGGGGGGGGGGGGGGGAGTGGCTTTGTCAGCACAAATAGTATTGTTTGCGTCTTTGTGACTTTGTTGTATTTTGTCATGGGGGGGGGGGGGGGCGGGGGGAGTGGCTTTGTCAGCACAAATAGTATTGTTTGCGTCTTTGTGACTTTGTTGTATTTTGTCATGGGGGGGGGGGGGGGGGGGGGGGAGTGGCTTTGTCAGCACAAATAGTATTGTTTGCGTCTTTGTGACTTTGTTGTATTTTTGTCATGGGGGGGGGGGGGAGTGGCTTTGTCAGCACAAATAGTATTGTTTGCGTCTTTGTGACTTTTGTTGTATTTTGTCATGGGGGGGGGGGAGTGGCTTTGTCAGCACAAATAGTATTGTTTGCGTCTTTGTGACTTTGTTGTATTTTGTCATGGGGGGGGGGAGTGGCTTTGTCAGCACAAATAGTATTGTTTGCGTCTTTGTGACTTTGTTGTATTTTGTCATGGGGGGGGGGGGGGGGGGAGTGGCTTTGTCAGCACAAATAGTATTGTTTGCGTCTTTGTGACTTTGTTGTATTTTGTCATGGGGGGGGGGAGGAGAGTGGCTTTGTCAGCACAAATAGTATTGTTTGCGTCTTTGTGACTTTGTTTGTATTTTGTCATGGGGGGGGGGGGGGGGGGGGGGGAGTGGCTTTGTCAGCACAAATAGTATTGTTTGCGTCTTTGTGACTTTGTTGTATTTTGTCATGGGGGGGGGGGGGGGGGGAGTGGCTTTGTCAGCATGGGGGGGGGGGAGTGGCTTTGTCAGCAATAGTATTGTTTGCGTCTTTGTGACTTTGTTGTATTTTGTCATGGGGGGGGGGGGGGGGGGGGAGTGGCTTTGTCAGCACAAATAGTATTGTTTGCGTCTTTGTGACTTTGTTGTATTTTGTCATGGGGGGGGGGGGGGGGGGGGGGGGGGGGGGGGGGGGGGGGGGGAGTGGCTTTGTCAGCACAAATAGTATTGTTTGCGTCTTTGTGACTTTGTTGTATTTTGTCATGGGGGGGGGGGGGAGTGGCTTTGTCAGCACAAATAGTATTGTTTGCGTCTTTGTGACTTTGTTGTATTTTTGTCATGGGGGGGGGGGGGGGGGGGGGGGGGGAGTGGCTTTGTCAGCACAAATAGTATTGTTTGCGTCTTTGTGACTTTGTTGTATTTTGTCATGGGGGGGGGGGGGGAGTGGCTTTGTCAGCACAAATAGTATTGTTTGCGTCTTTGTGACTTTGTTGTATTTTGTCATGGGGGGGGGGGAGTGGCTTTGTCAGCACAAATAGTATTGTTTGCGTCTTTGTGACTTTGTTGTATTTTGTCATGGGGGGGGGGGGGGGGGGGGGAGTGGCTTTGTCAGCACAAATAGTATTGTTTGCGTCTTTGTGGACTTTGTTGTATTTTGTCATGGGGGGGGGGGAGTGGCTTTGTCAGCACAAATAGTATTGTTTGCGTCTTTGTGACTTTGTTGTATTTTGTCATGGGGGGGGGGGGGGGGAGTGGCTTTGTCAGCACAAATAGTATTGTTTGCGTCTTTGTGACTTTGTTGTATTTTGTCATGGGGGGGGGGAGTGGCTTTGTCAGCACAAATAGTATTGTTGCGTCTTTGTGACTTTGTTGTATTTTGTCATGGGGGGGGGGGGGGGAGTGGCTTTGTCAGCACAAATAGTATTGTTTGCACTTTGTTGTATTTTGTCATGCGTCTTTGTCAGCACAAATAGTATTGTTTGCGTCTTTGTGACTTGTTTGTATTTTGTCATGGGGGGGAGTGCTTTGTCAGCACAAATAGTATTGTTTGCGTCTTGTGACTTTGTTGTATTTTGTCATGGGGGGGGGGGAGTGGCTTTGTCAGCACAAATAGTATTGTTTGCGTCTTTGTGACTTTGTTGTATTTTGTCACGGGGGGGGGGGGGAGTGGCTTTGTCAGCACAAATAGTATTGTTTGCTCTTTGTGACTTTGTTGTATTTTGTCATGGGGGGGGGGGGGAGTGGCTTTTGTCAGCACAAATAGTATTGTTTGCGTCTTTGTGACTTTGTTGTATTTTGTCATGGGGGGGGAGTGGCTTTGTCAGCACAAATAGTATTGTTTGCGTCTTTGTGACTTTGTTGTATTTTGTCATGGGGGGGGGGGGAGTGGCTTTGTCAGCACAAATAGTATTGTTTGCTCTTTGTGACTTTGTTGTATTTTCATGGGGGGGGGGGGGGGGGGGGGGAGTGGCTTTGTCAGCACAAATAGTATTGTTTGCGTCTTTGTGACTTTGTTGTATTTTGTCATGGGGGGGGGGGGGGGGGGGGGGGGGAGTGGCTTTGTCAGCACAAATAGTATTGTTTGCGTCTTTGTGACTTTGTTGTATTTTGTCATGGGGGGGGGGGTGGCTTTGTCAGCACAAATAGTATTGTTTGCGTCTTTGTGACTTTGTTGTATTTTGTCATGGGGGGGGGGGAGTGGCTTTGTCAGCACAAATAGTATTGTTGCGTCTTTGTGACTTTGTTGTAATTGTCATGGGGGGGGGGGGGGTGGGAGTGGCTTTGTCAGCACAAATAGTATTGTTTGCGTCTTTGTTGACTTTGTTGTATTTTGTCATGGGGGGGGGGAGTGGCTTTGTCAGCACAAATAGTATGTTTGCGTCTTTGTGACTTTGTTGTATTTTGTCATGGGGGGGGGGAGTGGCTTTGTCAGCACAAATAGTATTGTTTGCGTCTTTGTGACTTTGTTGTATTTTGTCATGGGGGGGGGGGGGGGGGAGTGGCTTTGTCAGCACAAATTAGTATTGTTTGCGTCTTTGTGACTTTGTTGTATTTTGTCATGGGGGGGGGGGGGGGAGTGGCTTTGTCAGCACAAATAGTATTGTTTGCGTCTTTGTGACTTTGTTGTATTTTGTCATGGGGGGGGGGGGGGGGGGGGGGGGGGGGGAGTGGCTTTGTCAGCACAAATAGTATTGTTTGCGTCTTATGTGACTTGTTTGTATTTTGTCATGGGGGGGGGGGGGGGGGGGGGGGGGAGTGGCTTTGTCAGCACAAATAGTATTGTTTGCGTCTTTGTGACTTTGTTGTATTTTGTCATGGGGGGGGGGGAGTGCTTTTGTCAGCACAAATAGTATTGTTTGCGTCTTTGTGACTTTGTTGTATTTTGTCATGGGGGGGGGGCGGGGGGGGGAGTGGCTTTGTCAGCACAAATAGTATTGTTTGCGTCTTTGTGACTTTGTTGTATTTTGTCATGGGGGGGGGGGGGGGGGTATTGGCGGGGGGAGTGGCTTTGTCAGCCACAAATAGTATTGTTTGCGTCTTTGTGGGGGGGGGACTTTGTTGTATTTTGTCATGGCGGGGGGGGGGGAGTGGCTTTGTCAGCACAAATAGTATTGTTTGCGTCTTGTGTGTCACTTTGTTGTATTTTGTCATTGGGGGGGGGGGGGGGGGGGGGGAGTGGCTTTGTTTGTCACACAAATAGTATTGTTTGCGTCTTTGTGACTTTGTTGTATTTTGTCATGGGGGGGGGGGGGGGGGGGGGGGAGTGGCTTTGTCAGCACAAATAGTATTGTTTGCGTCTTTGTGACTTTGTTGTATTTTGTCATGGGGGGGGGGGGGGGGCGCGGGAGTGGATTTGTCAGCACAAATAGTATTGTTTTGCGTCTTTGTGACTTTGTTGTATTTTGTCATGGGGGGGGGGGGGCAGTGCTTTTGTCAGCACAAATAGTATTGTTTTGCGTCTTTGTGACTTTGTTGTATTTTGTCATGGGGGGGGGGGGGGGAGTGGCTTTGTCAGCACAAAATAGTATTGTTTGCGTCTTGTGACTTTGTTTCTGTATTTTGTCATGGGGGGGGGCGAGTGGCTTTGTCAGCACAAATAGTATTGTTTGCGTCTTTTGACTTTGTTGTATTTTGTCATGGGGGGGGGGGGGGGGGTGGGAGTGGCTTTTCAGCACAAATAGTATTGTTTGCGTCTTTGTGACTTTGTTGTTTGTATTTTGTCATGGGGGGGGGGGAGGGGAGTGGCTTTTCAGCACAAATAGTATTGTTTGCGTCTTTGTGACTTTGTTGTATTTTGTCATGGGGGGGGGGGGTCAGGGGGGTGGGGGGGGGGGGGGAGTGGCTTTGTCAGCACAAAATAGTATTGTTTGCGTCTTTGTGACTTTGTTGTATTTTGTCATGGGGGGGGAGGGGGGGGGGAGTGGCTTTGTCAGCACAAATAGTATTGTTTGCGTCTTTGTGACTTTGTTGTATTTGTCAAGTTATTGGCTTTGTCAGCACATAGTATTGTTGCTTTTGTGATGTAATTTCTTGCTTTGTTAGTATTTTGCTCTTGTGACTGTTGTATTTTGTCATGGGGGGGGGGGGGGGGGAGTGCACAAATTTTGTAGCACAAATAGTTTGTTTGCGTCTTTGTGACTTTGTTGTATTTTTAGTGCGTCTTTGTACTTTTATTTGGACATTGGGGGGGAGGTGTGAGTGTTCTCTTGTCAAATAAAAAAAGAATTGCTTGCGCCTACATGAGTTTGTGTTTTCAATTTTTTTGTTTTTTTCCGGAAATAAGCGCAGATTCATAAAGATCTCGTCGAGCTTGTGTTATAGGTCTGCTTAACTTAATCAGAGACTGAGTGCTGAGGAAGTTTTGACCTCCACCTGTTTTCACCAGAGGAAAATTCTAAAAGCGGCCGGCTTTTTATGAGTTTTGTTTTTTGAGTGTTTGTTGTCATGCGGGAGGGGGTGAGCTGTGAGTGGCTTTTTTCATTGTTTTAGTAGTTTGAATTTTTTGTGAGTTAGTTTTTACATGTGTGAGTTTGTTTGTCGTTCTGTCATGTGGGAGGAGGTTAGCTGTGAGTGGATTTTGCTATTGTTTGGGTATTTTGACGTTTTTTAGTTTTTGTTTGCTTGTCATTCGGTCATTTTGAATTGTTGTTTGTCATTTTTGTCATTTTGTTTTGCGAGTGGTTTTTGTCATGGGGGAGGGGGTCAGCTGTGAGAGGCTTTTGTCATCTGTGTGAGCTGTTTTCAAATTGGGGAGTTTTTTTGTCATTTTGTTTTTTGTCATTTTGTTTTTTGTCATTTTGTTTTTTGTCATTTTGTTTTTTGTCATTTTGTTTTTTGTCATTTTGTTTTTTGTCATTTTGTTTTTTGTCATTTTGTTTTTTGTCATTTTGTTTTTTGTCATTTTGTTTTTTGTCATTTGTTTTTGTCATTTTGACAGTTGGGCAAGTCCCTTTAGCCTATTTGGCCTACCCCTGGACTGCAACATACATACATACATCTTGGGGGGAGGGGTGAGCTGTGATTGGTTTTTTTCATTGTTTGAGTAGATTGACGTTTTTGTCAGTGTGTCTGTCATTTTTGTGGGTTCGTTTTGTGAGAGCGGATTTTTCCATGAGGAGGGGTGAGCTGTGAGCGACTTTTGTCAATTTTATTCTAGTATTTTGACGTTTTTGACAGTTTATATTTTTGCCCGGGCCGTGACACAATCAGCTGTCCAGAAGTGCTTAATATAATTTTGGGGTTTAGCTCAGAGGCTGGCTCAAAGCTGCCTAAAAGATGCTTAACAAGCTGCTGGAGCATTTGGGTGTAGCTCAGAGGCTGGCTCAAAGCTGCCTAAAAGATGCTTAACAAGCTGCTGGAGCATTTGGGTGTAGCTCAGAGGCTGCCTCAAGGAGCTGCCTAGAAGCTACTGTGCGTAGCCAAAAAGAAAAACTATGATATGAATATATGATGCTTACATGGGCTCTACTCCAGTATTTTCTTCCGGCACTGCATACTGCCATACGTCTGGGGTCTTTGATATGATCACATTGAAGGATGAGCTCTTGCCGTAAGCTGCCTGGCTGGTCGGGATCATGCCTAAGGTAGTTGGCCCCATGGAGGAACTGGGTGTTACTGAAGGGGAAGACAGCACTGTAGGACAAGGGGAGGGGTGGGGTTGGTTGGGGTGGGTGGGTGTTGTTGTGTTGGTGTTGGTGGTGCTGGTGTGTATGTGTATGGCTGGTCGGGAATCATGCCAAAGGTAGTTTGGCCCCATGAGGAACTGGGTGTTACTGAAGGGAAGACAGCACTGTAGGACAAGGGGTGGGGTTGGTTGGGGTGGGTGGGTGTTGCTGGTGTTGGTGTTGTTGGTGTGTGTGTATGGCAGGTCGGGATCATGCCTAAGGTAGTTTTCACCATGGAGGAATTGGGTGTTACTGAAGGGGAAGACAGCACTGTAGGACAAGGGGTGGGTTGGTGGGTGGGAGGGTTGGTTGGGGTGTGTGTGAGGCGGGGGGGGGGGGGGGGGGGGGGGGGGGGTAGGGGGTAGGAGTTGGTGGTTGGTGGTGTTGGTGGGATGCTGTTGTTGGTTGTTTGTGGGGGTGTTGTTTGTGTGTGATGACATGATATCATATTGCCGTTCCCCATACATACGACTCACATGCTTCACCCGCATGTTTCTTCACCCAGTCAGCTGTAGACATAGTGGCTGGGCCAGGCGCTGTGCGGGCCATTATCGTATCTGCCGTCAGAGGACGCGGACGAACTTGAGGTACAGGTGGGGGCTGGTCCTGCAAGGCGTTTTATAAAAAAAAATTACGCATTTGTTTGAAGACAACATAGAGTCAGTAGTTGGATTTTACAGTTTTGTTTGTTTAACAATGTTTAAAGCAGTATCAAGATTGTTTTCGCTTTAGCCCCCTCTGGACCCCCCAGGGGCTGAAGCCCTAGATTCCCCCCGTGTCTCTTTCCGCTGTCTGTCCGATGTCCGTCCGTCTGTCCGACAGATGTCCAGTTTGAACGATTCCGACCACCTCCGCACCCGCCATTTTCGCTCATATTTGTAGTGCGCATGACTTGAGTTGTCGGCATCGCAGCGGTCAAAATCCTTCGCAAAAGGTGTTCAATGTCTGTAGCTCTATTCGGCTACGAGTAGCTACTTTCTCCACTACTTCCGAAACTCCGTGCATGTGACTGCTAAAGCGATTTTCCAAATCGCTTGCGACACGCTCTTAGAACTTGTCTTGAAGACAACATAGAGTCAGTGGTTAGATTGCTGTGTTTGCTGTCAAAGGACGCGGCCGACTATGCGGTGCAAGTGGGGGCTGTTCCTGCAAGACATTTTACAGTTTTGTTTGCTTAACATTGTTTGCAGTTCTTTTAGTAACATAAATACTCTTTGTAAGAATCCAGATTCGGTGGTCGCCTTGCTAGTGTCTGCCGTCAAAGGACCTGGCCCGACTTTGCTGTGCAGGTGGAGCAAGCCAACTGCAAGAAAACTTAGATACTCTTTGTAAGAATCCAGATTCTGTGGTTGGTTTATTGCGCTTGTGGACAAAGGACGTCGCCGACTTAGCTGTGCAGGTGGAGCAAGACTACGTATGATTGAAAACAACGTTTGAAGTTGTTTTGATTTATTGTTGACAAAACTCATATACTCAGCGTAAGAATCCAGATTCGGTAGTTGGTTTATTGCGTTTGTGGACAAGGGCTTGGGAACCGGCAGACTCCCACCCACTACAAGACCCATCCATCCTACTAATTCCAAACCACTCACTAACCACCCGGGAGCAACCAACATATTCAAAACCAGACCCACCAGTCATTGCCCCATCCCGCCAACCCACCCACACCCACCTCCTACACACCACACCCACCCACACCCCCTCACACTCACTGCACACCAACACAGCACACACAGAACTACCATTGTTCCTGGTGGGAACACAGACGGTTCCCTCACTACACTCTGTTACAACGCCACGCTCATCTGCTGCTTAAGCCCCTCTTCAAGGGGGCGGGAGCCCCAGGGATACCTCGTTGTCCGTTTGGACCGGCCCCCCCGAAAAATTAAAGCCTGACTCGTCAGCCAACTGTCTCATAACTAACTGGCTTCGGTCAGCTCCACTTCCGTGCCACCTTTCGTTCCATGCCAACCACTCCGCCAATTTTCTACGTCGCTTGCAACGCTGCATTGGGACTTGTTTCCGTATGCTGATAACATCGGTTCGGCGATGGCACAACGGTTGATCATTTCGCTTGGACTGAAGAAGGGGGCTGGGTTCAAATCCCTCAGGCTACGCATTAGTGTTCACGGGTTGCTACATGTCAAAACCACGATGGTAGCACTACCCAGGTAAAGTAAGCAAGCCAGTTCTCTATCCTAACGTCCAGACAGGCCTCCCTTTATACCACTCCCCACCAGGCGTTATCATTACCATATGCTGATACACGATACACACTTGGCTAACTAAAAACGTTACCTCAGAGATGATACTGCAGACCCACACCATGTATCACTGAAAACAGACCGCTAACCATAGTGCGTGGTGGGGGGACACATAGACACGGTTCCCCTCCACCATCCTGTTAACACACGGTATTGCCAGATAGTGCTGATACACGCTATGGGCTTTCATCAAATAGGAAAAGAAGAAGAAAATGTCTCAGAGATGTACTGCAGATGTATTTCAGATATGTACCGCAGGTGTGTCTCAGAGATGTACCGCAGGTTTATCTCAGAGATGTACTGCAGAGGGTGTATCAGAGATGTACTGCAGATGCATCTCAGAGACAGACCTACCATAGTTTGTGGTGGGGGAACACAGATGGTTTCCTTCCAGACTCTGTTACACGCCACGCTCATTACCATATGCACGTTTAGGGAGTCCAACAAAAAGCAAAAAACATATAATCAGAGAGATGTACTGCAGATGTAATCTCAGAGAAGAACCCTACCATATTTTCGTGTGGGGAACACAGATGGTTCCCTTCCAGACTCTGTTACACGCAGCGCTCATTACCATATGCTGATGCACGTTTGACTCCAACAAAAAGCAAAAATATATATCTCAGATATGTACAGCAGATGTACTACAGAGACAGACCTACCATAGTTTGTGGTGGGGGGACACAGATGGTTCCCATTCCTGACTCGTTACACGCAGCGCTTCATGACATCATGCTGATGCACGTTTGACTCTCACAAATAAAGACAACCAAGTGTCTCAGAGATGTCTGCAGTATGTATATGAGGCAAAGACCTACCATTGTTACGTGGTGGGGGAACACAGAATGGTTCCCTTCCACACTCTGTTACAAACGCCACGCTCATGACCATATGAGCTGGTGCACGTTTTGGGCTCAACAAAAAAGCAGTGCTTCATGAGTCGAGTGCCAGCGGGTGGCATGATGGGTGTTGTGTTCGGGAGAGGCAAAACCTGCCTCAATTTGTCTGGATGGCGCCTCGTAGTATCAGCCTACTGATCGTTGTTTTGGCAGAGGACTGAGGATAGTGTGGTGAAGTGTGGTGGGTGGATTGGGTGTGATTGCATGAGTGTGTGTGTGGGTGTGGTGTGGTGGGTGGGTGGGTGGGTGGGTGGGTGGGGGGGGTGAGGGCTTCAGGATACTGAGTGTGTGGTTTTAAGATACAGAGTGTGTGGTTTAGGAAATAGCTCTGTGGTTTGTAAGCAGATAAGTCTATGCGCGTCGAGTACAAGCGACGCGGAAAATTGGCGGAGAGTGTTGGCAACGGAAGAACAGGTGGCAAAAGATGGAGCTGACCGAAGCAGTTAGTTATGAGACAGTCTGGCTGACGTGTCAGGCTTTGTCTAGGGGGGGGTGGTCATCCATCAGAGAATAGGACGGGCACGGCTCACTCGGTTTCGGTCGGAGCGGGTCCGGCACTGAATGGGAGTCGGACGGAACATGGGGTGTGAATCTGGGGCACCGCCAAAAAAAGACTACCGGTCCCACAAATAAGCTGGCACATGCACCGCTCATGATACACATCACCATGAACAAAATACATGAACACATACAACATCAAATGCACAACACACACATACAATGCACAAAGCACAACATTGCACAACCACATACAACACAATACAAATGCACACACATACGTACACACACACATACACCCCTATGCACCAAACTACAATGCACTTACACATATACACACCACATACACGCCACTACATGGACGGACATGAATGCACACACATACAACATGGAACACAAGTACATAGCTTACCGCACATACTAACGTGCACACGTACAAAATGCCCACATGCAACACACACAAGCACCACATGCACACCACATGCACTACCACCACACACAAGCAACAATGCCACCACAATACACACCACATGCACATACACACCACATGCCCATGGACATGCTCATGCACATGCACACCACAAGCACACCACATGCACACCACATGCACACCACATGCATCACATACACACCACCATGCCCATGGGACATGCTCATGCACATGCACACCACAAGCACACATGCACCATGCACTACACCACATACACACCACATACACCAATACAGATCCATGGACATGCTCATGCACAACAAGCACATGCACACACATACATACATGCACACACCACAAGCACACCACATGCACACCACATGCACACCACATGCACACCAATACAGCACATACACACCACACATGCACACACATGCACACCACATGCACACACATGCACACCATGCACACCGCATACACACACAATACACACACTACATACACACCACACACACTTACGACAATGCACACCACATACACACCACATGACACACCACATGCACACCAAATTGCACACCAATCACACATACACACATACACACCACGAGTGCACACCACATGCACACCACATACACCACCACATACACTACACATACACATGCACACCACATACACACCACATGCACACCACATACACATACACACACAACCACATACACATACACACCACCACATGCACACCACTGCACACCACATGCACACCACAACACACCACATACACACCACACATGGAACACACCACATACACATACCACAATGCACACACATACACACCACATGCACACACACAATACACACCACACATACACACACACATACACACACACAACACATGCACACCATACACACATACACCACACACAACACACCATACACACCACAGCACCAACATACAACCATACACACCACATGACACCACATACACACCCACCATACACACACACATGCACACACAAAGGCACACCACATACACACCACATGCACACACACACATACACACACACAATAACACCACATGCACATGCACACACATGCACACAGACATGCTCACAGAGCACACTCACATAACACACCACATACACACATACACAATGCACATTACATGCACACCACATGCACACCGCATGGCCCATGTACATGCAATACATGCACATGCACACCACATACACACCACATGCACATACACACCACATACACACCACATGCCCACGGACATGCTCATGCACATGCACACACAAGCAACCACATGCACACACATGCACACCACATACACACCACAATGCACACAGCACATACAAACTACATGCACATACACACACACATACACACCACACATGCACATGCACACCACATACACACCACAAATGCAATACACACCACAACACACATGCACATGCACACCACATACACATACACACCACATACACACGGACATGCTCATGCACATGCACACCACATACACATACACAAGCACACCACCACCCACAGTCCACAGCCCCCATCATACACCCAACCACACACACCCCTCCCCAAGGAACCATCTTAACTGAGTACTTGTATTCCCCCTCACGGATGAGCAAGGTCACTGTGTTGGGCATGGCTGCAATCATGCTGCTAATGGCAGCCACACCGTGGTCCATCGCGCCCATGTGTGAGGGCTGCTGCATTTCCGTGACAGTTGCAAGCATGGGAGCAATATGCATGCCATCCAGCTTGGTCGACACGCTTTCACGTGCATTTGACTGCTCAGTGCCAGTGAAATGGCGCAGCACGGAAGCTGGCTGCCAGGTGCTTGGCGGATCTGGGTATGAATCTATCTTGGGAATACCTACAGGCATCCAAGCAGCGATGCCTTCCGGAGGAGGCTGACCAGCATGTGCCCCTGGCACCCATGGTGCGGGGTCTTCGTCGGCATCATCTTTCACAGACGATCCGTGGCTGCTGTCCTTCTTGTCCCCCTCATCAAGGTCACAGAAGAACTCGCTGATCTCTGTGACTGTCTTGCTGCGGGTAGGGCCCCGGCATGCCTTGCCCAAACTGGGATGTATTAAACCGGACTCTAAAACGCTCTGAGAGCGCCTGGGGCCGGACTTGCTTCCAGTGGATTTGTTAGGTGTTCCCGATCCGACATATGAGTTGAGAACTAATGAGCTACCTAGGTTGAAGGGCCCATCATCAGTGTCTTTGCTATCCTCGATATTATTTCTCGTGTTATCACTCATGTTCTTGTTACTGTGCCCGCCACTGGATGCTTTGCCTACTGTCGCAGTCACTGTTTTAAGGGACCTGGAATGGCCTGGGCTTTGGTGGCTTGGGCTGGAGGCGTCAAGATGGATAGAGGTTGCAACAGCACTAGCTGCTACAGGCTGTGATCCAACTTCTGAAGACGCTAGTGTGACTTGTGTGGCAGACGTAGTGCGAGGTACCACATCCTGCAGCGTGGGGGGAGTGGGTAGGGTGTGGCAGGTCATGCGGATGCAGGGTGTGGCAGGTCTCATCAAGTGCATGCATGAGTGATGGGAATGATGAGGGTGATCAATGTACAGGCGTGGGTGCTTCAGATGCAGATTCAGGCAATCGCTCATCATTTACTGGAGAAGGGTCCTCCCAGAATCCTGGCATTGGGGAGGGGGAAGGGGGGAGGGGGGAGGTAAAGATCACGGGGATCGCCAGAGTAGGATTCACAAAATGAATTCGTGGCATAACGCATGAAGGGCTGAGTAAATGGGATGCGAGATGCCATAGCCAGGACCGTTAGCAGCCATTGCCACTCAGACACAAAATGCATCGACAAAACCCTGTAGAGACGTTGGGCTGATGCTGTATGGCCTGACAGTGCGTGATTCAGCCTACCTCCTTCGTAATTCCGTATACCTCCTCCTTCGTAAGTCCGTCTACCTCCTCCTTCACCCGGCCATTGCCCAGGCAGCTGGTGATGCGCCTGAGCATGAGGCTGTCCGCTTTTTTGACTTAGGTGCTCGTCATTAAAGCGCGGCAGGTCGTGACATGGACTCGTGCAATGGATACATGCCAGTTACAGGAGCTGCATCATAGCCAAATGCTGGTGCTAGAAATTAGCAATCAGTGTGGTAGATGTGCAATGGTCTATAAGTGTATAAAAGCATAATTTGACTGCCATTGCCTGTTCCCAACCCAACGGGAGAAGCAGGGAATAAGTGCAGTGGGGTAACAATCTGCGCGTGTCACACCAAGTGAGCGTATGTCATCAACCGCAAATCGTTATTATCAACCGGCAACTTGTTCAGACCCGGCAGTACGGCACCCGCGGGAGCACACGCACCCGCGGGAGCACCGCGTGCCATGTCATACGGTGCATTTCCGTTGGACGACATGGCTTGAGTTTACTCGACTTGAGTTAAACGGACTTGGCTTAGCACTTGCGCGACTTGACTTAGCATTTGCGCGAGTTAACTCAACTTGAGCCTGTCGTGCTTACAATGATCGCACCTGTACTGCGCGATTCGCGAGCGAGAGAGATAGGGAGACAGAGAGAATAGGATAGAGAGAAGTACAACTCAACTCAACTCAAGTCCAGCCAAGTCGAGTCCCTAATGATGCGTTTCTACTCGACTTGACCACTTGACTTGAGTTACAGCCTGTTTCCAATTGAGGGCCTGCACATGAGTTATGAACGCAGCTATGTCTCATAACTTTCATAACAGTCGGGAACCCTTGCGTCAAGTAATCCCAGACATTACACGTCTAGACAAATGACGTCAGCAGGGGGTGACAGGTCATGTCCAGAAGACTACAGGTCATCGTCTGCGATACAATCGAGAAAGCGCCTGTTCGTACCCCTTGAGTTGTCGCGTCTAAGAAGTGTATTTCTTTCTCGAAGGGTGAACGCTCCTTTCGTCAGATATTTCGCAGTTGAAAGACACCCCGATTTGGCTACCTATCTTTCTTTGGAGACCCCCAATGAAGATGCTACGGGTAATTCTTCTGGGCAGCGTTGTTGGTCGCCTCCCTCTAGTGGCCCGTTTAGGGTTTAGGGTTTAGGGTTTATGGGTTTAACAGAAGCGATTATGATGTTTCCAGCTGAGTTCGAAATCGCGCAGACGTTTGGACGTTTCGTCTGACGACGCGGAAATACGAAGAATTCTGGAAATTGCAAACGAACGTCTGCGCAGTTTCAGACTCAGATTGAAACTTCGGAATTGCGCGAGAGCAAAGCTGCTTACCTGCAGCTTCCTCTTCGCGCATAGATACCTGGTTGGGCAAGTTCTTTCCCGAAAGGGCCTTCGTTCGGTCAACTCTGTCACGCATTCGCTACAGCTCAGCGCGAAAATAACCTTATCGTTGCAGGGAGTGGTGTGGGGTGGGGGGGAAGATCTTGAAGAGGTATTGCACGCGGTGCAAGGAGCACGCAGCAAGAAGGAATTCGGAAGTCGGAAGTCGGAAGAACGTCACAGAGATACCATGAGCTGTGCGAGTGTCTTAGCTCGCAGCAAGATGAATGTATCAATAGAGCCCGCAGAAAGGCTGGAGAATGGAAGTCAACTACCTCCAATCAAGAATTAGGCGATGTGATAGCGATTCAGGCGATGTGATAGCATAATGAGATGAAGAATCAAGTGCGGATGCGTGAGCCAAGTGAATGTCAAGGGCCAGCCGAATCATGAGCCGAAGGTCGCTCCGTGAAGAAGCAATGCACTGAAAACTATTATTCCGAGCGCCATGCAAAGCGATCTGAGGGTCAGCAAATGACCTCCGAGGAGAGGATCTCCTCACTGATTTCATTGAAATTCATTGCAGTCATAGTATGGGAGGCAGTTGTGGACATTAAATGAGCGCGTGCGCATAGCTTAGCGCATCTGCTGTTTCGGTAATTGAGAATTTTGCTGGGCGAAGACTTGGGTGTACGAAAAATCGGTTGCAAGTCGGTTGCACTTCGCACGCCTATGGCACGTGGGTACGCGATGATGACACCACCACGACCACGACACGACCACGACCATGATTTCTGTATATATATATATATATATATATTATATATATATATATATATATATATATACAGAAATCACAATACTAGTACGGTAATCACAATACTAGTACGGTAGCCCGTGTGGCCGGTGGCCACCCCTACCCACCCCCCCACCCCAGGCCATGGGTCCTAGTCTGGTTTGGGTTACATAACGCCCTTGTATGCCCCGCCCTCCCCCCCCCCCCCTCCCCCCCCCCCCCTCCCTCCACACAGTCAAGAAATCAGCCATCTCAGCCCTTGCTCGACGCTCCCTGCCTCTCCCCCAACCCCCCCCCCCACACACACACACACACACACACACACACACACACACACACACACACACACACTTCTTCTCCCTACCTATTCCCTTTCTGCTTCAGGTGTGGCCTCCCCCTGTCATACACACATACCATCCCCCCCTCCCCCCATTCTGACCTCTCCCTACCTCACCCACCCCATCCACACGCACTCTCTTTCTCTCACCTTACCCCCACCACCCTCCTTCCCCAACCACCAACACGCACACACAATCTTCTTCTCCCTACCTCGTACCCTTCACTTCACCCTGTGGGATTCAATCGTGCAGAAAAAGGAACCGCTGTGCTTCGAACCTACCAACATTGCGAGCGCTCAGTCGCTCAGATTCCGATCGCCCCGAGAACACCGGACCGGTGCAATTGCATGGCTACAAACCTGCAGCTTCGTCTTCTCGTACAGTGCCCCAGTCGAGACTCGATCAACTCAGAACAGCAAAAATCGCAGCAACGTACTTCATATTCTATACAACGAAAAGAGCTTGAAAAGATGGGACGATCGTGGCAAGCGCGAGAGTGTCCAGGGGGACGGAATGGCCATGGCGATCTGAACAAAGGTAATTAATCGCAACTGGATGCCAATCACTACGAATGTGATGCGATGGCATGGCAAAATTGCGCTTGCGTGAGATGAATGGTGGAAACGCTCGCAGACGGAGAAAAAAAGCATCACGATATGAAGGTCTGGCTTGATTATGATCCTGGCATAATTCCTCAGGCTGGGCAGCATAGTCTTAGCGCCTGGATTGGTTACCAGCTTCGTGTTCCTCCTCAGGCACGGTAGCTCGTTCCTGACTCCTTGCGAGATTACCAGCATGACGTAGCTCCTCGGATCGGGCAGCGCGGGCATCACGTCGACGCTTGTTGGCTATTTCCCTGTCTTCCTTGCTCTGGCAAGCTCGCTTTGAGCGCTGGCTGGCGTTTTTGCGGGCCTCCTGTCCATTATGACCGTTGCCATGCATCATGGTCGCATTATCCGTGAAGAACTGAAAGCTATTTTTCCGAGCGCCATGCCAAGCCATATGAGGGTCGGCTGGTGACCTCCGAGGAGAGGATCTTCTGATTCTAAATGTCTTGCCGTCATAGAATCGGAGGCAGTTGTGGACTTGCTATGAGCGCGCGCGCTTAGCTTAGCGAATCTGCAGTTTTGGTGTTTGAAAATTCCGCTAGGCGGGGAGTTGCTAGTTGGGTGAACGAAAAGTCGGTTGCAAGTCGGTTACACTTCGCACGCCCATGGCACGTGGGCACGCGATGATGACACCACCGACCACCACGACCACCGCGACCACCACGACCACGACCATGATTTCTTTATTTATATATATATATATAGAGAGAGAGAGAGAGAGATGTTATACCGTATATGTGTTATGTATATTAATTATAATATTATATATTATAATTATATTAATTATAATTATAATTATAATTATAATTATATCTATACTACTTAAGTTTCGTTATCCGCACGATCGACCGATGTCACGGGTTCAGGGCTTAACTGGCGCTTATCTTCCGCTTATCTGGCAATCATTTTCCTGCTGGTCTGGCACATTTACACCTGAACCGTCGATTGTTGATCTGGCACATTCCTCCACAACCCTCGATATTCAAACGCAATACTCTTTCACCTCCCCCGACGATTTCAACCCCGCATCCCCGCATCTTTCACCTGCTTCCACCTTGCGACTGCGCCCTGTGCGCTCTTTGCGCTCCGCGATCTGACAATGTCTTGGCCCACACCACAATCGGAGCTGTGCTCCCCCACCCAAGCATGTTTGTCCTCAACTTTTTCTCCATTCCCGGATTTGCAAGCACTTTTGCTGTCCACTTACTTCGATGTGAGATCTTGCTTAACCACCTAACCTTGCTGCTCTCCCCGTCACAACACTCTCTTCTCCTTCTCCTGCGCTCTCACTCCCATCCTGCTCGCTCTCTAACCGCCTTTCCATCGCGTGATCCCCAGCTCCTCGCCAAATCTTTCAATCTGCACAAGCATGGACCAGCCCCGAGAACCTCAAATCAGCGCCAGGCAGATGCTAAAGACCAGTCTTGGCCAAACCTCAGTTGCTTATGACTTATGAGCGCTGACTCATAAGCTATTCCTCCACAAGTTTTACAACTGCTGACTTGACTCCAACACTGGCTGGGTTCATGACTTGCGTTGTGCTCTCCACAAGCTAGGATCCAGTAAAAACATCAACATTTTGGAGGCTGTCGATGTCGAAGGTATTATGTCTGAAGTTTTTGAGTCATGGAGGTTTAAGTACCCAAGTGACACCAATGCAGTTAGAGACATCCCTGATGAGAGAAGGGTTGGCTTTAAACGCCTCCGATACCAAAAATGGTTCGCAGCCAACAGCAATGATGCGAATGGCTTGATTCCCTTTACATCCGCCTTACATAAGCAGGATCAGATTCGTTCTATAGCACAGTTTAGAATGGGTTCCCATTGGCTGAACACAGAAAGAATGAGGGTGGTGGATAGAGCACGCATCCCTCGCTCAATGAGACACTGTCAAATGTGTGGGTTCCAAAAACCTGAGGATGAAATGCATATGTTTTGAGTGCCCTTTTTATAATGATATTCGCCTTCGCTACCAGAAGCTGTTTACAGATATTTATAGGCATGTCCATGAGGATACCGACTTAAACCGTATGGAATGTGGAATTCTGCGATTCCACATTCAGAACCTTTATGAATGGAAATGGCACTAAGTCTTTTTGGAGCAACCTAGCCGACTATCTTTCTACTTGTAGAAGAGCATGACAGGAAGCCCTGGACTGCTTAGTGGCACCGTAATTTATTATCCCTTTTTTTTCTTCTTGTGACTTCTCATTTGTTAGCTTCTTACCTCCGCCACTGTAAGTGGTTGAGATCTGGGTCCTGCTCTAGGGGGTTTAATACCTACGCCACCAAAACGGTGGTTAGGAGTTTGGTTTGTTTGTCCTCGACACACCCCTGATGTAATGGGGTTTTTTGCTTTGTGGGTGCTTTTTCTTTTTGTTTAAAGCACAGAGTCGCATACACCCTCGCGGTGTCAAGTAGACTTTAACATGTAATGTAATGTAATGTAATGTAATGTAATGTAATGTAATGTAATGTAATGTAATGTAATGTAATGTCATGTCATGTCATGTAATGTAATGTAATGTAATGTAATGTAATGTAATGTAATGTAATGTAATGTAATGTAATGTAATGTAATGTAATGTAATGTAATGTAATGTAATGTAATGTAATGTAATGTAATGTAATGTAATGTAATGTAATGTAATGTAATGTAATGTAATGTAATGTAATGTAATGTAATGCTGCCGTTGAATTGAATGCTTGACGCCCTTTTTCACTCGCAACAGGAACAAAGCTCTGGCAGGGCGCGCTTATGGTAGCCAATGCTTAATGTTGTAGACCGGATTACATACCGGTTACTGAGTGGCTTAGAGCAGCCAGTGGGGTGGAGGCGCAAGTAATTTGACCAGATCCTTCATCCTCTCAACAAGCTCTACACCATATGGGCATGGGGTCAGACATTTTTGTTTCTGACCCCCCCCCCCCCCCTTCGACCACAAACACCACGTGTACCGTTATTTATTTATTTAGCACTGGAGTGTCTGTGCTGGGTCTGAATTGTATATACTGTATACCACACATTTTTCTGGCCGGCTCCAGCAATGGCAGGAGGGGTGACTTAGGTGTTTGGACAACCTGGGGTGGGGGGCAGAATTGGTTCTGTATTATCACGCGATCTCTGCACTACAAATCCGAGGACGGAATTGTGTGCGCCATATTTAGGGCTGTCAAGCTTTATACCGCCCGGTATTTATTTTACCGTGAACTGTACGATATATCGTACGGTACGGTATTATATACCGTGTACCGTACGGTATTTTGGTAATTGAAAATACCGTACGGTATTGACAGCCCTAGCCATATTGTAACCCCCCGAACCCATATCTCATTGTTTTTAAATGGGCAATTCTGTTTTATGGGTGGGGGTGGGGGGACAGCCCTCCTCAGGTCTTCCAGGCTTGACGTTTGCAGCTTTTATTTTTACTCCGGCATGATTAGTAGCTGTGTAATGATTTGTATCGTTCAGAAGATGAAGACAAAATAAAAGTGTTTGTTCCCGTTTACATTTGCTTGATAGTATTTGTTTTTACTGCCAAAGACGGCGAGCAGCCAAATTGCTGGCTGAAGTTATGTTACCAAGTAAAATATCAATAAGACAAAACTACAGGTGTAGATGCGGACCATCCATACAGTCACACCCGAACAAGTCTTTAAAACGTGGAATTGGAAGACAGTGAACAGCCCGGAGTTGGCTGAAAACCCATAATAATCCAACTGCCAAGAGGCAGAACTCGAATAAAACTGTGACGCGCGAAACTAAAGATAATTTGAGGCTCTTGTATTCGTGCTCTCCAATCTGACCGGGAGAAAATTATTTCAGTGGAAGCGTGGAGGTTGGTTTGATCCCTGAACCGCCCAGCCTAGGATTCTACCAGCCTACATGATCTCAATCGCAGTTAGCTTGAGCAACCCAGGAACCTTAGCAAAAAGTGAATCAGTTTGGGCCTACAAAGTACAGCAACCATGATTCGCTCTCCCAGCTCTATGTAGGTCCAGTCATGTAGCATAAGTTGCGACGCAAGCCTTAAGTTTGGATTGTGGAGTACCATGGTATATGGGGGTAAATGGGGCAGCGCGATGCACTGCGGTCGCACCGAGTTGCTCAATTTGCAACGGGTAGCACCAAAAATCATTGCAAAGCAAGCAAGCAAGCACAGGCCATCGGAGCGAGAGCAAGCTGCCTTTCATAGTAGCTGATAGCATGCATGTGGCTAGTAGCTGACAGCCTGTAGGCACAGACCTTCGGAGCGAGAGCAAGCTGCCTTCCCTAGTAGCTGACAGCATGCATGTAGCTAGTAGCTGAAAGCCTGTAGTCACAGACCAATGGTGCGAGAACAAGCTGCCTTCCCTAGTAGCTGACAGCATGCATGTGGCTAGCAGCTGATAGCCTGTAGGTACAGGACATCGGTGCGAGAACAAGCTACCTTCCCTAGTAGCTGACAGCATGCATGTGGCTAGCAGCTGACAGCCTGTAGGCACAGACCATCGGAGCGAGAACAAGCTGCCTTCCCTAGTAGCTGACAGCATGCATGTGGCTAGTAGCTGACAGCCTGTAGGCACAGATCATTGGAGCGAGAGCAAGCTGCCTTCCCTAGTAGCTGACAGCATGCATGTAGCTAGTAGCTGAAAGCCTGTAGGCACAGACCAATGGTGCGAGAAAAAGCTGCCTTCCCTAGTAGCTGACAGCATGCATGTGGCTAGCAGCTGACAGCCTGTAGGTACAGACCATCGGTGCGAGAACAAGCTGCCTTCCCTAGTAGCTGACAGCATGCATGTGGCTAGCAGCTGACAGCCTGTAGGCACAGACCATCGGTGCGAGAACAAGCTGCCTTCCCTAGTAGCTGACAGCATGCATGTGGCTAGCAGCTGACAGCCTGTAGGCACAGACCATCGGTGCGAGAACAAGCTGCCTTCCCTAGTAGCTGACAGCATGCATGTAGCTAGTAGCTGACAGCCTGTAGGCACAGACCATTGGAGCGACAACAAGCTGCCTTTCCTAATCAGTATTCATCCCCGTTCGACGAAAGGCTAAATGGCTGAGCTCCTTGGACGACTAAGATGCCGGGTTTGAATCCCCACGGGTACGCCTTAGTGTTCGCGGTCGCTGTCAACCGCCATGGTAGCTTTGTCCAGGTAAAGTAGCAGGCCGTTCCCTACCGCCATAAGACGGGGCTCCATTAATACCACGCCCCACCAGGCATTATCATTACTTTAATCAGTTATCACCATAACCTTCGTTTTTGGGGGCGGGAGCCCCCAGAGTCATCCACTTGTCCAGTTGTCTGTCTGTCCGTCGCGTTGTCGGCACGTAACCCTGGCCCTTACTGGCCCTGTCGTAAACCCTGGCTTTGGTCTGCAGCACTCGATTCTGGTGCCACCTGTCGCTCCATCTGTTGCCAAACCTAAAGCAACCCAGTGCACAGCCTGCATAATCAGCTTTCTGGCGCTGCTGAAACCTGGGGGCTTAGCCCAATGGCTGGCTCGGGGAGGCACGTAACTGACAATAAGCTCACTGGCGTAGACTGCTCATAGGCAATAAGCTCATAAGAGGGTACAAGCTCGTAGCTGACAATAAAAGAAGCAAGTGAACCCATCAGGTGATCCACGCAGTTTGTAGGGTGAGGCTATCTCCCACCAAGACCCCTGCACAACCATTATGTTGTTCATCTTATCTTTTATTATCTTATTTGTAATTATTCGGATATGACTGGCGGCTTCGAGGCCACTGATCTGGCTGGCTATCCCGTCAAACCTGCCAGCAGCCTCGTCACAGTTTTCTTTCCGGCTACCAGCAGCAGCTTCTAGGCAGATGCCCTGCCTTCCTACCCAGCCTAAGCTAAAGCCAAGTGGTGGTTGTGGAAGCTAACTGAAGCAGCTCTCCAAATCTTTTGAAACCTGGGGCATAGCCAAGTGGCTGGCTCAGGGAGCTACCTAGAAGCTGCTGCTCGTAGCTGAAAAGAAAGCTGTGAGCCTCGTGCACATGGCAGCTGACACAATCAGATGTCGCAAAGTGCTGAAATATTTGACTGCAGCACAGTCTCTGGCTCAGGGAGCAGCTACCAGGAAAAGCAATGGCTCACACACTCGCACAAAGTGTTAGTGGGTGTGTGGGGGGGTCTAAACACCCATGATGAGAGGTGTGAAACACAGCCCACCCTCACACACTCACACGTATTGATGACCGGGTCACTGGCATAGGTTTTCTGAATTATCGCGGTGCGTGGATGAGGAACAGTGTTGAGGGCAGTACAGGTACAGTACACAGTACAGGGTACCGAGGGCAGACAACAGAATACCAAGTACTGTATTGGGTATTCACGTCCTCTCTGTACAGAGTACATAATACAAAGTACAGTATTGGGTATTCACGTCCTCTCTGTACAGGCTCTGCATGAGCGGATGGCGAGGCTGTGCATCAGGGAGCAGCTGGTAGCGAGGTGCACTGTTTTTATTTCTGGCTACCAGCACCAGCTTCGTGGCAGCTCCCCAAGACTGCCACTAGGTCAGACCCAAATATTCCAGTAGCCCTGGAAAGCTGGCGATATCAGCTTCCAGGTGCCTAGGTTGATTAAGGTTTGGATCAAGGAAGAGCCCAGGGAGCTGCCTAGAAGCTGCTGTTTTTAGCTGAAAAGAAAAACTCTGAGTGCATTAGGGAGCAGCTGGTGGCGGGGTGGTCTTGGGAGCGGCGGCTGGCGCAGGTAAGGCTCCTGCGGCTGGGGCTCCACTTCCCCCTTGGTTGCTCACTTGCTGGAATGCCTGGACAGGGTAAGGGTCAGGGTGAGGGGGGGGGAGGGGAGCAGCTGGTGGGGTGGTGGTCTTGGGAGCGGCGGCTGGTGCAGGTAAGGCTCCCGCGGCTGGGGCACCACTTCCCCCTTGGTTGCTCACGTGCTGGAATGCCTGGACAGGGTGAGGGTGAGGGGGATGAGGGGAGTGATGGTTAGCGAGAGGGTGGGGGGGGTTAGAGGGTGAGGGGAGGGTTGGGTGAGGGTGAGAGAGGGGGTGAAGGTGAGAGTTAGAGGGGGGTGGAAGGGGATGAGGGCTACAGGGGGGGTGAGAGTGAGGGAGGGTGGGGGCAGGTCCAATTGCCGATTTGCAATTTCTGAGTGCACTTCACGAGTTTCCGAGCGATAATAGAAAAATAAAAAGCAGTACACAAAATAGGGTCTGAGTTGGGTTGGGTGTAGGAAAAGTGTAAGAACATGTTATAAATAATCATCATTCATCTGGGATGGCGGATGGAGTCCTACTGCAGTAGTATAATTTCACATTTCAAGACCATATGCCAGCTTCCAGCGTTATTTTGGCTTTCGATCGTCAGCTTTCAGTGTAACTCTGGACTAACTAAAACAATTCCTAGGCGTGTCAAAAGCAACGCAGCAAATTTGCGGAAAGTTGGTTGGAAATTGGCGGCAAGGTCCAAGCTGTCCGAGGTTTGGTAGGGTGGAGAGTAGGTTTACGAGGCCCAGGGTTGGACATGGCAGACATACACTCGGACAAAGCAGTGGCCTTCAGAAAGGGGGGCTTCGTCAAAAACACAACTCACCACGAGCATATCTGCCAGCGTTGTCAGTACTGAGGCACAGGTTGGACGGGGACGGGGACGGGGGGGGGGGGAGGTCGATCTTTGTAACAACAAGCCTTCGCCAGGGTTCCTATATTGCGTATACGTAACCATCATCATCATCAGCGTCAATAACTAAAAAATCAGAGCCTCACCACGTGCTTGTTTGACAGCTTTGTCAGTACCGAGGCAAACGTTGGGCGGGAGGGTGGGTCACCATCCCAACAAGCTTTCGTTAGGGTTGCGTATATGTTATCATCATCATTAACACCAACTAAATAAGCAAAACTCACCACAAGAATGTCTGCCAGCTTAGTCAGTATTGAGGCACAGGTTGGGCAGGAGGGTGGATCGTCGTCCCAACAAGCTTTCGTTAGGTTTGCGTATATGTGATCATCATAATCATTAACAACAACTAAACAAGTAAAACTCACCACAAGCATGTCTGCCAGCTTAGTCAGTACTGAGGCACAGGTTGGACGGGAGGGTGGATCATCGTCCCATCAAGCTTTCGTCAGGGTTGCGTGTATGTGATCATCATCATCATCATCGACATCAAGTAAACAAGTAAAACTCACCACAAGCATGTCTGCCAGCTTAGTAAGCACTGAGGCAAACGTTGGGCGGGAGGGTGGATCGTCGTCCCAACAAGCTTTCGCCAGGGTTGCGTATATTGGGGGCACTCCCATTGGGAAGATGGGCCGTGCCCTCTTCTTATATACACGGTCGATGATGGCGTCCCTACCCAGACCGCCATATGCTCGCTGGCCTGTGTACAGCTCCCACATCTGCAGGGAGTGGGTGAGGGAGCGAGTCAGAGAGTGGGTGACGGTGAGGAGAGGTCGATGATGGCGTCCCTACCCAGACCACCATACGCTCGCTGGCCTGTGCACAGCTCCCACATCTGCAGGGAGTGGGTGTGGGAGTGGGTGTGGGAGTGGGTCAGAGAGTGGGTGAGAGTGAGGAGAGGTCGGTAAAGATCATATGAAATTTGGTGCAGGTGCGTGGGGTGCGGGAGGGTGGGGAGGGGGGAGGGCAATCTTAGTGTTTCTTTGTTCTTGTATTCAGTCTTGATTCAGGAAGAATATCCATCACCTCTGGAATATCCAAAACGCCCCCCACCCCCCACCCCCCCACCATCACCCCCCCACACACACAAACCACCTACCTACAAACACAGGAAACTGAGAGAGAAGAAACAACTCACCATGATACAGAAGCCCCCCCCCCCCCCCAACCCACCCACCTACCCACAAACACAGGAAAAACCCAGAGAGAAGAAACAACTCACCATGATACGGAAGCCCCCCCCCCCCCCCCCCCCCCCCCAAACCCAACCCAACCCACCCACCTACCCACAAACACAGGAAAAAACCCAGAGAGAAGAAACAACTCACCATGATACAGAAGCCCCCCCCAACCCACCCACCTACCCACAAACACAGGAAAAACCCAGAGAGAAGAAACAACTCACCATGATACAGGAGCCCCCCCCCCCCCCCCCGCCCCCCCCCCCCCCCCACACACACACACCTCACCCACCCCACCCACAGGCCACAGGAAAATCCGAGAAAGAAGACAAAACTCACCATGATACCAAAGGAGAAAGTGTCCACAGCGGTGGTGATCCTACTGCCAACCTGGAACAGCTCCGGAGCCAAGTGAGTTACGGTTCCGGAGCCAGATCTGTTGACAATGTAGTTGTTCTCTCTCAGCATCTTAGCCAGGCCGAAGTCCGAGAGCTTGGAGACGAAGCCGACCATGTTTTTGGAGGGGTCGCTTTTCAGCAGCACGTTCTCAGGCTTGATGTCACAGTGGACTAGCTTCATGGAGTGCAGGTGTTGGATGGCTTGGGCAACTTCTATGAGGACCTGGGAAAGAGAAACCAGGGTGCGAGAGGGTGTCAAGGGGCTTAACAAGATGTGAGGGGTGTAGAAGGGTGGGTGTGGGAGTGGGAGGAAGTGGGTGCGTGGGGAGATGGGGTGGGCTTGATGTCACAGTGGACAAGCTTCATGGAGTGCAAGAGTTGGATGGCTTGGGCCACCTCGATGAGGACCTGAGAGCGGGGGGGTGAGAGGGTGTCAAGGGCTGTAACAGGGTGCTAGGGGGTGTGAGGGTGGGGGTGGGAGTGGGCCTAAGAGGGCGCGTGTGTGAGATGGGGTGGGCTTAATGCCACAGTGGACAAGCTTCATGGAGTGCAGGTGTTGGATGGCTTGGACCACCCCTATGAGAACCTGAGAAGAGAGCGTGGGGGTGAGAGGGTGTCTAGGGCTGAACAGGGTGCTAGGGGGTGTGGGGTGGGTGGGTGCGGGAGTGGGCCAAAGTGGCGCCGTGTGTGAGATGGGGTGGGCTTAATGCTACAGTGGACTAGCTTCATGGAGTGCAGGTGTTGGATGGCTTGGGCAACCTCTATGAGGACCTGAGAAGAGAACGAGGGTGTGAGAGTGTGTCACGGGCTGTAACAGGGTGCTAGGGGGTGTGAGGGGGTAAGAGGGTGGGTGTGAGAGTGGGCAGAAGTGGGTTCGTATGTGAGATGGGGTGGCTTGATGCTACAGTGGAACAATCTCATGGATGCTTGGGCAAACTCTATGACATTTATCTGTACATTCTGCAGTACTTGATAAGTCACGTGGCGCAACAGGGGCACTTGGCAGCCCACTGCTGGCCGTGACTGGTTCTGCCCACTGCTGGTGAAACTGGTAACTGCTTCATGACTTGGCAGCCAACTCATCAGGGTACTACATGACGCGCACTATTGCGTGCTAGCACGCAAGGTTTTGGAGCCCGACTGCGCGATTGACACAATTTTTTTAACCCCTTCTGGGCACAGCGCGCAGATTTCTGTTTCCAGTTGAGTCAAAAGCACAACCCAAAAGGAGGCAGTTGCATCAAAAGCGCAACCATTCAAAAGCGAAATGACAAAATGAAGTACCCTGGTGCGCATGGGGGGACTTTGAATTGGAAGGCGGCGAGCAGCCCTGAGTTGGCTGAGAAACCATGTAACAATCAAATCCAGCAGCCTAGCTGGAAACCAGACCTGAGTGCCATATCCCTACGCTAGTGGAAACAACGACTATTCTTTCCACTTATTTTTTGGGGGGCTACGCGTTGCAGCTTCTAGGCAGCTCTCTGTCCCCGTCCTTGGACCCGATCAGGCAGCTCTCTGTACCCATCCTTGAGCCCAATCAGGAAGCTTCTAGACAGCTCTCTGTACCCGTCCTTGGGCCCATTTGGAAGCTAGCTAGTGCATCTGAAAGCTGATGTGACGAGCATTCCAATGCAGCTTTAATACATATTTGAGAAATGTACACATGTAAATGTACATATGCATGTACATAATGTAAATGTACATAAACATGTGTATATACATATACATATGTAAATGTACATAATACATGTGTATATACATTTACAGATGTAAATGTACATATACACGTGTATATACATATACATATGTAAATATAAATTATGTACACATACATGTACATAATGTCAAAGTACATATACATGTACATAATGTAAATGTACATACGGTATGCATGTACATATATTTACGATGTTTGATGTTTAGCCTTCAGTACTGTTCCGAGCCGTCACCCTACCTGTACAATCGCGCACAAAGGCGACCGCCACCGAAGTATTGCCCAGACGCTTGTGGAACACGCTCTTCTTCATGGCATGCCTCAGGGTGGCTTTGTCACAATACTCCATGACCAGCAGGTTGCAAGTGGCGAGTGAGGTGTCCTCATCAGGTTGCAGGCGTCGGAAGCGAACGTTTATTTGACCCTCTGACATGGGTGCGTTGGTGCCTGAGGCATCCTCTACTACATCGGTGAAGCAGCAGTAGACCTGGGGGGAGGTGAGGGTAGGGGTAGGGTGAGGGGGGTGTCGGGTGTAGGATATATATCGACCTCTCTGCATGGGTGCGTGGTGCCTGAGGCATCCTCTACTACATCGGTGAAGCAGCAGTAGACCTGGGGGAGGTGAGGGTAGGGGTAGGGTGAGGGGGGTCGGGTGTAGGATATATATCGACCCTCTGCCATGGGTGCGTTGGTGGCCTGAGGCATCCTCTACTACAATCGGTGAAGCAGCAGTAGACCTGGGGGATAGGTGAAGGGTAGGGGTAGGGTGAGAGGACATGTCGGGCTGTAGGATATATATCGACCCTCTGACATGGGTGCGTTGGTGCCTGAGGCATCCTCTACTACATCGGTGAAGCAGCAGTAGACCTGGGGACCTGGGGGGTGAGGGTAGGGGTAGGGTGAGGGGGGTGTCGGGTGTAGGATATATATCGACCCTCTGCCATGGGTGCGTTGGTGCCTGAGGCATCCTCTACTACATCGGTGAAGCAGCAGTAGACCTGGGGGAAGGTGAGGGTAAGGGTAAGGTGAGGGGGGTGTCGGGTGTAGGATATATATTGACCCTCTGCCATGGGTGCGTTGGTGCCTGAGGCATCCTCTACTACATCGGTGAAGCAGCAGTAGACCTGGGGGGAGGTGAGGGTAGGGGTAGGGTGAGGGGGGTGTCGGTGTATCGATATATATCGACACCTCTGCCATGGGTGCGTTTGGTGCCATGAGGCATCCTCTACTACATCGGTGAAGCAGCAGCAGACCTGGGGGGAAGTTCAGGGTGACGGGGGTGAGGGGTGTCGGGGTGTGTGATATATATCGAACCTCTGCATGGGTGGCGTTGGTGCCTGGGGCGTCCTCAACTACATCGGTTACGCAGCAGTAGACCTGGGGAGGGTGAGGGGGGTGAGGGTAGGGTAGGGTAGGTGTTAAGGCTAGGGTGAGGGTGAGGGGGGTGTCGGGTTGAGGGTAGGGGTAGTGTAGAGTAGGTAAGGGTAACTAAGGGCGAGTTGATGGGAGTGTGCTATGCAAAGCAAGTGCGATCTAGGGCTCAAGAAGCTTTCTCAAACATCATAAGGACCCCCCCCCCCCCCCCCCCCCCTCCCCTGGACCCTCCCACCACCACCCCACCTGGACAATGTTAGCATGGGAGACAGTGGTCAGCACCGCCATCTCCACACCATCCCCCCCCCACCCACCTGGACAACGTTAGGATGGGAGACAGTGGTGAGCACCGCCATCTCCACACCATCCCCAGCCCCCACACACACACCTGCCCCCCCCCCCAACACCATCACCCCCCCCCCACCCCCCACCTGGACAATGTTAGCATGGGAGACAGTGGTGGAGGCAACCGCCATCTCCACACCATCCCCCCCAACATCCCCCCCCCCCCCCCCCCCCGACCTGCCCCCCAACACACATCACCCCCCCCACCCCCCACCCTGGACAATGTTAGCATGGGAGACAGTGGTGAGCACCGCCATTCTCCACACCATCCCCCCACCCACCTGCCCCCCCCACAGCACAACACACCATCACCCCCCCACCCCCACCCAGGACAATGTTAGCATGGGAGACAGTGGTGAGCACTGGCCATCTCCACACCATCCCTCCCCCCCCAACACACATCCCCCCCCCCCTCCACCACCTGGACAATGTTAGCATGGGAGACTGGTGAGCACCGCCATCTCCACACCATCCCCCCCACCATCCACCCAACCACCCACCTGCCCCCCCCCCCCCCAACACACATCACCCCCCACCCCGCCACCCACCTGGACAATGTTAGCATGGGAGAACAGTGGTGAGCACTGCCATCTCCACACCATCCCCCCCACCGCCCCACCACCCCCCTGGACAATGTTAGCATGGGAGACAGTGGTCAGCACCGCCATCCCCCCCCCCCCCCCCCCCCCCCCCCCCAACACACATCACCCACACCACCCACCTGGACAATGTTGGCATGGGAGACAGTGGTGAGCACCGCCATCCCCCCCCCCCCCCCCCCAACACACATCACCCACCACCAACACCACCTGGACAAATGTTAGCATGGGAGACAGTGGTCAGCACCGCCCATCTCCACACCATCCCCCCCCAACATCCACCACCACCCCCTGCCCCCCCCCCCCCCCCCCAACACACATCACCCACCCACCACCCACCTGGACAATGTTAGGATGGGAGACAGTGGTGAGCACCGCCATCTCTAGCGCATCTTTCATTGCTTGCCGCTCATGCTGGCGGGCATACATGACCTTGACAGCTGAGACAGAGCCCTTCCACGAGCCCTTGTACACAATACCAAAGCCACCCTTGCCTGCAACCTCTTGCAGCTGAAGCTCGTCCATCCATTCCACTGCCTGTGACTTGGCATGGGTCTTGCGGATCTCGTGCTGCAGCACCTGCATGTGGTGGTGGTGGTGGTTGTTGCGGTGGTAGTGGTGGTTGCGGTGGTAGTGGTGGTGGTGGCGGTTGTGGTGGTAGTAGGTGGTGGAGGTGGTTGTGGTGGTGGTGGTAGCAGTAGTGATGGTGGTTGCTGTGGTGGTAGTGGTGGTGGTGGTAGTGGTGGCAGGGAGGATCTATGCATACAGATGGCAAGTGCATGGATGCGAGTGTGGGTCCATCCATTCCACTGCCTAGGACTTGGCGTGGGTCTTGCGGATATCGTGCTGCAGCACCTGCATGTGGTGGTGGTTGCAGTGGTGGTAGTGGTGGTGGTGGTGGTAGTGGTGGCAGGGAGGATCTATGCATACAGATGGTAAGTGCATGGATGCGAGTGTGGGTCCATCCATTCCACTAGGACTTGGCGTGGGTCTTGCGGATCTCGTGCTGCAGCACCTGCATGTGGTGGTGGTGGTGGTTGTGGTGGTTGCAGTGGTAGTGGTGGTGGTAATGGTGGTTGTGGTTTTGGTGGTGGTGGGGTAAGCTTGGTGGATGGTTAGGTGGCAGGGAGGATCTATGCATACAGGTGGCAGGTGGCAGGGTGGGACGGTGGGTCCATCCATTCCACTGCCTGTGACTTGGCATGGGTCTTGCGGATCTCGTGCTGCAGCACCTGCATGTGGTGGTGGTGGTGGTGGTAGTGGTGGCTGTGGTGATAGTATAAGTGATGGTGGTGGTGATGGTGGTGGTGATGGGTAGGCTTGGTGGCAGGAAGGATCGAAGCATACAAGTGGCAGGTGCCAGGATGCGATCACGATATCAGGAGGATTTAAACTAAGCAATGTACCATGAGGACATCTGAATCAGATGTCCTCATGGTACACTGCTTAGTTTAAATGGGGGGGGGGGGGGGGGGGGGGGGGGGGGGGGGGGGAAACTGATGAGCTGAACCCCAGACAATTACCGACGGGGGCCATGAGTTCACGTTACAGTGATACTTGAAGTATACAGGTTCGAGGGTGAGAGGGTGGTAGGGGAGGAGGGTGCCTCCATCTAGTTGTTCTGGAGCTAACTCTTATTTTGTAAACAAAACTGTCCTGTGCGCAAGAAAAAACCACGCATGCTTCGCATAAGAGCAGGAAATGTAAGCATAACCAAGTTGCATGCTAAGCAATGCTTGCAAATGCAATGTAAGCAAAACCAAGTTGCATGCTAAACAATGCTTGCAAATGCAATGTGAGCAAAACCAAGTTGCATGCTAAGCAATGCTTTCAACTGCAATGTGAGCAAAACCAAGTTGCATGCTAAGCAATGCTTGCAAATGCAATGTAAGCAAAATCAAGTTGCATGCTAAGCAATGCTTGCAAATGCAATGTGAGAAATACCAAGTTGCATGCTAAGCAATGCTTGCAAATGCAATGCAAGCAAAACCAAATTGCATGCTAAGCAATGCTTGCAAATGCAATGTAAGCAAAATCAAGTTGCATGCTAAGCAATGCTTGCAAATGCAATGTGAGCAAAACCAAGTTGCATGCTAAGCAATGCTTGCAAATGCAATGTAAGCAAAACCAAGTTGCATGCTAAGCAATGTTTGCAAATGCAATGTGAGCAAAACCAAGTTGCATGCTAAGCAATGCTTGCAAATGCAGTGTGAGAAAAACCAAGTTGCATGCTAAGCAATGCTTGCAAATGCAATGTGAGCAAAACCAAGTTGTATGCTAAGCAATGCTTGCAAATGCAATGTGAGCAAAACCAAGTTGCATGCTAAGCAATGCTTGCAAATGCAATGTGAGCAAAACCAAGTTGCATGCTAAGCAATGCTTTCAACTGCAATGTGAGCAAAACCAAGTTGCATGCTAAGCAATGCTTTCAACTGCAATGTAAGCAAAACTAAGTGATGTAATGCAAGTGGGGGCTTAACCCAATGTAGTTGTTAACCTTCTGGAGTCCCCCCCCCCCCCCCCCCCCATCCTCCCCCCTTCCACTCATCTACCCCCTCCCCTCCCCCTTGTTTGCTATTTGTCTCCACCCATCCATGTGTGCCAGCCACACCAACCTTGTGATCGGAGGGATTTAAACATATGATCATATCATATTATATATACATATTAATAAGGCGGGAGGATGAGTTTAAGTAGTTATCAACCTCGTCCAGCCCTGCGCCTCTCCTGAATATGTCCTCCTCGCCCTCTCATCCCCATTAACAGACCCCCCCCCCCCCCTCTCTCCCTCTCACAGGCCCCCCCTCGCTTCATCTCCCCCCCGCCTTGGCAATTTTAACTAGTCCCTACCTTGAGCATTGCTTCGGTGCATGTCCGTTTGACCTTGACGGCCTTGCTACTTGTGCTGTCCAGAGACGCCACTGACTCAACTTCATCATCATTAGTCTTCACACACAAGGGTGGGTGGCAGTGAAGTGTTAGTGTTAGTGGTTGTGGGAGTAGGAGTGGGTGAGGTGGTGTAAGGCATCCCTTCTTCATCATCATAAGTCTCCACACGCAAGGGTGGCAGTGGAGGTGTTAGTGTTAGTGATTGTGGGAGTAGGAGTGGGTGTGGTGGGTGGTGTAAGGCATCCCTTCTTCATCATCATAAGTCTTATCATACAAGGGTGGCAGTGGAGGTGTTAGTATTAGTGGTTGTGGGAGTAGGAGTGGGTGTGGTGGGTGGTGTAAGGCATCCCTTCTTCATCATCATAAGTCTTCACACGCAAGGGTGGCAGTGGCGGTGTTAGTATTAGTGGTTGTGGGAGTAGGAGTGGGTGTGGTGGGTGGTGTAAGGCATCCCTTCTTCATCATCATAAGTCTTCACATGCAAGGGTGGCAGTGGAGGTGTTAGTGTTAGTGGTTGTGGGACTAGGAGTGGGTGAGGTGGGTGGTGTAAGGCATCCCTTCTTCATCATCATAAGTCTTATCATACAAGGGTGGGCGGCAGCGGCGGTGTTAGTGGTTGTGGGAGTAGGAGTGGGTGTGGTGGGTGGTGTAAGGCATCCCTCCCGCGGCAATGCCAAAGCTAGACGTCCGGCATGCAGTGGTGGATTATGCAGTGGTGATAAATGAAAATTCATACGCCTTGCCAAAAGGCGTGAGATTGAAGGAACCTTCACATTCCTTTGCACTGGGGAATGGTTACTATGTTGGGTTTCGATTTCGCAGACTGCGTCTGAGTTCCGACTACCGCGCGACAGCATGGAAGGAAGATCTCAACCTCTTCCAAGGCGGCAGGTCTGACATTGGGGAACCTGGCAAGGGCTCAAACCGCAGACCTGTCAGGTTGTTGGATTATACAGAACCAGCCAGCATGAGCTCCATTCAGGGATATTTTTTTCCGGAATACATTCCGATCGGAATACGAGACCCCGATTTCGCCGAAATTGCCGGAATAAGAAACCTAAAAATTTAAAAAAGTTTTTTTTTACTACTGAAAATGACCAAAATCGGAATAAGGATCCTGTTTTGGGAGGAAAATAGGGAGGAATAAAATAAAAAGGTTGATGGATTTTACAGAAGCAGCCAACATGAGCTCAATTCATACGGTATCATGCAGTGGTGTACAATCCAGTCGTGCATGTCGCATTGCTACATCACGCAGTCATCAATCCCCTGTGGTATAAAATATAGTCGTACACATCACATTACCACATCATGCATTACCACATCATATACTGTTTGTCTTCTAGGCAGCTCCCTTCATGGCAAGTCATACAAGCTGGCCGCGCTGGTTAAACTGTTGGTGAAAGGGACAGGAATGGTGTACAATCCAGTCTTCTAGGCATAGACCCACACTCTCTCCCACCCACAATCTCACACATACACACACTCTCACACATACACACACACTCTCGCACATACACACACTCCCGCACATACACGCACACTCTCACACATACACGCACACCCTCACATACACACACACTCTCACACATAACCCTTACCAAAAAGAGTGATGCTTGTGTCTATGTTCGACACATCAACAAGGACCACCTCACACACAGACCCCCCCCCCCCCCCCCCCCCCAACACACACCACACTCACATATCGGGTCAATTGTTTTCATGGTAAGCTATACGAGCTGGCCGCGCAGGTTGAACTGTAGGTGTCAGGGACAAAAATGCATGGTACTGTGTTGCTGGACACACCGTCATGGTGGTCTCCCAGATCTGATCCCAACCAGGCAACAAATTAGGTGTGGGGCACAGAAATGCATGGTACTGTGTTGCTAGACTCACCGTCATGGTGGTCTTCCAGATCTGATCCCAACCAGGCAACAAATTAGGTGTGGGGCACAGAAATGCGTGGTACTGTGTTGCTGGACACACCGCCATGGTGGTCTCCCACATCTGGCCCCGCTCAGGTATCAAATTAGGTGTGGGGCACAGATATGCATGACACTTTTTGCTGGACTCACCGTCATGGTGGTCTTCCAGATCTGATCCCAACCAGGCAACAAATTAGGTGTGGGGCACAGAAATGCATGGTACTGTGTTGCTGGACACACCGCCATGGTGGTCTTCCAGATCTGGCCCCGCTCAGTTATCAAATTAGGTGTGGGGCACAGATATGCATGACACTGTTTTGCTGGACTCACCGTCATAGTGGTCTCCCAGATCTGTTATCGCTCAGGTATCAAATTAGGTGTGGGGCACAGAAATGCATGGTACTGTGTTGCTAGACTCACCGTCATGGTGGTCTTCCAGATCTGATACCGCTCAGTTATCAAATTAGGTGTGGGGCACAGATATGCATGACACTGTTTTGCTGGACTCACCGTCATGGTGGTCTCCCAGATCAGATATCGCTCAGGTATCAGATTAGGTGTGGGGCACAGAAATGCATGACACTGTTTTGCTGGACTCACCGTCATGGTGGTCTCCCAGATCTGATCCCGCTCAGGTATCAAGCGCTTCCTCAGTACCAACACTACACTGTTGACCAGACCCATGAGTAGGTCCTTGATGTTCTGGAAATTGCTGGTGGTGTCCAGAGTGACTGCGAGAGGGGTTGGGGTTGGATGGGGGCTGAGTTGGGTTGGGTTGGGTGGGTTGGGTGGGGGCTGAGTTGGGCTGAGCTGATTAGGATTGGGTTTGGGTTGGGTGGGTTGGGTCCTTGATCTTCTGGAAATGGCTGGTTGTGTCCAGAGTGACTGCGAGAGGGGTTGGGTTTGGATGGGGGCTGAGTTGGGTTGGGTGGGGTGGGTGGGTGGGGGCTGAGTTGGGCTGAGTTGATTAGGATTGGGTTGGGTTGGGTGGGTTGGGTCCTTGATCTTCTGGAAATGGCTGGTTGTGTCCAGAGTGACTGCGCGAGGGGGTGGGTTGGGTGAGGGCTGGGTTGGGTGGGGGTTAAGTTGGTTTGGCTTGGGTAGGGTAGTGGCTGACTTGGGTTGGGTGGGGAGGGGGTTGAGTTGGGTTTAGTTGGGTTTGACCAGACCCATGAGGAGGTCCTTGATGCTCTGGAAATTGCTGGTGGTGTCTAGAGTGACTGCGAGAGGGTTGGGTTTGGTGGGGGCTGAGTTGGGTTGGGTTTTGATGGGGGCTGAGTTGGGTTGGGTTGGGTGGGGGCTGAGTTGAGTTGAGTGGGGTGGGGTGGGGGCTGAGTTGGGTAGGGGGTGGGCTGAGTTGGGTTGGTTTTTGGTGGGGGCTGAGTTGGTGGGTTGGTTTTTGTGAGGGCTGAGTTGGGTTGGTTTTGGTGGGGGCTGAGTTGGGTTGGTTTTGGTGGGTGTTGAGTTGAGTTGGTTGGGTCGGGGTTGAGTTGGGGTTGGGTGGGGTCTGAGTTGGGTTAGGTTTGGTTGGGTTTGGGCTGAGCTGGGTTGGGATTGAGTTGGGTTGGGTGGGGGCTGAGTAACATTCTGGCTCTCCTCCCGTGGAAGATCTCCAGGGCCCTAAACTAGTGAGAGGGAAAGAAGGGGAAGAAGAAGATAGGATTGGCCAGGTTGTACGTTTGACCAACAATGTGCGTTGTTGCACTTTTGGGCTACACATGGCAACTTCCAGCCAGATCCAACAGCCAGCCACTGGGTCTAGCCCAACACTTTCACTTGCAATTAAATGCCCGTAATGTAGCCCGTTTCAGTGATACGATTGGTCTAGTGGTTCACCAAAGTGCTTTAACGACTAAGGGTCAGGGGTTTGATTCCCCCTGCGGTCACCCTTAGCGTTGCAGGTCATTGTCAACCGCGATGGTAGCTTGTCCAGTCGAGGTGGTAGACCGTTCTGTGCCGCGTACGACGGGTTCTCCTGACACCATGCCCCACGAGGCATTATCATTACCTTTATTTTGCCCGTAATATCACCTTGCAAACACATTAGCTAGCTTCAGGTTTGGCCCAAGGAGGGGGGAAAAGAGCAGCCCAGAAGCTGCCCAGAAACAAATGAAACAGTGCTGACCCAAGTGTATGACAGATCAGGAAGGGCCTGACAAACACTTAAATCTTACACACAACCTGGACTGAACCCATTGTGTATGATACATCAACGAATACAAGTATGTACAAGTCCTAGAGTGTATTCAGACACCAACATTCAATGGACCCATAAATACAAAAAAGGTTCACAAGATTATTCAGACACACACCAACACACAATGAACCCATGGCATCCCTACCCATATAATCCTGTTCCATCTTGTTTCACCCGCTGCACCCCTCCAAGCAGCCCTGCTCCACCCCTCTTACTACAAAACTCTATAATCCAGTTCCATCCTGTTTCACCCGCCACAGCCTTCCCAGCAGCCCACCCCTCTCAAAGCAGAACCCTCCTAACCTGTTTCATCCTGTTTCACCCGCCCCACCCTTTCCAGCAGCCCTGCTCCACCCCTCTCATTACAGAACTCTTGAATCCTGTTTCACCCACCCAACCCTTCCCAGCAGCCCTGCTCCACCCCTCTCAGTACAGAACCCTCCAAACCTGTTTCACCCGCCCAACCCTTCCCAGCAGGCCACCCCTCTCACCGTAGAACCCTATAAGCCTGTTTCATCCTGTTTCACCCGCCCCACCCTTCCCAGCAGCCCTGCTCCACCCCTCTCACTACAGAACTCTCTAATCCTGTTACATCTTATTTCATCTTGTTACACCCGCCCCACGCTTCCCAGCAGCCCTGCTCCACCCCTCTCGCCGTAGAACCCCCCAAACCTGTTCTACCTGCCCCACCCTTCCCAGCAGCCCTGCTCCACCCCTCTCGCCGTAGAACCCCCCAAACCTGTTTTATCCTGTTTCACCTGCCCCACCCTTTCCAGCAGCCCTGCTCCACCCCTCTCATTACAGAACTCTTGAATCCTGTTTCACCCTTCCCACCCTCCTCAGCAGCCCTGCTCCACCCCTCTTAGTATGGAACCCTCAAAGCCTGTTTCATCCTGTTTCACCTGCCCCACCCTTCCCAGCAGCCCACCCTGCTCACCGTAGAACCCTCCGAACGTGTGTCCGTTGTAGGTGAGGGGCAGCACCACAATGGAGGCAACCATATCGCGACCGGAGATGAAGATGTCAGTCGCAGGCTTCATGCAGCTCTGGATGTAGGAGGCACAGTCACTGACGAAGCGTGCTTTGCCTTTCTGCACTGCGTCTTGCAGGAGCGTGTTTTCTAGGACTATTTCTGTGGCGTGGATCTGTTGATGTTGAGAGGGGGCAAGGGGACAAAGGAGGGTTGAGCATCTTGACAGAGCATGTTTTTATTAATATTGCGAGGCGTGGATCTGTTGATGTTGAGAGGGGGCAAGGGGACAGAGGAGGGTCGAGCATCTTGAAAGAGCGTGTTTTTATTAAGATTGCGAGGCGCGGATATGTTGAGGTTGAGAGGGGGCAAGGGGACAAAGGAGGGTTGAGCATCTTGACAGAGCATGTTTTTATTTATATTGCGAGGCGTGGATCTGTTAAGGTTGAGCGGGGACAAGGGGACACAGGAGGGTTGATTATCTTGAAAGAGCGTGTTTTGCTTAACTATTTCTGTGGCGTGGATCTGTCGAGGTAGAGAGGGGACAAGGGGACAGAGGAGGGTTTAGAATCTTGAAAGAGCGTGTTGTCTTGGACTTTTTGTACGTCGTGGATCTGTTGAGGTTGAGAGGGGACAAGGGGACAAAGGAGGGTTGATTATCTTGCAGGAGCGTGTTTTCCAGGACTATTCCTGTTGCGTGGATCTGTCGAGGTAGAGAGGGGGGACAATGGGACAAGGGGACACAGGGGGGTCAAGCGTCTTGAAAGAGCGTGTTTTCTTTTGCTATTTCTGTTGCGTGGATCTGTCCAGGTAGAGAGGGGACAAGGGCAAAGGAGGGTTTAGCATCTTGCAGGAGCGTGCTTTCTGTTACTATTTCTTCCGCGTGGATCTGTCGAGGTAGAGAGGGGGGACTAAGGGACAGGAGATAGAGGAGGGTTTAGCGTCTTGAAAGAGCGTGTTTTCTAGGACAATTTCTGTGATGTGGATCTGTCGAGGTAGAGAGGGGGGAACAAGGGACAAGGGGACAAAAGAGGGTTAAGCATAATGAAAGAGCGTGTTTCCTTTTACTATTTCTGTGGCGCGGATCTGTCATGGTAGAGAGGGGGGACAAAGGGACAAGGGGGCACAGGAGGGTTGATTATCTTGAAAGCGTGCTTTCTGGGACCATTTCTGTGACGTGGATCTGTCGAGGTAGAGAGGGGACAGGGGGACAAGGGGACAAAGGAGGGTTTAGCATCTTGCAGGAGCGTGTCTTCTAGAACTATTTGTGTAGCGTGGATCTGTGGAGGTAGAGAGGGGACGAAGGGACAAGGGGAAAAATGAGGGTTGAGCATCTTGAAAGAGCGCGTTCCTTTTACTATTTATGTTGCATAGATCTGCCGAGGTAAAGAGGGGACAAGGGGACCAAGGAGGGTTGGGCATCTTGAACGCGCGTGTTTCTAGGACTATTTTTGTGTATTTCTCCAGAAGGGGGGGCTTCGCCCAAAACTCACATCAGCTAGTAGATCCCCATTGTTGTCACCCGGGTCCAACAGTTTCCTGTTTCTTTGCCCACTCAAATATCTGAACCTTCCTCCCAGTAAGGTACTACATGGCGCGTGCTAGCCCATGCAACCTCCCCCCCCCCCCCCCCCCCCCCCCCCCCCAAAAAAAGGCCCATAAGTCCTTCAGCAACTATAATTAGGGGGGCAATGAAGGGTGTGTAGTGAGCATCTGGTCGAGCTCTATCAATTTGTGGTCTTACATATGGATTTGAGCAAAGTTTGAAAACATGGTCAAGCAAGCACCCTTTCCTAGCTGGGTACTGCATGACGCTCGCTATTGCACGCTAGCGCACAAGTCTTTCGAGCCCGACTGCGCGATTGACGCAGTTTGTTTAACCCCCTCTGGACGCGGCTCGCAGATTTCCGTTATCAGTTGGTCAGAGACAACAAAGGAGGCAGTTGTGTCCGAAGCACAACCAAAAATGAACCAAGTTCTATGCAGCGTTGCTAGTGAAGCAAAGTATTGGCCAAGAGTGTTCAGGACGGAGCGACAGGTGGCAACGGAAGCGAGTTGGTTACGAGACTGTTGGCTGACGTGTTAGGCTTCGTCTCGGTCAGACGGATGGTCGGATGGTCGGTGGGTCGGACTGAAAAATTGGTAACCCTGGGGGCTCCTGCCCCCTTGAAGAGGGGGCACCGCCAAAAATGTAGTACCCTGCCTACCAGTCCTCCCCGCCATCGAAGACCTGGCTTACTAGTCTGCTCCCCGTACCAGGCCACCACACACCAGTGCTTGTTTTCATTTCAGGGGTCTTCTAGTAGCTTTCAGGGATTTTTTTTTTTACTTTTCAAGGATGGGGTGCAAGTAGAGGTTTGGGCAGGGCAGCCCGAAGGCGTGAAATAGCCTTAAATAGCGTGGAATATCATGAAGTATCGTGGGATGTCATGAAATAGCCTGAAATAGCCTGGGATATCGCGAAATAGCCTGAAAAAACGTAGAATATCATGAAATAGCCTGAAATATCTGCCCCGGAATAGCGGGGTCTCAGGGTACCTTGAGGTTTGGCTAAAACAGGGTCCTAGGTAGCCTTCGCTATAAGTCGCGGGGAAAAGCCATGCCACAGACCTGAGCTATTTTTCCGCTTTATGTAGACATTGCTAGTTTTTACCCCGTGTTGGCGAAACCACCGCTATACAAATGTAAAAAAAGCACGGGGACACACCTGAGCCACGACTGCGGCTTCCGTCCCTTGAGCAGTAGATTCAGACTCGCCCTGCTTCTTTTCCGTAAAAATAGCGATCGCTACTTTTTACCCCGTTATGGCGAAATCAAAGCTATACAAATGGAAAAAAGCCCTAGCACACACCTGAGCTAAGACTGCGGCTTCCGTCCCTTGAGCAGTATATTCAGACTCGCCCTGTTTCTTTACCGTAAAAATAGCGATCGTTACTTTTTACCCCGTTATGGCGAAATCAAAGCTATACAAATGGAAAAAAGCCCTAGCACACACCTGAGCTAAGACTGCGGCTTCCGTCCCTTGAGCAGTAGATTCAGACTCGCCCTGCTTCTTTTCCGTAAAAATAGCGATCGCTACTTTTTACCCCGTTATGGCGAAATCAAAGCTATACAAATGGAAAAAATCCCTGGGATACACCTGAGGTAAGAATGCGGCTTCCGTCCCTTGAGCAGTATATTCAGACTCCCCCTGCTTCTTAACCGTAAAAATAGCGATCGTTACTTTTTACCCCGTTATGGCGAAATCAAAGCTATACAAATGGAAAAAAGCCCTAGCACACACCTGAGCTAAGACTGCGGCTTCCGTCCCTTGAGCAGTATATTCAGACTCGCCCTGCTTCTTTACCGTAAAAATAGCGATCGTTACTTTTTACCCCGTTATGGCGAAATCAAAGCTATACAAATGGAAAAAAGCCCTAGCACACACCTGAGCTAAGACTGCGGCTTCCGTCCCCTTGGCTGTAGATTCAGGCTCGCCCTGCTTCTTTTCTGGCTCGAATATCAAAGCCTTAGATGCATCTTGGTTCAGCAAGGCAAGCCTGCACCCTGTCGCAATGTTGGTCCCGCGTAGCAGCAGGTCATGGGCACCACGCAACAGCTGATGCGCCTGTGTGGGCGGAGGTGGTGTGTGTGAGTGGCGGTGGCGGTGGGTGGGTGTGTGTGGGGGGGGTGGGGGTGGGGGTGGGGGGGCGTGTGTGGGGGTGTGTGGGGGTGTGGGGGGGGGTGGGGTGGGGGGGGGGGGGTGGGGGGGCGTGTGTGGGGCGTGGGAGGGGGGGGGGGGGGGGGGGGGGGGGCAGGCTGGATGGACTGCATGACATAAATAACGTTGGGAGTGGAGGGTGAGGAGGTGTGTAGTGGCGGTGGTGAGTGATGGTGGAGGTGTGTGGTCGTGGAGGGTGCGTTGAGGTGTGTGTAGCGGGTTTTGAAAGGGGGGGGTGAGGGAGGGTGCGGTATGGTGTGGAGCGGAGGGATTGAGATGTGTGTGGGGTGTGTGGGGGCGCAGGGGTTTATGAACAGGGGAATGAAGAATGTGTGCACGGCCAACATCATCCAAGCGATTCTTGTTTACTAACCACAACAGATTGACCATATCATAGGTTCTCCATGGGTATTATGTCTGGTAGTGTAATGCATCAGTGACGAGGATTTTTGCGGAGCCCCCCCTTCTGGAGGGCGGGAGCCCCCAGATTCACCCGAATGTCACCCGAATTCACCCAGATTCACCCCAATGTCTGTTTGTCTGACCGTCCGTCTGAAGGACGATCGAGACAAAGCCTGACACGTGAGCAAACTGTCAAATAAGTAACTGGCTTCAGTCAGCTCCATCGTTGCCACCTTTCGTTTTGTTGCCAATACTCCCTGCCAAATTTCCGCGTCGCTTGCGGCGCTGCATAGGACTTTTCCCCCCCGCTATACATAGCGATCGCTACTTTTGACCCCGTTTTGGCCCAAATTGCCACTATAACATATTTTGCCACACAGTGCAAGTGGAAAAGCATGCCCACTATAAAGAATCCCTGGCCAGTGACCCTACCCAATACGAAACAAACCCCAACCTAACATCAAACGAAACAGTGCCACCCAGACTTGCCTCCATCACGTAGTCAGTTGATTCCTCTAAACTCTTCATTAAGCTGCACAGGTTCTTGGTTTGGTCGCTGTGTAGGTACGCAAGGAGGCCCATGGACAGGCAGCCCAGCATAGGCTCCCACCTGATAATGTAGAGAGTGCATGCGTGAGGCGGGGGCTTGAAAGTGTGTGAGAGTGCATGAGTGAGAGTGCATGTGTGAGGGGCGGTGGCTTGAATCCATCAGCATCCTCCTTGGCTGTCATCAACACACCAATAACAGAAACAACAGAACAACAACAGGAGGTCCCACCAGTCCACATCAAATCAATCAGCATCCTCCTCGGGGACAATCAACATGTCAATAACAGAAACAACAGAACAACAGGAGGTCATGTAAATAAAGCAGGAGGCAGGGTTTTGCGAGGATGGTCAAATTGAACCGCATGCTCCACCACATAAAATCATCCCACCAGTCTACATCTAATCCATCAGCATCCTCCTTGGGGATAATCAGCACCCCAATAACAAAAACAACAGAACAACAGGTCATGTAAGTAGAAGAGTAGTGGCAGGGTTTGACGGGGATGTTAAAATTAAGCCACATGCTCCACCATATGTATTCATAGCACCAGTCCACATCAAATCCATCAGCATCCTCATTTGGTTAGCATCAACACACCAATAACAGAAACAACAGAACAACAACAGGAGGTCCTACCAGTCCACATCATATCCATCAGCATCCTCCTTGTCTATCATCTACACACCAATAACAGAAACAACAGAACAACAACAGGAGGTCCTACCAGTCCACATCAAATCCATCAGCATCCTCCTTGTCTATCATCTACACACCAATAACAGGACTAACAGAACAACAACAAGAGGTCCTACCAGTCCACATCAAATCCATCAGCATCCTCCTTCGCGATTATCAACTCTCCGAGGACCTCGTGCTCCATGGCAATGGGGATGGCGATGAAGGATCTGCTGCCGCTCTTATAAAGAGCCTTGAAATCAGTAGGTAGATTCTCCACATCCTCGGGCCCCTTCACCTGAAAGCATGTTACGGGTGTTGTGTAAGGAAGGTGTATTTTTGTGGTGTGTGGTGTGCGGGTTGTATGTATGGTGTGTGTGGTGTGTGTGTGCTCCATGGCAATAGGGATGGCGATGAAGGATCTGTTGCCGCTCTTATAAAGAGCCTTGAAATCAGTAGGTAGATCCTCCTCATCCTCGGGCCCCTTCACCTGAAAACATGTTACAGGTGTTGTGTAAGGAAGGTGTATTTTTGTGGTGTGTGGTGTGTGGTGTGTGGTGTATGTATGGTGAGTGTGTGGTGTGTGTGTGCTCCAAGGCAATAGGGATGGCGATGAAGGATCTGTTGCCGCTCTTATAAAGACTTGAAATCGGTAGGTAGATTCTCCACATCCTCAGGCCTCTTGATCTGAAAGCATGTTACAGGTGTTGTGTAAGGAAGGTGTGTGGTGTGTGGTGTGTGTGCTCCATGGCAATAGGGATGGCGATGAAGGATCTGTTGCCGTTCTTATAAAGAGCCTTGAAATCAGTTGGTAGATTCTCCACATCCTCAGGCCTCTTAATCTGAAAGCATGTTACAGGTGTTGTGTAAGGAAGGTGTGTAAGTGTGTGTGGTTTTGTTGGATGGGGTTTTGTAAGGAAGGTGTGTGAGTGCGTGTGTGGTGTGTGTGGTTTTGTGGGATGGGGTTTTGTAAGGAAGGTGTGTGAGTGTGTGTGTGTGGTGTGTGTGGTTTTGTGGGATGGGGTTTTGTAAGGAAGGTGTGTGAGTGTGTGTGTGGTGTGTGTGATTTTGTGGGATGGGGTTTTGTAAGGAAGGTGTGTGAGTGCGTGTGTGGTGTGTGGTTTTGTGGGATGGGGTTTTGTAAGGAAGGTGTGTGAGTGTGTGTTGTGGTGTGTGTGCTTTTTGTGGATGGGTTTTGTAAGGAAGTGTGTGAGTGTGTGTGTGGTGTGAGTGGTTTTGTGGGATGGGGTTTTGTAAGGAAGGTGTGTGAGGGTGTGTGGTGCGTGTGCTTGTGGTGTGTGTGTGTTTGGGGTGTGCGTGTGTGCTCGTGTGTGTTTTGTGGTGGTGCGCGTTTGTGGTGTGTAAGGTTTGCTTGTGAGTGTGTGAGCTTGTGTGTGTTTGTGGTGGTGCGTGTTTGTGGAGTGTTTTTGGTGTGTGTGTGTGTGTGTATGTATGTGTGTGTGTGAGCTTGTGTGTGCTTCTGGTGGTGTGTGTGGTGCATGTGCGTGCGGTGGTGCGTGTTTGTAATGTGTGTGTGCGTGTGTAAGTTTGTGGTGTGTGTGTTTGCTTGTGAATGTGTGTGTTTTGTGGTGCGTGTTTGAGGTGGTGTGTGTGTGCATGCGTGTGTGTGTGTGTGTGTGTGTGTGTGTTGTGTGGTGTGTGTGTGTGTTTGTGGTTTGTGTGTGCTTGTGTGTGTTTGTGATGGTGTGTGTGGTGTGTGTGCTTGTGTGAGTAGTGTGGTGTGTGTGGTGTGTGTGTGGTGTGTGTGTGTGATGTGCGTATTTATTGTGTGTGTGTGTGCTCATGTGTTTGCGTGTTTGTGTGTGTGTGTGGTGTGTGTGTGCTTGTGGTGTGCGTGTGTGTGTGTGCGTGTTTTGTGGTGTGTTACCTGGCGTGTTTGTGAGTGCGTGTGTATGTGTGTTTGTGTGTGTGTGTGTGTGTGTGTGTGTGTGTGTGGTGTGTGTGTGTGTGTGTGTGTGCATGTGTGTTCGTGGTGTGTGTGTTTGTGTGTGTGTGTGTGTGTGTGGTGTGTGTGTTCGTGGTGTGTGTGTGTGTGTGTGTGCGTGTGTGTGTGTGTGTGTGTGTGTGTTCGTGGTGTGTGTGTTCGTGGTGTACGTGCGTTTGTGGAGAGTGTGTTTGTGGTGTGTGTGTGTTTGTGTGTTTGTAGTGTGTGTGTTTATGTGTGCGTGCGTGGTGTGTGGTGTGTGGTGTGTGTTAGTGGTGTGTATGTGTGTTGTGTGTGTGTGTGGTGTGTGTGTGTGTGTTGTGTGTGTGTGTGTGCATGTGTGTGTGGCTATGTGTGTGTGTGTATGTAAGCATGTTTGTGATGTGATGTGTGCGTGTGTGTGTGAGTGTGTGAGTACGTTTTTAGTGTGTGTGTGTGGCGTTGTGTACGTTAGTGGTGTGTATGCAGTATATGTGTATGAGTGTGTGTGTGTGTGTGGGTGGGGTGCATGAGTGCGTTTTGTGGTGTATTGTGTTTGTGGTATGGTATAATTGTGGTGTGTGTGTGTGTGGGGGGGGGGGGGGGGAGGGGGGGGGGAGGGATGCTGTACGTTTGTGGTGTGCTTGTGTGTGTGTGTGTGTGTGTGTGTGTGTGTGTGTGAGAGAGAGAGTGAGTGTGAGTGTGAGTGTGTATGAGTGTGGTGTGTGTGTGTAAGTTCTTGATGTGTGTGTATGTGTGTGCGTGTGTGGTGTGCGTGTGTACGTTTTTGATGTGCGTGTATGTTATGTGTGTTAGTGGTGTGCGTGTTTGTAAGTTTGTGTGTACATTGTATGTGTGTGTTATGTGTGTTTGTGGTGTTAGTGTGTGTGTGTGTGTGTGTGTGTGTGTGTGTGTGTGTATGCGTGTGTGTATGTGTGTGTGTGTATGTGTATGTCTATGTATGTGGTGTATTATGTGTGTGTGTGTGTGTGTGTGTGTGTGTGTGTGTGTGTGTGTGTGTGTATGCGTGCGTGTGTATGCGTATGTATGTGGTGTGTGTGTGTGTGTGTGTGTGTGTGTGTGTGCGTGAATACGTTTGTGGTGTGAGTGGTTGTGGCATGTGTGTTAGCGGTGTGTGTGTATGTTTTGTGGTTGTGTGTGTGGTAACACTTTCAGAAACGGGAAAAAAAACTCTGGTACCTGGTAGTGGAGGCACAGAGGCTGCTCCAGGAGCTTTGCAGCTGACCACTCAGCGCCTTTCATGACAGGCTCGCTTTCTAAATCCGACGCGCCTGTGCCAAATGCAGCCATCAGCACAAACGCAGTGCAATGATCTGTGTAGCCGATGATACTGAGCGAGGGTGGGTGGGGGTGGGGGTAAGGCTCGATTGGTTGGTGTGTGTGTATGGATGGTGGCCATCAGTACGAACGCAGTGCAGGGGGAAGGGGGGGGGGGGGGGGGGGAGCTAGCTTTGGGTAGTTGGTCTGTTGTACCCAATGATGCTGAGAGGGAGTGTGTGTGATGTGTGTGTGGTGGTGGTGGTGGTGGTGTGGGTAAGGTTTCGGTGGTTGGTGTGTGTGTACGGATGGTGGTCATCAGCACGAATGCAGTGCAATGATCTGTGTAGCCGATGATACTGAGGGGGGGGGGGGGGGAGTGGTTGGTGTGTGTTACGGATGGTGGACCTCAGCACGAACGCAGTGCAATGATCTGTGTAGCAAATGATACTGAGAAGGGGGGGGGGGGGGGGGGGGGGGGGGGGGGTACGGATGGTGGACCTCAGCACGAACGCAGTGCAATGATCTGTGTAGCCGATGATACTGAGGGGGGGGGGGGAGTGTTGGTGTGTGGGCTCCCTGCCCACTTCTTTGTGTGAATGTGAATTTAAGCTCTATCCTTCTTTACCAGTCTATTTACTTCCTTGTTATTCCATACCTGGAGCCACATGGACCAGTTATTTATAATTCAAATTTATGTAGGCCAAGGTTGATTACCTACTTGGGCTACCCCAAGCCTTGATTTTAGGATTATTGCATAGCTATTGTGTGTCAGAGCGTTAAGCGACAAGCCCGGGGGGTTGGGGTAGCAGCGCCAACTCATTCATCCCCATGCAACAACGGAATGGCGACACTAAGGTGGCGACGCATTGTCGAAAGAACAAAAACTCGCGTGGACGTGCATAAGGAAGGGTGCATCTAACACACCCCTGATCATGTTACCAACGCAGTTTTTATCGTCGCCCACCCCCCAACACACACACTAGCTCCTACCCCCACCCCTAACCCTAACCCTCCCTACCCCCAAGAGACGCATTCTAAGCAGTAGGGGGCCCAGGGCTTTGCACACACCATAAGTGGCCTGTAAGATTTTTTGACAAGCTTTGAGAAGGATTTGAGTAGGGGGGGGGGGGGCGGGGGGGGGGGGGCGAGAGAATGCGGACAGGTGGAGAGATTGACATGAGATGCCTAGGGAAGGGTTGATGGTGTCTGCCAAGCTACAACACGGAGCCCTAACAATTCTTTATTTTGTTATTCCGAGGCTAAGCTGGAGAGACCTATCAGCCAACAGGAGGTATCCTGGAGAGAGACAACTGCAATATCTGTCCATCCATTCATCTAATACCTTCACCGATTACCCCACCCACTACTTCCTACTCCTACAGGTATGAGTGCCAATCCTGATTACTAAAACCAACCTGCAAGTAAGCCTGTAAAAAACTGCTAATCACAACAAGAAGTCTCTCTGGGGAGAGGATGGATATATCTACCTAATCTGCATCGGCTGACAAAGCAATTCCTACAGACCAACTATGAAGCCTCTACATGAGCACGTGCTATAACATACATGCTATAACCTGCCACTAGGTGGCTTCAAGTTCCGAGACTTAGCCAAATTGGCAATGCAATTGGGGCCATCCTGGCAGGAGGTGAGAGCCACCAGATTCCGCCTGTCCTGCAGTGGCTGGCGAAGAAGTGCTTACAGACCAAGTTTAAAGCCTAAACATGGGCAACATGCCATAACCTGCCACTCAGCGGTTTCAACTTTCAAGGCAATGCAATTATGGTACTTCTGGCCTGAAGTGAGTACCTCCAGATTCTGCCTTACCTGCAGTGGCTGACAGAGAGGTGTTTGCAGAGCAGCTCTACAGCCTCTACAAGGGCAACAGTTGGAGTATTGCTGACCCCTGCTAACTTCTGCAGCACCAACTTGATTTCGCTCAGATTGTGCTTCAGAATCTCGGCAACGTTGGCAAGTTTTGATGACTCGGTCGATTTATGCGAATGCGGATCAGCTGACTCTGCTAAGATTCCTGTTATCCCTGGGGTAGAAGCAGCGTCTGTAGCACCAGTCCCGTCATGAGCGCCATTCACTGCAGCTAAGTTATTCGATCCAGCAGGCGCAGCTGGAGGAACGATTGGAGCTCCCATATCTGGCGATGTACACTCTGGTTTTGGCTCCTCTTCGGCTTTTGGAGGTGGGATTGAGACAGAATCAAAGCTCTTCGGTTTTTCTGTATCAGGCATAGGGACTTTATAAACTTCGGCACGAGCTGATGTCGCAGGCTGCGCTTCAACGGGTCGAGGAGGAGGAGGAGGAGGAGGCGGAGGGCTCGGTCCTTGAGCTGCGAAGCAGGAACAAAAGGGCATATCTAGAGCATTCACATAGACTGCAGTGGGCAACAAACTCTGGTTTCGCGGCGGACCTCGGATGTGAACACGATTGGTCAGGTGCGATTGGTCGTCAGTGAAAAAAAGGACGCTTCACCCGGCTTCACCCTAAACCATGGCTTGGCGCCAGTAGTGAAATCTGTGGCGGTCCCGGTTATAACACCGGTTATTGCCGGCAGGAGCTAGCCTGTTCAGCCTACCTGGACTTCTGCTTCAAGTTCGGCCAACATGCGATGCTGTAGCAAACCAAATTTATCGGGGAGTGGCAGCCCTTTGGGTTCCCGACGCTAATTATTATGCTGCCTTTTCCGAGGCTACTTCAATTCAAACTTGTTTTTCGAACGAATTTCCAGCCTCCTTGCCCCAAGTAGGGACTGAGCAACCTCTTTTCCCAGGGTGTACTCGAGCAACCTCTCCGAGCAACCTCGAGCAACCTCGAGCAACCTCTTCAGTTCGAGCAACTTCTTCGAGCAACTTCTCCCAATCCAAGGCCACGCCATTTCTCTAATTCCTCTTCTCTCTTCCTTCCTTTTTCCTGTTTAGTGTGTGTACTTTCCATCTCACGGCACCCGGCCAGTTTAACAAATAAATATCGCGTGCGATTCTTGGTGCGGCACCGTAGAGTTAGGCATCAAGCCCCGCCGATGTGCGTTCTGTCTCTTTCTTTCTTTCTTTCTCTCTACCATGAGCAAGGCTCTGAAAAAGGCTCGCTTCACCCTGCGAGGGACATAGGTCGCGGACTTACAGCTCGAGGGGTTCGATGCTCCTGTAGCTGGAAATGAGGCCCAGAATAAGAAGGAGCTCAATGCAATTCACACACCTTCAGAGTGTGTGTGTGTGTGTGTGTGTGTGTGTGCGTGTGCATTGCATGAGACCTTCAGGGGTGAGTGTGTGTATGTGCATGCGTGACATGAGACCTTCAGGGGTGAGTGTGTGTGTGTGCATGCATGACATGAGACCTTCATGGGTGAGCTTGTGTGTGTGCATGCATGGCATGAGACCTTCAGGGGTGAGTGTGTGTGTGTGTGCATGCATGGCATGAGACCTTCAGGGGTCAGTGTGTGTGTGTGTGCATGCATGACATGAGACCTTCAGGGGTGAGTGTGTGTGTGTGCATTGTATGAAACCTTCAGGGGTCAGTGTGTGAGTGTGTGTGTGTGTGTGTGTGCATGGCATGAGACCTTCAGGTGTGTGTGTGTGTGCGTGTGTGTGTGCGTGTGTGTGCGTGTGTGTGTGCATGGCATGAGACCTTCAAGTGTGTGTGTGTATGTGCTTGTGTGTGTGTGTGTGTGCGTGTGCGCGTGTGTGTGCGTGTGTGTGCGTGTGTGTGTGCATGGCATGAGACCTTCAAGTGTGTGTCTGTGTGTATGTGCGTGTGTGTGTGTGTGTGTGTGTGCGTGCACATGTGCAGAAGCAGAAGCAGAAGTAGCAGTGTCACCAAGACAGGTACTAGCAACTGCAGCACCAGCAGTAGCAGTAGCAGCAGTAGCTGCAACACCAAGACCAAGAGCAGATGCCTTCCCTGTGGCGTGTTCTCCCAAGAGATTTGCTGACACCGAGCAGAGTGTGCGCTATACATTGCCAAGCATGATATCAAGAACAAAGGAATCAAGTAGAAGAAAGCTGAGATATGGAGTTTGCGCCTTTCCACAACGCAATTAGGGCAGTGCCCATAAGATACATTGGGAGCATGGGGCAGCGCATGGTCTTGTAACACACAGATGGCTACCGCTTCGCTTTAAATACAGCACAGATTGGAGTTAGATATTTTGTTTTTTTTCTTTACTCCCTTGATTGTGCATGGTGAGCCTGGCTGTATCTGTTACCCTTGAATGTGACTTTGCAGCTGCTGATCAATTGTGCATGGTGCCCTTGATTGTGATTGTGCAGCAGTGTTTGACAGTCACATGCTGTGCCTAACTGCATAATGCTCTTGACTGCACGCCTGTGATTATCTAGGCACGCTTTAGTGTATGTGCAGAAGAAGATAAGATATTTAGTTTTTGCCTTTCCACAATGAAATCAGGGCAGTGTCCACTGGATACAATTGGGGCATGGGGCAATGCATGGGTTGGTTACAAACAGATGGCTACTGCTGTGGTAGAATAACAAACAAGTTGCGTTGGAATGATAGAATTCATTTGTTTACAAATAGCCCAGGCATACGTCGCTAGTGATTATTTTTGTATTTTCTAGGAAGGGCAGCATTCTATTGTTTGGCCGCATCAGCAGCTTCTAGGAAGCTCCCATAGTTGGCTATTTAGCCATCCTTCAGTTGTTTCGGAAGGAATATGTTTCTGCATTTCCAAATAGGCCCTGGATTAGCTCATTCATTTTTTTTTTTTTTTCTAGAATGGGCAGCATTATTTTGTTTGTCCGCATACAGCAGCTTCTAGGCAGCTGTCCTAGTTGACTATTTAGCCATCTTTCAGTTGTGTCAGTGTGATTCTGTTTCTTTATTTCCAAATATACTGACCGCCCTAATCTAAGGCCAGTTGGCTTGGGGTGAGTATTTGTTTTGGTCGATCGGCTGGCTTTTAGTATTTTTTGTGTTCCTTGTGTTCCGAGTTGTTGAGTTGCGTGTTGTTGAGTTGCGAGTTGCGAGTTGTTGAGTTACGAGTTGCGAGTTGTCGGGTTGAGTTGAGTTGAGTTGCGAGTTGTTGAGTTGCGAGTTATTGAGTTGCGAGTTGAAAGTTGTTGAGATGAGTTGAGTTGCGAGTTGTTGATTTTATGTGCCATCGTCAGGTGGTGTGAGATGGAGGCCTGGGTCAATGTCTACCCTTAGGTCTAAGTGGCACCGTATCCGGTGTAACTGGTGCAACCGTCGAGTCTCTGCTACATTGAGGGCGGTAACTAGCCCAGGAATATCTCACTCATTTGTTTTATAGTATTTATACAACTGTTTTGTTTTGCCGCATGCAGCAGCTTCTATGCAGCTCCCCTACGATGCTGTTTAGCCATCCTTAAAGTGTCAGAGCATGCAGAAGTTTTCATCACCAACACTCATGAAATTCGTCTTGGGTGCAATCCTGGAGCATGTTTTTTTGTTTGGAAAAATCCAGGAAGAGAGACTAGTAGAGAGGTTTATATATATAACCCCCTATTAACCCGCTTAGATGCTCGCTTTAACAAAACCAAGCATGTGTCGCAATAAATACATAAATATATAGTACGCCTTGTTACGAGGCGTATGGTTGAGGGGGCCAGCCCGTTTGCTTTCACTGGGGCCAACCACCAAAAGGAGGGGGGGGCTAACATCCCCCCGGGGGAGGATTTTGGGCCTGTTCCATGTGTCTTCTGCACGAGACAATGTACTGGAAGGAGACAGTGGCATGGGTGTGGAGTTTGGTGCAGAGCTTGAGGGCGGCTACTTAGGAGATACCTAAGCGGGTGAGGTTGGGAAGTGCATTGATAGGTATGGTCCCTGTGGTACCCAATGTAACAAATGAGTATATAACTTTATATCCCTGATCTTTCAGAGCCTGTGCTAGGGTCTTGTGTTGATTCCCCTTTTCGCATATTTAACCAAATGGTTGGTGTCAGAGCAGTAGCCGACTTCAACTATGTGGATGGGGGGACATGAGGTGGGATTAGAGCATGTTTGTTGATCCGGGGTCAAGAGGAGGTCTGGTCTGAGTTTGTCCCAGGTGGTCCTTGCCATGTTCGGGGGGTTCAGCCACAAGGGCGGCCTGTTCTCAGTACCTCACTGGGGAGGTCCTCCAGTTTGCCAGCGTACATATACATAAGTTTCTCTCCCTGTTCCCCTTCAGCCACTGCTTTTTGTATTAATTGTACTGCAAGGTTGTGCCGATTAATATACATCCCAGCAAAGGTTGAGTGCTTGCAGCCCGCCAGCATGTGACTTGCCCCATCTTGGCATGTGTGACAAATGGTGTAGGTTTCTGATGAGGGTGGGTGGGGGTTGCTACCATATGGCATTTTTCCATTGTTAAGCCAGCTTCTTGTTCCATAGGCGGCCCCACCTAGCCTTATGGATTTGAACCTTCTGCCACCAGGGGACGGATGCCTGCTGCCAGAAGTAGTGGCTAGTATGTGGGAAGTGCTCAGGGGATGCTATGGTCCACAGTGAGGCGTATCTGCCATGCATGTTGGTCCTCCCTGTGTGGATTTTGGTGGGGGGGGTAGCCTTGACCCCCCTGGTGAGGTTGGATGTTGCTATCCTAGGGGGCAGGGGGCCGTCTGCTGCCACCAGATGCAGGACAGATGGCCAGATATGGTCCATGTGAGCCACCACCCCTATATTGTTAGGGACAGGTATTTTTAGGGAAGTGGGCGGCTTTCTTGGCCAGCTTATCTGCCTCCTGATTGCCATGGATACCTGCATGGGACCTCACCTTGGCCAGAGTGGTGGGGGTGCCACTAAGGACTCTGGCCAGGAGGTGTTTTCCAATGGCCTCAAGGATTTGCTTGTGGTTACGTTCCTCGATAGATCGGGGGTTATGGATAAGTCTCCGAATGAGATGGAGACTACAAAGACTATCAGTGTAGATGGTGACAGGGGTTGTTCGGGGTGTTCGTGCTAGGGCCTGGTGGATAGGGCATAGTTCTGCTATATTGTTGGTTCTGGTGATGTCAAGACCCCCTGGGTTGATTGTAAAGCTTTGGCCCGACAATGGAGAGTATACCGCAGCCCCAAGGATGGTCGGGCCCTCGGGCTGGGGGATCTGGCTGCCATCGGTGTATAGCTGCTGGCCTACATGGGGGGTGCTTTGGTATTTGCAGGGGTAAGGTGTTGGGGGAGTGGGGGGGGGGGAAACTCCAAGGGGCATGTAGGATGAGTCGGAGAGCCTTGGGTGGGTGGGGGAAGGAAAGGTGGGCAGGGTTGGGGATGGGTTGGATGCTTTTGTGGGAGGGATGCAGGCGATGCATAGCCTCATTCCATGCTTGGGTAAAGGGGGTGGCCGGGCCGGGCCAGATGGACGGTTGGCGGATAATGGGGGCCCCGGCTGGGATGGCATCTAGGACCTGGACCCAGGGGTGGGTGGTGGGTGTTTCATAGGCTGTGTGCTTTGTGTGTGGGACCAAGAGGAGGGTGCGGGTTGGGATGAAGTGACTTTGGGCTGCCTTTGCACTGGTGAGTGCCCATCTGACTGCCTTCTGGGCTTCCTTAGCATCCTGATCACTGATGCTCCTGTCCATGGGTGAGAGTATGGGTCTGGGCTTGCCCCGAACAGGTGGCCATGAGGGTGGGGGAAGGAGTAGTGGGGGAGAGATGGGTGGGATATGAGTGTCCCTTTTGACCTGTCTTTTTGGACCCACTACAACGTGAGGGCTTGGAGGGAGTGGGGTGAGGAGCAGTGGGGGTGGTGTCCTCGAGACAGTGGAAAATGGCTGGCTTGGTATTCAGCAAAGGACCCTTGGGAGTGTGAGCGCACCAGGCTAGGTATGGTTGCTTGGGCGGTGTTGCATTGGTGTTGGAGTCTGTTTGTCGAGGAGGTGGGGAAGTGACCAACGCAATTGCCAGAGGGGGAGCACAGGTATGTGGTGGTGGGGTGGATGGGTGGGCTCCATTGGGTTGGGCATGGGGGAGGAGGCCTGTTTGGATGTGGTAGTTTCCAGGGGCTGGGATGTCCGAGTCAGGTTGACTGTCCAGCTGATCTATGTGGATAAGTTGCATGAGAGTGCGGTACCCCTGGGCACATGGCGCACACACGCTTTGGCCCTCTTGCGTAACTTCTGACAGATCCGTAACGCAACAACGTTCGTGAGTAGTTGCCTTTGTTTATCAATAATTGAATGCGTATATTAAATCAAACATATATTGGTAATCATGCTTTGATTTGAGTTGGCTGTGTTACTGCCGAAGATGGCGAGCAGCCTTAAAGGCTGGAGCAATATTACCAAGTTCGAATTCACGTACTGCAACAACATTTGTATGTGTGCCCTTCACTTAGAATTCCCTCTTGACTCCGTCAACCCGCGGACACATTGGGATTCCAGTAGGGGGCCAGGACATGTAATCATCGATTGTTTGGGGGTCAGTTCATTAGTGCGTACTCGCTAAAGCCCCTTCTGCCATGGTTGGGAAATGGTTAGTTGTTTCCCCCTTGTAATTAATTTCGCTGCTGAAGACAGCGCCAAATTGCGTCAAATTGCTGGCTGGAGCTATGTAACCAAGGTCAATTTCAATTCATGGTTGGGGAAGTCCATTGGGCCTATTTGGTGAACCCCCTAGACTGTAACAGCATAAATTGCCGTTCATATTTAAGTCAAAGAAAACTATATTTAGGGTCGACGATTGAACCACTCGTTTGTATAGAACCGTAATAAAGTCCCAAGACTTCTTGGTGGCAATATAAATAATGAACTCAGAAGACCATCATCAATCATCCGCCTTGGCAGTGCTCTTACGTCGTGGTAGAACTTGAATGTGAACCTTGGTTACATGGCTCCAGCCAGCAAAAAGCTTGGCGTGTTTGACAGTTCATGGTAGGACTGGTAGCTTTGAAATTAGGGTCTCCATCGTTTACTTGCGATTTGTTGGGGATTTTCATAAAAGGCTGCTCATATTTAGCCCCTTCTGATAACAGATAACGAATCTTGTTTTTCGAGATTTGGCGAATCCCTAAAGCCTATTTGGCCACACCTGGACTTCTACAACAACACTCAGGCTTTGTCTCTTCCTCTCTCTATCTCTCTCTCCCCCCCACTATATCGGCAGGTGTTACACAACTAGGTTGAGGTATAGCCGAATAAATAAAAAAATACAGAAATACAACGCCTTATTACAAGGCGTGAGGTTGAGGTTTACAGCCCGTTCGCTTGCACTGGGGGAAATCACCGAAGGTATAGCTAAATACTAATTCAAGATACCTTCTTCCAGACAGATCCTGAACAAAAAAATTAACAAACTAGCCAGTTAGAAGTAAAACCTTGATTGAAAATGAAACTACAGTGAGCCATCAAGGAACGGAACTAGGGACCCAGGTTTGTGTAACAGCAACAAATCAGTTTTAGAGCTTAATCGCTTCACAATCGCGATGGGATTCACGATGTCAGACCTCGAGGGATAATCCGCTGGATTTGGCCTGCCTGAGTTTCTGACCTCAACATCATGCAACCTATAGGGGCTACCTCAACATCATGCAACCTATAGGGGCTACCTCAACATCATACAACCTCAAGGGGCTACCTCATCATGCATTCAACCTCAACTTGCATGCAACCTCATCACCATGCAGACTCAGGGGGCTACCTTAAAAATATGCAGCTTTAAGGGGCTACCTCATCTTTCTTACATCTTCATCATGCATGCATCCTGAAAGCGCTACTTCATCTTGTATACAACCCCATCATCATGCATTTAACCTATTACCTATAAGGGCTACTTCATCTTAGATGCAACCTCATCAAGCATGCAACCTTCTCATCATGCATCCTGAAAGGGCTACCTCATCTTGCATGCAACCTCATCACCCTGCAATCTGAAAGGGCTACTTCATCTTGCATGCAACCTCATCAAGTATGAAACTCATCATGCAGCTTAGTACTTTTAGAAGTACATTGCTCTCATCGAAGTTCCACCCCCCAACATAATAGGCGCAGGAAACGAAAGAAGGCGCGGGATGAAGGGTCGTGACATAGTAACGAAGTTGGGCACCCTTCCTAAAGCCTCATCGAAGTTGTATCGCTTCGTAGTAGTTCTGGCATCGAAGTAGCTAGGTATGGCATTGGAATAGGTAGGTCTGGCATCGAAGTAGGTATAACATCGAATTAGAAGGGAAGGGGCAGTTGGGGTTACTTCGCCCAGCCGATGTAGCTAAAGTTGTGCACTCAAGAGCAGTGTAAAGACGAGAAGTTGCTTCGAGTTCAAAGAGGTTGCTCGCAGCATAAAGAAGTAGCTCGTTGAAGTAGCAGATGTTGGTGCTTGCTAGCTGGAAAACAATCCCCTGCGGGGCATCACACTTTCAGTCCCTACGGGAACTGCTGAAGATCACTCTTCAGTCCCTATTATGTTGCGGTTTAAGCCCCCCCCCCCCCCCTCCCTCCCCCCCCCCCCCCCCCCACACACACACACACACACACACACACACACACACACACACACAACACACACACAACCACACACACAACCACACACACACACACACACACACACACCACACACACACACACACACACACACACACACACACACACACACACACACACACACACACACACACACACACACACACATGCGTATCTAATTCCGCCCGGCTCCATGGTTCCCGGCTCCAAAGTCTTGCTCCCCTGATCCTGCTCCCCTGAAGTATCCCTACGTAATCCTTCAGCTTATTCTAGAAGGGCGAGCTAGGGGATCCCAGGATACCCGAGACAACTACTAGGCAGCGTCGCAAGCGACTTGGAAAATTAGCGCAGAGTGTTATCTTAGCGACAGGTGGCAACGGAATCGAGCGGACAGAAGGCAGTTAGTTATGAGACAGTTGGCTGACGTGGGGGCGGCGGCGGCGGTCGGTCGGACGGACAACGGGGTGACCCTGGGCTGGGTACTCCCGACCCCAGAAGGGGGGGCTCCTCCAAAAATTAGCTTTAGGGTGGTTCCAGGGCCGAGCTAGTCCCCTGCGACCTACACAGAGAGGCACGGGGGCGGATATCAGTCTGCGACCTCTCGTATACCTCAGTCGCAAACGATGCCCGGAACTGCGCATGCCCGGAACTGCGCATAATTAATATAACGATTATCTAAATAGATTTGCGAACAGCAAATATTTGAGCTCGCAAGGACTGGATTACTGGAAATAAAATGTTACACTCCAGAAAGATAGAGGAAGTTCAGCGCTGTTGCGGATGCGGCCTAACCAATGCCTGGGTCCGCGCTGATATATATCATATTTGTTGATTTGCAAAAGGAAATCATTAGCGCGCGCAAGAAATGAAATTAAAATGTTACACTAGTTTTAATGTACCTGGCCTGCCACATATTCCGTGCCCCCCCCCCCCCCCCCCCCCCCCCCCCTAATAGTTATTATTAGGTCCCTACCCTATACCATAACGAACGGTTGCGAGGTTCGTTGGAGCTGTTGAAGTTGGCCAATGTTGGGATTATTACCTGATAATTACTGGTAAATCATTTCAATGCTAGAGTGGTTACACGATAGTGAACTGAAGATAAAATAATAAAGAGCGCAGCGAGTGCGCATATATAGAAGACGGGACGGTCAGGAAGATCCTGCAGACCCGTGCAGGCCATAGCTAGCCTATGGCCTGGCGGCAGGCAACTCGGGTCCTGCAGGGACCAGGCACCGGTATGCATTATGCCGACTCAGTGTCCGACGTGTATCGGACAATAACATCCCCCCCAATTCAAGGTATCCTTGAGCTAAAGAATTCCTGGAATTAAATGAGGGGCATAAGAAAATAATAATAATGAAAAGGCTGGCAAAACTTTAGAAAGGCTGCAAAGTGCTGATGTGAAGGACTGTACATAATAAATTATTCAAAGCAGGATTCAAAGGGGTAAGGCATATTAGGGAAGGTCTTCAAAGTCATTGTCAGGCTACTGGGGTAGCTGGCCAAGATAGGAAACTGCAAAGGGGCTGCAGGCTAGGTTGCAGGGAAGCTGCTAGGGAGCTAGGAGGTAATTGCAGATAGGCTGCAGGCTAGGTTGCAGGGAAGCTGCTAGGAAGCTAGGAGGTAACAGCAGATAGGCTGCAGGCTAGGTTGCAGGGAAGCTGCTAGGAAATTGAAATTGAAATTTAAATTGTTACATCCGTGTGAAACCGTTACTCACAGGACGTGAAGTTAAGGACACCATAGCGTAAGCCGGAGCTAGCTATAGTCACCGCAGGACCACCTGAGTAAAAAAGAATCACCATTGATGCCCGCAGAGGCAGGCACCGTAACCACTTAGTGCCAATGCAACTTTACTGCGGGGTTTTTTCACCCCGGTTGGGAAGCATCAGCACAATGCAGCTGGCAAGACAAAAACTGAGGGGGGGCACGGTCTGTGTGCTAGTCCCCGGGTATCGACCCGGGGTGTGCTTCCATAAAACGTCTGCACTGTAAAATACTCTGAAAGCTAGTGATGGAGTGGGAATGGACTTTGTCCGCCAGTTTAAGGGCACACGGTATCTAGCTGCTAGGAATGGGAGAAGGAAGCTGCAGAGTTGCAAGCTTGCTTGGTTACGAGAAGAGTGCATGATTCGAGATGGGAGAATAAGTTTAGGCAAGATGTCTGTACTAGTCCCCCCATAATTTGGGAGCATCCTAAATTAGAGTATTGCAGGCATCTTGCAGAAAGCATGAGGTAATCTAAACGGTCAAAATAGACATCAGTACATATGGCAGTACATATTAAGACAGTAAAAAATTTAATCCTAGAGTGCTCATGACTAAAACAAGTAGGTGCAATAAACTATAGGTTTATCTCTAGGTGCCAGATGCTGGGTATCCATCAAGCTCAAACTGCTGGTGGATCTTGCCTAAAAGGGTGGGAACTGACCTCTTAGACATCCTAGGGGTGTCCAGCATGTTGATGAGCCAAAAATCCATTGGGTTCCAGTGCATGCTCAGGTTGTTGACACATATTACTTTGCCTCAAGGATACACACAGCTGATGGGATCCATTAGCATTTTGGGCCAGGTAATCAGAACTCTTGCATGTGCTTGGACCAAAGCTGCTTGCAGGCAGATGCCCCACTGGAGGGTGGGCCTGTCAGCTGTAGAGACGGTGGGGTAGGAGTGTACCATGTGCTGCAGTCTGCTGATGTGCTTAAGGATGGGTCCACAAACTGAGGAAGGACTGCTGTGCATCTGTCTGCTGGGGTATCTGTGTTGCTCAGATGCTAGCAGGGTAGGGAACTCTGTGGTGAACTGGCGGATGAGGTGGGGAACAGGCTGTCTTGGTCTGATGCTAAAGGCTCTAAGGGAGGAAGGAGAATTGTTGAGGGTGGTGAGCATAATGCCAAACCTGGTCCTGGAGAGGCCAGAGTTGTTAAGGAATTGCACTGGGGTGATGTTCATGTTGACATGAGTGAGGGGCTGATCAGGTGAGGTGGAGGTTGCAGAAGGAATCAAATCGTAGGGCTTGGGAGAGCTCAGACTGGGTGCAGGAGCCTTGTCCATCTATTGGGCAGTAGACATCTTCATATGCAGTCCTGGCTTGATCTAGCAGGAGGTCCATCTCTAGTCTAGCTTCTGCTTCTGTCAGGTGACAGGTCATCAAAGGGGACAGTGGGAAGCTGCTGGACATAGGTGGGAGAGTAGGCAGGATCTGGCATGAAGTCGTGTGAGGAGATGGAGTAGAGATCATCTTGGTGTGGCTGCTGTTGTGATGTGAATCACCCCCATTGTCTGACTGGAGCAGGGATGGTGGGCAAACATGTTCCAGGTCAGGCAATTCATCATCATCATTTCCAGGGACCAGGTCTGGTGGGTCTACAGAGCTGTTGTCATTGCTGGTAGCAGGACTGAGGGGTGGAATGGTTGAGCTGCTTGCAAAGTCATCATTGTGGTGCAAGGCAGAGTGGGTGACCATCATGAGGACCACAAGGGAGGGAGGGCATGGGGGGAGGCAGGTAGATGAGGGAAGGGAGATAGGGAGAGGGGGAGAGGAGGAATGAGTCTTAGGAGTTCTAGTGAAGTAGAGACCATGCCTTTTGGGGCAGGTGAGGAGCTTCTTAGTCCCCACAGTAGAAGGTATGGAGAGGGTAGCAGCAGCACTTGACATGGTGACTTGTAGACTTGGGGAGAGCCTGTGTGCTGCATTTGTGCTGATGATGTTTGCTGTTGCTTGTCTGGGCAGGGGCAAGGAGGACATCATTGAGGATGATCAGAGAACCTCTATGACCTCTGATGTGAGCTTTCCCTTTCTGTAGGCAGAGGAGAGGGGGTGCTCCAAGGTCAGCCAATTGCAGGCTAACAGGCTGGGGGAGATCCTGAATGTCATACAAGTTGGAGGGGTTACTTGTGCAGTGGGAATGGGCTGCACAGTCTAAGAGCCATTCTGTCTGGAGGGCGTTCTGATAGGAATCACTGTCAGCCTGACTGTCATCATCAGTGTCACTGTCAGCATTTCCTTCAATGTCATTATCATCATCATCATCACTGTCACTTGAGACTAGTTTTGGCATGGCATCATCATCACTCATGTGGCGAATTACATTACATTACATTACATGTTAAAGTCTACTTGACACCGCGAGGGTGTATGAGACTCTGCGCTTTAAACAAAAATAAAAAGCACCCACAAAGCAAAAAAAACCATTACATCAGGGGTATGTCGAGGACAAACAAACCAAACTCCCAACCTCCGTTTTGGTGGCGTAGGTATTAAACCCCCTAGAGCAGGACCCAGATCTCAACCACTTACAGTGGCGGAGGTAAGAAGCTAACAAATGAGAAGTCACAAGAAGAAAAAAAGGGATAATAAATTACGGTGCCAGTAAGCAGTCCAGGGCTTCCTGTCATGCTCTTCTACAAGTAGAATGAAAGAATAGTCATCGAAAGGGGCATGTGGCAGAGACAGGGGTCTGGACTTGCCTCTTGGTGAGTCAGCATATTGAAGTGGCTGGGATCCATCAATCATTGCCAGTGCCATGAAGTTATGCTCCTCCTCATTGTCAGTGGTAGACTGGGAAGTGGAGCATTCACCATCAGCGACATGTGCATGTCTGCTCTTGTCACGGCGGCTGTAGCTGGTGTCTTTCTTGGAGCTTCTGGTGTCCTTCTTAGGAGACTTAGACTTGCTGGAGGACCTCTTGGCTGATTCACGTTGGACAGGGGGCGATGGAGAACCTCGGTCAGCAGATGTAGAGGCAGGTCTGTGTGACAAGTTAGTGTCTTCACTTGGACACTTGGTGGAGTTGTGACCAAATCCTCCACAGTTCCAGCAGGTCATCATGCTGGATGGGACACGGTCCTTCCTTGCTCTGCCTCTGTAAGCAGCAGCTGCCAGGTGATCAGTCTCTTCAGGGGAGATGATAGAGTCAGAGATCTGGTTAGAGACCTGTTACCTGATGATCTGTGCCTGGAAGGATGCAAAATCAGGGCAGACAGAGTTTTGGAAGGATGATCTGAATCCACTGTATTCCGGGCGAGTTGACAGTCCCTGCACAATAATGCTGAGAAAGGCAGGAATGGTAGTGTTACTGACTCCATTGACTTGGGGAAGCAAGGAATATAGCTCATAGCTTTTGGACAGATAGACCTGCAGGGGCTCAGAGGATGTCATGCTGAGGTTGTACAGGGATCGCACAGAACCTGTCTCTAGATCAGAGTGGCGTTCTCCATAGGTAGCCTTCATGAACCTGACAGCTTTGGCAGCAACGTCAGTGTGTGCTATGATAGCTTGTTGGATAGGTTCTGAGCAGTGCCTGAGGATTTCACTGAAAGCTACAGCGTTCTTTACGACTGTAATCCGGTTGGGAACAGTACGAGCCGCAATAACTGCATTAGCACTGTCAACATTCGGGTAAGCATTGTCATCCATAGGGTATTCGTCACTTCTGGCTGGTTCTCCATTGGGGGGGAGTGCCATCGCTGCGTCAATGGCAACTCCAATGCATCCTGGGGCAAATCTGAGATGGCGAAGGAGGTATGGACCAAACTTGTGCCAGGGAATTCCTAGACCTCCATCGAAGATGAAGGCCGGCTGCTTAGTCGTTGTCTGCATGTTGTCTGTCGCGGCGCTGGGGTCTTGAGGTCTTGTCCGCCTTCACACCGAGTTAATAAACCGGCCACAGGCCCACAGGGTAATTCGGGTGTGAAGCTTGTCGGTCTTCAGTCTTGGTCGTGTGTTCGGAGGTAGAGGGGAGTGTGTGTTGACAGCGAAGGGGGATCCGAAGGGATCCTGTTGTTCTGTTGTATGAGCAGGGGGGGTGGGGTAGGGGGTGGGGGGGTGGGGTGGGTGGGGTGGGGTGGGGGGGGTACTGAGGATAGTGCAGGGCTTGATCTCCTTGGCACAACAATCTCCAGGGATTGTTCAACGCTGTGTGTGATCTAATAAGTAATGAAACTCACGTCAGGGATCTCCTGTGACTTCTGGACTGCGTCTACGGGGCGTCTTGGACGGAAGGTAGAGACAACAATGTTGTGTGTGCAGTAGGCGAGGCAGCGCAGGAGTAGATTCCTCACGACGAAGCGTAGGCAATCCAGGGCCAAAAGCAGTACTCAAGCCGTCGAGCAAGTCAGAGGGAAAACTATCACCTTGTGCAGGGCTGAATCTCCGTGGCACAGGCGCAGTGGCGTCGTCTTTGGGCAGCGGTATGGGCCGATAACCTTTCAATGCTAGAGAGGTTACACGATCGTGAACTGAAGAGAAGATAATAAAGAGCGTAGCGAGTGCGCATATATTTAAGACGGGAGTCTGCAGGAAGATCCTGCAGACCCGTGCAGGCCATAGCTAGCCTATGGCCTGGCGGCAGGCAACTCGGGTCCTGGAGGGACCAGGCACCGGAATGCATTATGCCGACTCAGTGTCCGACGTATATCGGACAATAAAACATCAAGACTACGCGAGAAATGAAAGTAAAGAACCCTGAGGTATGACCACCTCGTCTGTGTCTGCTGCTCACGTTGCAAGTGCGTTACGTGGGTAGTGGCCTTCACTTGTGGGTTATGGGCGGAGGAGTTTAACACATACGCGGATGCGTGTGAACACGCACACTTTCACAGCCATGTGCGTACCGGTATTGACACACGCAAATCGAGGAAACGGGGAATAGAGCATCGCCCAGTAAAAAAAAAACATTGATCCATGTATCCAGTATCCCAACCAGGGTACTTCAAATTGCCAAATTGGCCAGCGCTTTAGCGCACTTGATGGAAAAAAAACTGCGCTTTGTAGTGCAAAAAGCGCAAAAACTGCTTGCTGCGCCCACAGGGAGTTGCAGAAAACTGCGCTTAAAGCGCAGAGGGGGTCAAAAAGTCAGCGCTCAAAAGCGCAAAAGCGCGCGCTTTGAATTACCCTGATCCCAACCATATATTTGTGCACGCCCCTTTCTGATATGGTTTGATAAGCATATTCGTTACATGCATCTCGAGCCTGGGGGCTCGCTCTTATAGTGCCCAGTATAACCTGACCTGGTTTAACTGGAGCCTACCGGGTTAATAAGCCAGCAGCTAGCACTATCTGGCACGCGCCCAGTGTTTTGGCCCAGGAGTCACCTGTGTTGGCCACGCAGCGCTCACGCGAGCTGAGTAGCACGTCATGGTACTGCCATATGCAGTAGCATAACACTTTCAGTGTAAATATCCAAGCCTTTAAGAAATATTTCGACTTTTTCGACCCCGTCAGGGAGTATTTGTTTTTGCACCCTCCCGTCCCCCGAACGGCAAGCCAAGCCTCTGTCCAGGCAGCTTCTGGTTGATGAGCCTGGCTTGGGCACAGCATAAACCGGTACTGTTATGCTACGGCATCTGGCCGAAGTGTAGCGTGATACATAGGACTGGGTGATCAGATGCCAATGATGCACTCGTGTCCTAGTAGTTCACGCTGACAACTGCGAGCCAAGTCATGGGCCGCATGTGCCAGCTAGCGCTAGTTATACTACCTGCAGTACTAGTACCGCTATAGACCCTAACCTGGACCAACGCCTGATAAATAATAGCGCCCAACTGTGCAAGACATCGAATACCAATTAATTCAGATTACAGGTTATGGGCCCATCACGCTAACCACTGCAATTATAAATTATAGCGCCCAACCTCGCGCCCAACTGTGTAAAGACATCGAATACCATTATCTTCGCATTACACATTGTCAGAATCGGAGTATTGAGACCGCTAGCGATAAGCGTTATTACAAGATAGCACCAATCCCGACGTAGGAGATCGAGAAGTTAGAACCAATCTCGATGAAGGAGATTGGGACAGTACATTAGGGGACTGTGGTGACGGTGTGCATGCCATAGCTGGCAGCGGCACTACAGTGAGCACGCCAGGGTCAAGGACCAGCGTGCTCCAAAGTCACTATAGAAGTCTAGAGACGGCATGGAAGCCGGACAATAACACATATAGCGTATATTTCCCAGTTGGATGACTTGAACTTTAACTTGGTTACATGGATCCAGCCTTTAAGGCTGCTCGCCGACTTCGAAATGACGAAGCGGTCTGTTGTGACAAGGCCGAGTGAGCCGACAAGCACTGGCACATGTATGAATGTTGCTACAGTCCAGGGGTAGGCCCAATAGGCTAAAGGGACTTGCCCAACCGTGTAGGAAGGGCTTAAAAAGAAAAGGCACTGATGAACTAAACCCCAAACAATCGTTTTTCCGACGGGGGCCTTGAGTTCGCAGTTTCGCACTTGTGATTGCATTGTGTCCAAGACAATGGTGTAGACGCGTTTATACAACCCATGTTTAGTTGGTCACTCTGCCTGCAGACGGCGACCAGCCTGAAGGCTAAATGACTATGTAATCCAACCAAAGCAAACAGTGACATCACCATTTCTATTGCAGAATTTTCATCTCAGGAAATGGGACCCCGTAGTCCCGTACACAAACCAACGCCCACAGAGGATTCAGAAAGAAAGGCGAATAAAATCCTACAAAAGTAGAAGGTTCACGTTGGATAGGCGGGCATGCCAGACCTCTGCCGACGTCCCTCTATCTCGAAGTCTGCGCCATTTGCTGCTACAGTTGCCCGCATCCTTCGAAAGAGCTCCTGACGAATCTCGAGCGGCAGACCCTCAAGTTGAGTGCGGTAGATTGGCTACCTCACGCTGTGTGCTCTGTATAGCTATACAGCTATGTCCATAATAATCGTCGAGTCTCATCCGTGCACTTGGCACCTGGCCTCGAGTTCGTCTTCCCGTAGTATGCGGAGAGCGCAGTCACTGCATTCGAGCGCCGGAGCGCTGCACTTGCACCACAATTGATGGCCAATGTCGCCAGCATCTTAAAGATTAAATAATTGTGTTTAACAGCCAAAGACGGCGAGCTGTAAAATTGCTGGCTGGATCCATGTAAACAAGTTAATGTCGATATAGACGGGCGCCACTGCCCCTGGCAACTTGGACGGATAAAACACCAGGTATATTATCGGCAAAAGCTCTAGCTGGAAGCCATGTACATGCTTTTTCGTTTTAGCCCCTTCTGTCACGGTTGGACAAGTACCTTCAGCCTTCTTTTATTTGGCCTACCCCTGCTGGGCGGTAACAAACATGGCGATAGCCAGGAATCAAGAGCAAAGCATTCGATATTTTGTATTACAAGAACCCATGGTTCGCATACACACCTGATGAAGGCACGAAAAAGCGTTATGGGCAGCCGCTAACCATGGCATTCTAAGGACTCCACAATCTGCTTCCCAGTAAGGGAGCTGGCTAACCAGGCCTAAGCTGGAGGACAGGCCCAGGCCCAGCAGGGAGCCCAGCAGGAAGCAGGCTTATGCTTGTGGATATTATGCTTCAATGTTCGCGTTCTGGCTCTGGTAGTGCTTCAAAGCACTCGGTTTCTTTTTTGGGCTTCGCGTAGCAGCTTCTAGACAGATTCCTCTCCCTGTCCCTGAGCCAAACCTGAATCTAGCTAATGAGTCACATTTCCCTGTCCTTAAGCCAAACCTGAAGCTTGCTAGAGCGTCTTACAGCTGACATGACAGGCATTCACCTGCAGCTAACATATTGAGGCCTGCCCCAGTGGCTGGCTTATGGAGCTGGTTGGAAGCTGCTGCAAGTAGCCCCCAAAAGAGAGAATGTCAAACCATACTTTGGTAAGGGCTGCAGATCACGCATGCTGATGTATGAAGTTCAGGGCAACTGTAATCTAAACGTGCTTGCGTGCTTCCGGCTTCAATCAATCCCGCTCAGATATGAGGGTGAGGAAGTGCTCAACTTCGTCAGCCGATAGTACACGGAATGCCCTGTCACCGATATCCCTCACAACTCCAACCTGCAAGCGGCAAGGTCACGTTTTTAGGAGCTGATTTAAAAATGTAAAATATAAACTATTTTGTACGCATTTGGAGGGGTACAAATTCAAATTTTAAAATATTGTGTACCCATTCGGAGGAGGGGTTTACCCCTTCTACCGACAAGTCCGTGCAGCCTTATTGGTAGGGAACGGCAATATGATATCACATGATGCCAGCAGTATGACTAGGCTAAAGTTACCATATATATACAATATCATATAATGAAATTTGTATGATATCATACTCGCCTTAGGTCAGCATTATATGATATGCCGGTCCCCACCCATTTGGACGAGGGTTTTCCTCTTACACCGGCAAATAAATATGTAATATACAGGCAATCTATATAGCCTTGCTGGCCACTCCCTAGAGTGTAACATACATGCATACCCTAGCTAGCTACTCAAGGAGTGCAACATGTCCTACCTATCATCAAGGTTGTCTTGTGAGTACACATTTAGCTAATGATTTGTCGAGGCTCGGTTCCATAGTTTTTTAAACTTTCTTCCCTGTTTTAAGGTTGGGCAAGTCCTTTAAGCCCAGCTGGCTACCCCTGGACTGTAAATAATACCGTACTACTATCAAAATTTAACGGTTTAAATTGACGGGAGCAACCGTCAAATCGTGGCGTACGGTATGTTGCACAACGAAAAAAACGTCAAATCGGTTTTTTAGTCGATATTAGGTGCATCACTAGAATGCACATATCTCACTGCTCAGTGGGCCAAACACTACAATTTTTAGTGATACGAGATCCCTGGGACCTGCATCTGTCTGCATATTCAGATGCCTCATCTGACAAAAATAATGCGTTTAGGAGCACAGACCCTGTGGCCATCTTTAAACACTCTTCCTTGCTCCAACTGTTTGAATTAGGGCACACTGGGAATTGGGAAAGGTTAGAGGAGGTAAAAGGCTGACAGGTTCAAAAAGAACAGAGGCAATAGGGATAGGAAGTCAACATATATGTGCATTGGAGTGAAGTATACAAAATACGGTATGTGCATATTGTAGCCGTAGTAAAACCTTACCTTATTCCTTCTAGGTCGCTGAGCAATACAGGAACGTACGTTATGCTTATGTTTCTGACATTAACTGAGCAAGAGATGATTTCAGGAGTTAATGAAAACGATTGAATGTCTCATACTAGTTATTTCAAAGAGTACCGGTAGTGTTATGCTGAACAGGATGTTGGGATCATTGCAGTATTATATTCAAACTGCTTGCAGGTCCTAGGACAGTGTACCCTAATATTGTACCATGAACCATGAACCAGTGTAACATGATTAAGTACAAAGGTTCAGTTACAGAAATGGATTTTATTAAAATGGAAACCGTCAAATGTGTAACGTCAATTTATATTCCTATAAAAAAAAACGTCAAATGTAAACCGTCAATTTATAATAACCCCCCCCCCCCCCCAAAAGCCGTCAAATTTTGCTACCGTTAAATTTTGAGAGCAGTACGTACTTACACACATACATCCGTACACGCATTTAGTGTGGTGCAGTGAGGCACGTGAGGACACTAAGGGAAACAAGCCACCCCCACCCCCACCAGCCCACTATAACCACCAGCAACCCACCACTACCAGACCCCCCACCCCCACCCCCTCTACACACACACACCACCACCGCCAGCAAACCTACGACCCCACTACCACCACCCCTGACCCATTCCAACTTCCAGCACTTAAACAATCATACGAAAACTGCCGAAACAGATCAACTCAACATTATTCTGGGTGTAAAACGCCCCCTCAAGACCAGGCCTCTGACAGACTGAGGTTTTTGGATGGGAATAGCAGAAATGCGCCCTTCTATTGTGACATTATCAAGAAACCATACAAAGCATCACCTCAATATCAACCCACCTCAACCTCAATCAACCCACCCTACCTCAGCAACCCACCCAACCCGCCTCAACCTCAACCCACCTCAACCTCATCAACCCACCCTACCCACCTCAACATCGACCCACCCTACCTCATCAACCCACCCTACCCACCCTACCTCATCAACCCACCCTACCTCATCAACCCACCCTACCTCATCAACCCACCCTACCTCATCGACCCACCCTACCTCATCGACCCACCCTACCTCATCAACCCACCCTACCTCATCGACCCACCCTACCTCATCGACCCACCCTACCTCATCAACCCACCCTACCTCATCGACCCACCCTACCTCATCAACCCACCCTACCTCATCAACCCACCCTACCCCATCAACCCACCCTACCTCATCAACCCACCCTACCTCATCAACCCACCCTACCTCATCAACCCACCCTACCTCATCAACCCACCCATCTCAATATCAACCCACCTCAACCTCAATCGACCCACCCTACCTCAACCTCATCAACCCACCCTACCCACCTCAACATCGACCCACCCTACCTCATCGACCCACCCTACCTCATCAACCCACCCTACCTCATCGACCCACCCTACCTCATCAACCCACCCTACCTCATCAACCCACTCTACCTCATCAACCCACCCTACCCACCCTACCTCATCAACCCACCCTACCCCATCAACCCACCCTACCTCATCAACCCACCCTACCTCATCAACCCACCCTACCTCATCGACCCACCCTACCTCATCGACCCACCCTATCTCATCAACCCACCCATCTCAATATCAACCCACCTCAACCTCAATCGACCCACCCTTCCTCAACCTCATCAACCCACCCTACCCACCTCAACATCGACCCACCCTACCCACCTCAACATCAACCCACCCTACCTCATCAACCCACCCTACCTCATCGACCCACCCTACCTCATCAACCCACCCATCTCAATATCAACCCACCTCAACCTCAATCAACCCACCCTACCTCAACCTCATCAACCCACCCTACCTCAACCTCATCAACCCACCCTACCTCAACCTCATCAACCCACCCTACCCACCTCAACATCGACCCACCCTACCTCATCAACCCACCCTACCCACCTCAACATCAACGCACCCTACCTCATCTACCCACCCTAACCACCTCAACCTCATCAACCCACCCTACACACCTCAACATCAACCCACCCTACCCACCTCAATATCAACCCACCTCAACCTCAATCAACCCACCTCAACCTCAATCAACCCACCTTAACCTCAATCAACCCACCCTACCTCAACCTTAGCAACCCACCCCACCCACATAACCTCAACCCACCCTACCCATCTTTGACCCACTTCAACCTCAACCCACCCTACCCACCTCAACCTCAACCCACCCTACCTCATCAACCCAACCTGCCCACCTCAACCTCAACCCACCTCAATCTCTGTGGCCTTGAACTCTTCCGACATCACACTCTGGAGTGCACTGATGGCTGCCTGCACAGTCTCCTCATAGGTCAGCTGAGGGTTGGCCTTGAACTTCTTCTCAAGGAAGTTTGTTGCCTCAGTCTCCTTGGAGCCAACACTAGTCGCCTGTGTGGGCAAGGGGCACAGATCAGGGATATTCTTTGGGGCTTCTCTTGTCAACTGCACCACCGCCTCCAACCATCACTCCACCACCAGCAGCAGCCACAGCCCCACTCCCACAGACCCACACGGGCAATTCCTTAAGCCAGCCACTGGGCTAAGCTCCAAGATTTCAGCAGAGCAGCGGCGCAGATCAGAGGTATTGGTTGAAATCATTTAACCAACTGCTACACTTCAAGGGTAGCCAAATATGCTGAACGGACTTACCAAACCTCGAACAATCAAGATAAATCATATGTTTCGAGAGGGTGATAATTGAAAGAGCCCTCTCTAGATGCACGCTACCCCCCCCTGGCCATGAGGGTCTAGCCCATGCTACCTCCCCTGGCCACGAGGGTCTAACCCACGAGGGTCCCTGGACAAGACACACTTTGCCAACAACAAATAAAGCAGCAGCGAAACATCGTAACCTATCCCCCCACCTTACTGTCCTGTGCCTGCCCCCCCGGGATCAGAACAAGCCCCATAGGAGACACATTACAGAATGGACTAAGCCCCAGGATATCAGCAGTGTCCGAAGGCTGATTATGTCAGCTTTCAGGGGCACTTGGCTGCTGCAGGCTTGGCTGGATAGCCAGCCAGGGGAGCTACCTAGAAGCTGCTGCTTGTAGCCAAAAAGAAAAGCTAAGATATAGATGGCCATGATGTGTCTTCACATCTTCGTGGTGCAATTGAGGGCCTGAATGAAGGCCGTCATGCATAGCCTATCTTTTCTGCTATGGTCAGCAATTCCAGGTAGATCCCTGAGCCAGCCACAGGGCTAAGCCCCAACATTCTACCAGTGATGGAAATATGCTTCTGTCAGCTTCCAGATGCACTACATTGCAATAGGTTAGGTCGGGTAGCAAGCCAGGGGAGCTGCCTTGAAGCTGCTACTCGTAGCTGAATATAAATATATGTCGTCATGATATGTCTCAGTGCCCCAGCCCTGTTGTCTACCAATAGATCATGCCTCACAGGGTCACAAAGAGTCCTAGACAGCGTCGCAAGCGACGCAGAAAATTGGCGGAGAGTGTTGGCAACGGAATTGAACGGACCGAAGCCAGTTACAAGCCGTTGGCTGATGTGTCAGGCTTCGTCTCGGTCGTTGGTCGGTCGAACGGACAACAGAGTGACCCTGGAGTGAGGGCTCCTGCCCCCCAAGAGGGGGGACTCCGCCAAAAACGTAGATCTGAACCTGGATGCAATACGATTTCCATCCCCCAAGGATAATCCTGAAAAAAGCGACTGTTACACTGGCTACCGGCTGCGGAACATGACAAAGCAACCACATCTCAAGCAGATGCCCAACCAAGATTTAGCCAACCCATTGGTAGCAAGCCATGTAATTCTCTCCCTTCATGTTATATCTTTTATGATGATGATGATGATGATGATGATGATGATGGTGATGATGATGATGGTGCAAATGATAAAACGTTATTCTGGTGTCCTTATGGCTCACCTTATATCCAATGAAGTAACCGGCAGGGTCGACCTTGAAGAGCTGGGGTCCCCTCTCCTCGTCAATGGAGATCAACATGGACACCACTCCAAGAGGTCGCATGTACGCTTGCTGTAAAGCAGTTGGGCAGGGGATTTGGGTGGGGGTGGGGTGGGGCGTGTAATGGGGTGGGTCGGGGGATGGGAGGTGTAATGGTATGGGGTAGGGTGAAATGGGGTGGGGTGGAATGGAGTGGTGGTGGAATGGGGTGGGGGTGGGGTGGGTTAGGTGGGGGCAGGGTCGGGGGTGGGGTGGGGGCATTTCAGCTCTGCTTTACAGGACTATGAAATCAGTTCAACGGGTAGAAACGAGTACATGGTGAATGCAAGCGTTCTTATTTCCAAACCAGGCACTGATACTGCTTTGTGTATGCGTAGCAGCTTCTAGACGGCTCCCTTTCCTGCGTTGGGTCCAGCCCTGAAGCTAGCTAGTGCATCTGAAAGCTGGCATGGCAGGCATTCCAATACAGCTGCAAGCGACCCAATAGCTAGTAAATGGACCTAGCTGGAAGCTGCCATGTGTAGCCCACACAAGAAATAGTGGGAACAGGGCAACCATATCTAAGTCTCCTATTCCTACAGCTCTCCCCAAAACTGCACCTATGCTGCGCTCAGCCAGATATTTGTTGTCCAGAGATATCCCTCCAGGAACCAGGTCAATTGTCCAGGTGCTCATAGCCCAGGCACAAATAGGTCTATCATCCATCATCCAGCCGTGCTGTAGTCCTCCATGTCCACCACAGATCACTAGAAGGGTATGCGGATGCACACAACCTACCTGAGTGTACACCTGGGCCTTGTCAGCCAGGATCTTGGCCAGGTAGTCTACAGGGATCTCATAGCCGAACTTATATCTGAACTCAGCAGCTTGCTGCCTCGCATCTTGAACGATCTTCCTAGCATCAGCTGCATGCAGAGAAGGGGTATAGCAGGATTTTTCTCTTCGACTTCTTCAGCAGCTTCTAGGCAGCTCCCCAATCCAGCCACTGGTCTACACTCAGATATTTAAGCAGCTCTGGACAGCTGATCGTGTCAGCTTCAAGGTGCACTTCCTTGTGTTAGGTTTGGCTTAATTGCAAATCAGGGAAGCTACCTAGAAGCCGATCTAGGCTATAGAATACTACCAGGTACGACTTGTAAGATATAGGAAGAGGTGAGGTATCATGGAACAGGGAATGGACATTGCAGAGTTCAGAAATATCTTCAGAAATGAAGACAGATGATCATCTTATGCTCACTATGCTTGATACAATATCCCACAGGCGCATAATAGTAACGGGGCCGAAATACAAACTCCCGAAATCTCCTCTGCTGAAAAATACAGGGACAAACGCCCAACGCATAAATTCAAACCTGCAGAGCAACATGCACATGAGCCAACTGCTTCCCACTAAATAACAAACTGAATTCAATGGCAAACTAGCAAATAGTAAACATGGTAATGCATCTGCAAACAGGCCTATACATCAAGGTCAGGGAAAACTTACGTGACAGGCCAGTGACTAGCATGCCCAAGAACTTGGTAATCTTAAAAATGCGAGTTACGCTGGTGGGGTCAATCAGCTTGTCCTGCAGAGTGCCAAGAGTTGCTAATTAAAGAGAAAGAAGCCGGCACATGAGGGGACACAGTACAACAGCCTAAAATGCCAACAAAGCTCACAAGAGGTGACAATACAGAACACCGAGGAAACTGATATTCTGAAGAGGTTCTTGAATTCACACACGCAACCCTTGAACTCAGTTCGCTGACGTTGAGTGAGGCACCAAAAAAGAAGGGTAAAAACATATCAGGCACGATCTGATGGGAGGAGTTAAAGGGCTGTGATCATGTCTGTCAAGTACCCCTGTGGGTGGGGGTGTTTTGGGCCAGTTGAACTTTCGAGCTGCCTGACCAGGAAAAAATAGAAGAGGGTCAATAAAACAAGGGCCAAGGAAGTTAAGGTACAGCATTAATCTTGTGTCGGAATAATCAACAACCGACTGCCTATACCGAAACATGAGCCTGTCCTTGACAACACCAAACAGCATGTTACCATATCAATCAACAATCAGTTGCAGATACCCACTTGGACTTTCTTCTGAGCGACAAAGACCACCGAGTCCTTCCCACGGACAGCAATGCTAGTGACTCCAGAGGTCCTTACAGCCTTGAACGCATACTCTGGTCGGGAAAAGAGGGCATAGGAAGGCAGGTGGTGAGTCAGCATTCAACCCCATGGGTGGAGAATCAGCGAATCAACGTTGTCCATATCTCCCAAGGTAGATTTCATGTCCTTGTTGACAAAACCACTGAAGATCTACTTGAGGTAGTATTCAGTGCTTCATTGCACTGGAGGAAAGGCAAGGATCAGATCTACCGATTCTCTATGCCAACCACCATCACACATGCAGATCCAGCAATGAAGAGATTGCAGGATCAGGCCATGAGCATCATAAGACGTGATGCTCAGCCTGGAGGACAAAAGGGTGCTAGATAGGTGGATGTGCCAGTCATTCTGCACCTGCCAGGTGGCTAGCCCAGATGCCAAGGGATTTAACCTTTCGTACTCTGGACACAACGCGCTAGTCGCGTTTAACCGTCTATTCGTCTAGCTCATACTACAGTGCACGCAACAATAGAGCGGAGCAGCAGCTCCGGACGCACCAACTTGGAAGAGCCTTCCCTCTGGACTAAAGATGGTAATGTGGCGATCATAACCAGCTCCTCCTCCTCCTCGAGACATTTTTCAACGGGGCTTCTACGAGGGAGCGGATCTGACAAGACAATATGAAAACAAACCACGACGAGTATGGACACAGCAAACTCGCGGATCGGACGGGTTTATTGATCAAAGGCAGTGGAGAGAAAACACGCGGCGGAATAGGTTTGAGTTTGCTGCGTTTCACTTCAGAGTCCTGGGAGAGCAATCGATACAAGCCCCCCCCCCCCCCCCCTGAAGTACCGTACATGTATCGTACTGCCTACTTGATCCTCCTTCAGGAACAGCCCTGGCCCTGGTGGCCTCGGGTTGAAGGAGTGATCAACAAGGCGAATATGATATCGCGTGTTGGCAAGCTCGGGACGTAAACGATAGGTGGGATTTCAGGAAATAAGTCGCCAAGGTGGTTTGTCGCATGGTCCCCTGTGCATGGAAGCGATTGATGGCAGATAATACAATCACCTTTTTTTTGACCATCTTCCTGGTGGAAAAGCTAATGCAGCATTACACTGGATTATTGAACGACCATGATCCTTGGATCTCTCCTTCAATTAACTACCGCCTCTAAAGATTCAGAGCTTGGCATAGTTCATCCACATAGAGAAAACATGTGACATAAGATTATATGAACAACCCCTTCACAGTGCTAAAACGCGTTCAGAATGACAACACTTCGATACCGGATGCTACTTAGTAGCAGTTATCGTCATACATCATTGTTAAATGAAAAAAAAACCAACCAAGAAGGTGTGTATCCTTAGACAATCCAATCACCACAGAAAATTGTGTCGGAGAGAAAAGCGGGGTTACTTAGCTAGTCCTATCGAAAAAGGTAGGCAGCCCGAGGGGGGGGGGGGGGGGGGGGGGGGGGGGGGCATCTAGTCTCATGCAATGGGAATGCGTTTAGGGTGGTTGACCGTTCACGAAACTAGGGGTGGTAAGGTACTAGCTTACCCATAGGCCTGGGTGAATCATCCAAAGGGCCCAACCGAAAAATACCGAATAATCCAGTACCATAACCGACTTCACCCATCTAGTCCTATGGGAATCCACCGAAACTAGGGCTAGATCTGGTTACACGTTTTGGTTCAGCTTGAGTTTGTTAAGTGGTTAGTTTGAAACCAACCGTAACAGGGACCTTTTTTATAAATCAGCAGTTGACGCCCTCCAGGTGAAGGCTAGGAAACAAGTCCTATACAGTGTCGCAAGCAACATAGAAAATTGGCGGAGTGTGTTGGCCATGGATCAAAAGGTGGAGGTGACCGAAGCCAGTTGGTTATGAAACAGATGGCTGACGTGTCAGGCTTCAACTTTCCGGTCGGTTGGACGCACAAACGGACAAATGGATAACCCTGGGGGCTCCCGGCTTCCAGGAGGGGAGGCTCCACCAAAATATCCTGGTTGCGATCGGTTAAAAACTTCAAAATATTGTCCTCCACTTGGGTTTTACAGTAATTATTTTCTCTCTTTTTCCAGCCAAAATTCCATTCTCGACTTCAATACACATGTTGCCGCAATGTCCAACGCTGGCATGAGTTTGAAAGGCCCATATTCGGATAATAGACTAGACAAGTTCTACGGAAAATCGCTTTAGCAGTCACCGGCAGAGAGTTTCGGAAGTAGTGGAGAAAGTAGCTACTCGTAGCCGAATAGAGCTACAAACATTGAACAACTTTTGCGAAGGATTTTGACCGCTGCGATGCTGACAACTCTAGTCATGAGCAAAAATGGTGGGTGCGGAGGTGGTCGGAATCGTTCAAACTGGACATCTGTCGGACAGACGGACGGACATCGGACATCGGACAGACAGACGGCGGACAGAGACACTGGGGGAATCTAGGGCTTCAGCCCCTGGGGGGTCCAGAGGGGGCTCAAGCGAAAATACAGATAAAATGAGATAATGCATGTTTTGCCCCAGACAGCCCCAAATGTGCACATACATCATGTTTCAGGAGTCTTACACACGTTTGAAACACGATCCCTGTTGCAGGTCAGTAGATTGAAACCTCTCAGCATATTACACCCAGGTGGATTTGGTTCAGAAGTTGAGAAGGTCACCCAAAATGGGAGATTTGACCTGCACAAGTACCATACCAGGCCATTTCCAGCCCTTACATACTGGCATGCCGATGCGCAGCAGTCGGAACGAGGGCAAGGGGCAGAATCGCGCCGTTTCTGACAAGTGAGCTTCAGATGATGGATGGCACAATTTAATGGCATTGATCGATTCCCTGGCTCGATCTGTGCACTGTGGAGCTCGCTGCATTCACGTACGTACCCTCGTGTACCCCCAGCACTTTCGGGGCAGCTTTCGCCACGAGGTACGGCAGGAGGTGAAATGACGATGTAAACTCCTGAAATTGCTTCGCGTCTGCTTTTGCTTTTCACAGAGACATCGGAAAAGAAAGAAACTAAACCTTGGCCCGGGGCCCTCGAAGCTTTCGGTTCGGTGAACGAGGTCCCCTTGCCAACTTGGCTGGCTCAATCTGCGTGCATAAGGCCTCTTGCAGAATTGCGCCGAGAATAGCGCATAAACACTTGCGACCATAATTTGTCCCCCTTAGAATTTTTGCATGTGCTAGCAGATGAGTTGTAAGCCATATGGGACGATCGGGTGTGAGGGCACATGCGCGAGCGAGTGACAACCTAGTGAGCGGCCCCGTCCGATTCAGTATTGTGCGCACCAATTTATTGCTGCGACCATAGCAAGCTCGTCGTTGAAGGGCTCATCTCCGACATATGTGGGCAGTGGATGTGATAATGTGGAGCTGCGGGTACAGTCAGGGATGTGAGGCGGGCGACAGCAGTACTACCACACATGCACATCAGTTCTTCCGCCACTCTTAACTTTCATCCGCTCTACCTGCGCTTCTGTTGCTGTCGCTCCAAGACAATAGCGAAGCGGCTGATTGCAACCGGAATAACACTCCCACTTCTAAGTGATTCCGGTAACGCATCCTTGTCCCTCCACGCCTCTCCCAAACGTCCCGGCACACCTCTCCCAAACTAACCAAGCGTTGCCCTTCCACAGCGTAATTCGACCTTTCCGACGTTCCTGACGCGACTCCTCGCCAACTACGGCTAGAGGCATTCGTTTCCAGCCTCCTTTACACGCATAGGATTCTTTTCCTAAGGATACCTCCTGCTATCTCCATCAGGCAAAGCCACCGCAGGACCTCTTAGTCCCTCCACTTATCCTCGCTTCCGCCAACAGCACCTTCGCGCTACGACCGTGCTACGCCACAGTCCTGGAATCAGCTTGCGTCGCACCTTTTGCTACCCGACTTGACAAACAGAAACTGAACAAAAACTGCCCCTCGTACACAAATTGTTCTCCTCTGTGACATCTCACGCCTTTGCCAACCTTACTTGGCCAGAGAATTGTCCATGCAACGCTCATACGGGAACGCTGGCGATGGGCCGGTCCAGATGCAAGCTTCCCAACAACAGACCAACTGGGTGCCTGCCACACCCCCACCTCCATCATCACAGTTCAGCCCTCTTCAAAGAGGAAGCCAGTTTCACAGTCCCAAGCTAAGCCAGCAGTACGCAAACTCTTCCATGCAACAGCAGCAACCGTATGCCAACACCACCCTGCAGCAGCAACAGGTGTACAGCAATACACCCCAGCAGCAGCAGCAGCAGCAGCGGTATGGAAGTACAACCCAGCAGCAGCAGTATGGTAGCACTCCTCCTCCTCAGCAACAATTTGCCAATTCTTCCACGCAGCAGCAGCAGCAACAATACCCTAATTCTTCCATGCAGCAGCAGCAGTATCAGCAAGCACCACGCACTGGTGGCGGGTACTTGGGGGGAGTGTCAACCGGTCAGCAGCCTCCACAGCAAGAAGAACAAATGCAGCAGCAGCAGCAGCAGCAGCAGCAGTCACCACAATACCAACAGCAGGCGTATCCATCATACCCCCAGCGGCAGATGCAGCAACAAGCATCTGGCCAACAGCAGCTGCAGCAGCTGCAAAATCAGCCGCAGCCAAACTTCCAGCCAAGGGAACAACAATGGCAACTGCAGCAGCAGGAACAATGGCAGCCACAGAGGCGACCAATGCAGCAGCAGCAGCAACAACAACAGCAGCAGCAGCAGGGGCAGCAGTGGATGCCTCAACAACAGCCCCTCCAGCAGCAGCAGCAGCAGCAGCAGCAGCAAGAACAGTATGATGTTCAGCAGCAACAAATGATGTCCCCTCGTATGCAAGATCAGAACATGATCCTGCCGTCTCCTAAATGGGGCAGTGGCGCAAGCAACCAACCATTTGCTGATACTGCAATGGCTCCGCATCAGCAGTACTACCATACCGCCCCCAACCAGCCACCCATGACACTTGATGAGGAGTTGTCAAAGTACATGTCCTTGCGCAAGGTTCAACACAGGTAGAGTCAATGTTTTTATTTTCTTTTATGTTGTCTTCATGCAAGGTTCAACGCAGGTAGAGTCACTGATTTTCTGTTCTGTTCTGTTGTCTTTATGCAAGGTTCAACGCAGGTAGAGTCACTGCTTTTCTTTTCATTTCTGTTGTCTTTATGCAAGGTTCAACGCAGGTAGAGTCACTGCTTTTCTTTTTGGCTACGAGCAGCATCTTCTAGGCAGCTCCCCTTGCTAGCTGTTCAGCCAAACTTGGTGCAACCTTGAGCAACTTAAAGCTGACATAATCAGATTTCCAGAAATGCTGAAATAGTTTGGTGCAGCTCAGTAGCCAGCTCAGTAACATAACTCCAGCCAGCAATTTGGCTGCTCGCCATCTTAGGCAGTAAAAAATAGTTACCAGTAAAAATGTAATTTGCTCATGCTTCTGCTCCTTTGCTCTGCCTTATCTTGCCCCATGTCCATGCTTGCAATGTTGTATCTCAATCCCTGTAGCCTAGCAGGGACGTAAAATTAAGAATCTTAAAATATTGAAACCCCTCCGTAACATAAGCTATGCACTTAAACCCCTTAAATAACATAAAATCCATCCGTAAGATACCCCCCTGGACTGTAACTTAACCCCCTGGACTGTAACATAAACCTATAATGTAACATAACCCCCTGGACTGTAACATAACATCATGTTTGGAATTTGTTTACACATGCCTGTGTGTGTTAGGATGTGTTGGCAATCAGCAGAATTCCGTAGCCTCTGCCACTGCTGCTGCTTGTCAATCACCCTCCCAACATAGACCTGGACATGTTGAGCAACTGTGTACCTGCCAAGTGATGGTACAAGTTGGTGTCTACGTACACAACCTGACACAAAACATCTGGATGGATTTGCGTCCCTGTAGCACAGTTGGTCAGTTGCACCGGTCTTATGAGCCGGATGTCCGGGGTTCAAGCTACTCCCCCCAATATCCACACCCCCCACACCTGTTGGTCAGCTCGTCCCTATAGCACAGTTGGTCAGTTGCACCGGTCTAATGAGCCGGATGTCGACGGTTTGAGCCCGCCCAGGGTTATACACTATGTAGTCCTCGATCTCAAGCACTCCTTCGTGTTCTTACAATTCACTGGGGGGCAGGTTGTACAGCGCTGGTTAAATTGACCCCTCTTGAAGGTTCATAACTATCTAGATTATTCGAGGTTGGGCAAGTCCTTTTAGCCTAAATAGTAACCCCTGGACTGTAATATGAATGGATACATGATGGATTTCCTTTTGCAGAACCATTTTTTTTCTGTCGTAGCATGACATATGACCCCCCCCCAACCTCCCGGGCTCTGCGCTTCACGCTCCGCCATGCGATGGCTACACCCCAATCTTGAAATCAGTCTTGCGACACACACTTTGATACACAACTGGGCCTACATGAACTGGAAAACAACTGTACATGATGGATTTCCTTTTGCAGGCCCCAACAAGGCAGCTTGGATCACAATGGTATGCTGTCTCCCCCACTCGACTCATGGGCAGGACCCAGCCCAGGTCAGCCTGGTTTCCTGCCTGCCCTTGTTGATCCCATGCAAGGTGCATACAACATGCAGTTTGATTTTAATGGCTTTGTGGGAGGAGCATCCATGGCTCCAATGTATGGGCCCCTCTACACAAAGCCCATTCCTCCAAATGTGCTGTCGGTCACCATCGAGAAGACTGATCCATTCAGGGTAAGTGTGCTGATCAATGTTTCTTCTTGATAATGATGATGATGATGGCGATGATGATGATGATGATGATGATGATGATTACATTTTTGTCTGGTTCCCTACTGGAATCCATTTGTGCCCACAGCTTGATGGAGCCAAGTGGGACTTATGAACATCATGTCCCCCACCCCACCCCCACCCACCCACCTCACCCACCTCACCTCTCCGAAACATGGGGGTACCCATGGCAGCTTCTATCCAGCTCTTTTAGCCAGCTACTGGGACAACGTTTTCCGCCGTTTCAGCTTTCAGATGCACTAGTTAGCTTCAGCTTTCAGATGCACTATCTAGCTTCAGCTTTGACCCAAGGACAGTACAAGGGAGCCGCCTAGAAGCCTGTTGAGGCTGCTCACTGTCTTCAGCACTACAAAAAGCACTACGAACATCACTGTCTTCAGCACTACAAACATTATATGCAAGAAGTTCACATCATCATGTTGCTGCTGACACTGACACCTGAAACATACATTCCATCATCATCGACAGGCCATTGTTGGCCCAAAACAAGCCCGCTCCACAACATCCGGGAGGGGCCTTCCAACAAATCCTCAGAAAAAGAAAGACAATAGCAGCAGCAGACATAGCAATAGCAATAGCAGCAGCAGGCATAGCAGCAAGCAAGCAAGATTGCATTAAGCGTTATTATCAGCACTCATTCCATATGATCAGGGGTCAGCTATGTTGTATAATATTAGTGAATAAATAATGTTATATAATATCTTGTATAATATTATATAATATTAGTCGGACGAGCCGCCTCACCAGAATTTCGGATTTATTTGAAAAACTAATATTATTTTGAAACTATAGCCCCCATGTTTACCCATTTGTCTGTCCTACCGACCGTCTGACCGTGATGAAGCCTGACACGTCAGCCAACGGTCTCGTAACTAACTCGCTTCCGTTGCCACCTGTTGCTCCCTCGCGATCACTCTCCGCCATTTTCTAGTGTCACAGGCGACGCTGCATAGAACTTGTTCAAACACTAATATTAGTTGCCTTTGCTTACATATGATACATACACATTTTTCAAACATGCAGATGGACCACTTGTTGACCAACCCTGTTGTCCGTCTACACATCCTAGACCCATCAAGCGGAAGCTACACGCGCAACCTGGCAGAGACCGGGATGAATGTCGACCCCGTTGCCCAAGCAGAGGTTAGTTTAGTTCAATTTAATGGTGGTATGGTGGTGGTGGTGGTGGTGCCCAAGCAGAGGTTAGTTTAGATAAATTTAATTGGATATAATTGTTACATGGTTATACAGCCAACTCAGGGCTTCTCACTGTACTCCAATTACTATCCCCCTCCCTGTGCGATACCCCCGCCGGTTAAACGATTGTTTGGGGTTCAGTTCATCAGTGCTTTTTCTTTTTAAGCCCTTCCTATCACGGTTGGGAAAGTCCCTTTAACCTATTTGGCCCAACCCTGGACTGTAACGTACATACATACCCACGGAAACCAGGGGGGTCACAAAGCGGGCTGGGAACCATGACTGGGATGTGAAGACCATTTATATTTAGGGACCGGTATATCATATGATGTTGACCAAAGGCAAGTATGACATCATATGATGTCACACAAATTGCACAAATTTGTTAACTTTTGCCTAGTCAGACTGTCGTATAGTATTTAGCCTAGTCAGACTGTCAGATATCTGATATCATATGATGACATGATATCCTATGAGAAAATATTACCATTCCCTATTTATATTCTTATATACTCCCCAAACCACTATGAAACCTATACCCCCCAAACCATTATAAACCCCCCAGACCACTATGAAACCTATACCCCCCAAACCGTTATAAACCCCCCAGACCACTATGAAACCTATACCCCCCAAACCGTTATAAACCCCCCAGACCACTATGAAACCTATACCCCCCAAACCATTATATACCCCCCAAACCACTATGAAACCTATACCCCCAAACCATTATAACCCCCCCAGACCACTATGAAACCTATACCCCCCAAACCATTATAACCCCCCCAGACCACTATGAAACCTATACCCCCAAACCATTATAAACCCCCCAGACCACTATGAAACCTATACCCCCAAAACCATTATATACCACCCAAACCACTATGAAACCTATACCCCCCAAACCATTATAAATCCCCCAGACCACTATGAAACCTATACCCCCCAAACCACTATGAAACCTATACCCGCCAAACCACTATTCATGGATTAGTTGACCATGGTAATGAGTAGGGAACGGCAAATCATATGATGTTGACCAAAGACAAGAATGGTATCATATGATATCATACACAAATCATATGATTTAATATCATATGATATGGTGCCCTAGGCCAAAGGTGCCTAGTCAGACCGCCGGCATCATATGATATCATATGATGACATGATATCATATGATGACATGATATCATATGATATCATATTGCCGATCCCTAGTAATGAGCATGTCAAGCTATGGACTCGGGCACCGTTTTGTTGTGATAGCTTCCACCCGGCTCCATTTGCCATCCACTGGGTCATGGTAGCTTCCACCCGGCTCCATTTGCCATCCACTGGGTCATGGTAGCTTCCACCCGGCTCCATTTGCCATCCACTGGGTCATGGTAGCTTCCACCCGGCTCCATTTGCCATCCACTGGGTCATGGTAGCTTCCACCCGGCTCTATTTGCCATCCACTGGGTGAAGCCCAAATATATCAGCTGCATTGGAATGCCCATCATGTCAGCTTTAAGACGCACTAGCTAGCTTCAGGTTTGGACCATGGTGTGGGGGGGTGAGTAGCTACTTAGAAGCTGCTACATGTAGCCCCCAAGAGAAACAGTGGAGTCTGGTGTGGAGGTCCCTGCCATGTGAACAACGCAAACAAGCAGACGCATCTCACATTATTATAATCGTACAATTAAAATTTCAATGTAGCACAAACTCAGGCCCCCCATCAGTACAACGATTGTTTGGGGTTCAGTTCATCAGTGCTTTTTCATTTTAGCCCCTCATATCACGGTTGGGCAAGTTCCTTTTGGCAGAACCCTGGATTGTAACAACAAACATGTCAATCAATCAATCGATCGACATGTCAATCAATGGACATGTCAGCCAATCAATCGACATGTAAATCAATCGACATGTAAATCTATCAACCAATCAATCAACAAATCAATCAATCAATCAATCAATCAATCAATCAATCAATCAATCAATCAACAAATCAATCAATCAATCAATCAATCAATCAATCAATCAATCAATCAATCAATCAATCAGTCAGTCAATCTCAATACATTCCTGGTGCAGATGCTTGAGTACCCAGGACGACCAAGTTTGATCACCCTCAGCAATCAAGATTCCCCAACGCCAGCCATTCAGGTACCATGGCTTTTTTTCAAATCTGAAAGTTTTTTTTTCTAGCTTCATGGGTTTAGGCCTCATCCAGGGACAGCGTTTTAGTGCTTTTAATAGCTTTTATAGCTTTTTAGGGCTGTTTATCTAACCGCCATTCAGGTACCAGGGCTTTTTTCAAATCTGAAAGTAGAATTTTTTCTAGCTTTATGGTTTTAGGCCTCATTCAGGGACAGCGTTTTAGTGCTTTTTATAGCTTTTATCTATTTTTGTATATAGCCGTTTATCTCAGGTTGCTGCGGATCGTCAACAATATATTGAAGAAGTCGGTTGGTTGGTTGGCTGGACACTTGGTTGCAGCGGAGCGCCAACATATTGAAGAAGTATACTGGTAGGGTTGTCAAGTACAATATCGTTTAGATATATCGATGATATCATTTGATATATGGTACAATATCACATGACATATCAACGTATCTTACAATATTGTGTACAGAGTTATATGATATTTTTACCGATAATCTTGGGGACCTGTATAATATTGACATCCCTATATACCTAGGCAACGGCAACTAATATTAGTGTTTTACAAACTAATATTGACTAATATTATTCTAGTGCCACAATAATATTAGTTTTTGAACTAAATTCAAAATTCTGGTGAGAAGGCTCGTCAGTCTAATATAATTATATTAACTAACATGCACTAATATTATTCATTCACTAATATGTAACTTAGCCTTTCCCTACATATACCGGTATTAAAAATTCCACCAATGTCACAGGAGTACCTCCCCTCAATACAAACAGCCCCCTTTGACTTGCTAAGCCGACCTGGAGTGTCCAACGCAGCTGTCTGGCGGGAGCGCTTGGTGGTGGATGAAGCCATTGAGAGGCTTGTGGCTCTGGACACCTTGCTCATCTTCGAGGTGCGCAACATAGTTATAGGCATGGCATGGAGAGATTCCCACCCCCACTCCAAACCCTACCCTCACTCCCAACCCTATATCCACTCCTAACTCTACCCCCACTCCCAACCATATCCAAACCCAAACCCCACTCTCAACACTAGCCCCACTCCCACCACCACTCCCACCACCACTCCCACTCCCACTCCCACCACCACACTCCCACCACCACTCCCACTCCCACTCCCACCACCACTCCCACTCCCACTCCCACCACCACTCCACCACTCCCACTCCACCCCACCACTCCCACTCCCACTCCCACTCCCACCACCACTCCCACTCCCACTCCCACTCCCACTCCCACCACCACTCCCACTCCCACTCCCACCACCACTCCCACTCCCACTCCCACTCCCACTCCCACTCCCACTCCCACTCCCACTCCCACTCCCACTCCCACTCCCACTCCACCACCACCACTCCCACTCCCACTCCCACTCCCACCACCACCACCATCACCCACCACACCCCCCACTCCCACTCCCACCAAATGTCCATTCTACCGATGGCAGAACTACTAAACCGCCCATCCGCCCAAGCATGAAGCATCCATACTGACCGCTTCACCTAGTTTTTTTCTTTTTCCACCCACCTTTTTCTTGTATTTTTTCCACTGCTTCACCCAGTTTTCTTCTTCTTTTTCTTCTTCTTTTCTTCTTCTTTTTTCTTCTTTCTTTTTTTCACCCACTTTTTATTTTCCTTTTTTTCACCGCTTCACCCAGTTTTTTCTTTTCCTACACACACTCTAACCATTGTATGTTGCTGATAGGTGCTCCAACCTGCTGTCAGCTACCGCCAACATACACACACACTGGCCATTGTATGTTGCTGATAGGTGCTCCAACCAGCTGTCAGCTACCGCCAACATACACACACACTGACCATTGTATGTTGCTGATAGGTGCTCCAAACAGCTGTCAGCTACCGCCAACATACACACACACTGACCATTGTATGTTGCTGATAGGTGCTCCAACCTGCTGTCAGCTACCGCCGGCACGCCAAGCACAAGAAAGAATTTGACGGAGGTTCTCACAGGGTAGCTTGGGCATTCCTTCGCCTGGCCGGTCCCCAAGGTCCCTATGTTGGAAAACTGAAGCTTCAGATGTTTGAATTTAAGAGTGGTGAGATTCAGAAGCTTCAGATGTTTGAATTTAAGAGTGGTGAGAGTGAGAGTGGTGGGATTAAAGGGGTCCCATGTATGCTTTTGATTGTAATGTTGGCTGCTCTTCTAACACACATTTGTATGGTGGTCCAGTACAATTTTTATATATATATATATATATATATATATATATATTGTATAGCTAAATCATATTATATATAGATGATGTTTTATGGTATATCGTACAATAGCATACAATATATCAATATATTGTATGGTATCATATGTTGAGCAAGTCCTGTCAGCCTAAATTGATACCCCTGGACTGTAGCAAACATACTTGCAACATAAATGCGAGCATGTTTTTGTTCCGCTTAATTTCTCCTGCATGTTCTTGTACTTGGTGTTTTCATATTTAGTTTAATTTAATTGTTTTCTCCATCATGTTCTTGTTTTTCATGTGTTCAAGTGTCATCATCATCATCATCATCATCATCATCATCAATCAACACCACCACCATTGTCATCATCATCATCATCATCATCATCATCATCATCATCATCATCATCATCACCATCAATATCGGATCAATATCATCATCATCACCATCACCATCACCATCATCACCATCATCACCATCATCACCATCATCACCATCATCATCATCATCGCCACCACCATCATCATCATCATCATCATCATCATCATCATCATCATCATAATCATCATCATCATCACCATCATCACCATCATCACCATCATCACCATCACCATCACCATCATCACCATCATCACCATCATCACCACCACCACCATCATCACCATCACCATCACCATCGTCAATCATCAACATCATCATCAACATCATGTTGCAGGCAGCATATTTACACCAGGCAGCAACAAGCCCCCCCCAGGACATAGCTCAACCACTCCTTTCCATGCCTTGACATCCTGGCAGGTGGGTACGCAGTTTTTTTATTCTTTATTTGGGTTTGGGTACGCAGTTTTTTATGGTTTGGGTACGCAGTTTTTAATTCTGTATATCTGTCTGTATGTATCTTCTCATTTGTTAGCTTCTTACCTCCGCCACTGTTAGTGGTTCAGATCTGGGTCCAGCTCTAGGGGGTTTAATACCTACGCCACCAAAACGGTGGTTGGGAGTTTGGATTGTTTGTTCTCGACACACCCCTGATGTAATGGGGTTTTTTGCTTTGTGGGTGCTTTTTCTTCTTGTTTAAAGCGCAGAGTCTCATACACCCTCGCGGTGTCAAGTAGACTTTAACATGTAATGTAATGTAATGTATGTATGTATGTATGTATGTATGTATATTACAGTCCAAGGGTACTAAAACGACATTGATGCCCCTATTGGTGTTATATATTGCATTCATGTCTTGCCAGATAGGCAGCAATGTATAACCAGGTAGGCAGCAACAAACCTTGTCAGATAGGCAGGAAAATATTGCCAGGTAGGCAGCAATGCATTGCCAGGTAGGCAGCAATGAACTTGTCAGGTAGGCAGCAATATATTGCCAGGTAGGCGGCAACAAACTTGTCAGGTAGGCAGCAATGTATAGCCAGGTAGGCAGCAATGAACTTGCCCACATCAAAAGCTATCATACAAGGATTGATGGATGAATCAAGACACAAGTATTCTCAACTCTCAAGCATCCAACTCTCTCAAGCATTCTCAAATATCAAGCATCCAACTCTCTCAAGCAATCTCAAGCACATCCAATTCCAAAGCCAATTTTCACCCAGATCATGCAACCACCTCCTGGCCCTCATGGAGAAGAAAAAGAATAGCATGCAGAAGCTCGGCTTGAAAGTTGCACCCACACCACCACCACCACCTCTACCCCTCCCGCCCCCCCCCCCCCACACACACACACACACGCGCACACAACCACCCTCTCTCACCCCCTCCTCCACCCACCCCCCACCCACCTCCAGGCCCTCATGGCCAATCAGAACAAGCAGGGACCTGGACTGGTGGACAAGTACCCCGGCTGCCTCTACGTCAACCTCGATGTGGTAGCACGCCCTGAGCCTGAGGTTGTGATTACGAACCCTCAAGCTGGCATTCGTCCCATCCTGCCGGCAGGGTATGGATCAGGTTTTGAGACGTCTGCCACTCCACTAGAATCGCTGCTTGGAGGTGGAGGCCCAGGGGGTGCTGGAGTGGGTGAGATTGGGGCTAGTTTGGCTGGCATGGGTGGCTTGCTAGGAGTAGCCAAGCTTCCAACCATGGAGGAAGTCAGCAACAGCAAGTATTACAGACCTGTGAATGAAGGCTGTGAGGTGAGTTAACTGTGACCATCATGGGTAGACTCCCTCCCTGTGATTTATTTTTGTATTTATTTTGTATTTAATTTTTATCATGGTTAGACTGCCAGTGTATTTCTTTTTGACTGACATGGATGGTCTGCTAGAAGTGTCTTCCATAGCTTTTCTTTTCAGCTGCAAGCTACAGCTTCTAGGCTCCCTGAACCAGCCGCTGGACCAAGTCCCAAGTTATCAACAGAAGAAGGAATCTGGTTGTGTCAGCTTAAAGGTGCACTAGGTTGCATCAGGTTTGGCTGACTAGCAAGTCAGGGGAGCTGCCTAGAAGCTGCTGCTCGTAGCTGAAAAGAAAAGCTATGGTGGCTTCCAACCATTAAGTGTTGGGTGGGATGGGAGGGTGGGGGGTGGGGGGAGGGGGACAGCCTGGCTATGGCCTCAGGGCACTTGGTGTGTGGGTGCAAATGTGGGTCTGTGGGTGGCTGGGGGGGGGGGGGGGGGGGGGGGGGGGGACAGCATGGCTATAGCCTCAGGGCACATGGTGTGTAAGTGGCTCCCAAGCATGAAGTGAATCAGCCAAAGAAAGTATTACACTGATAGTAATGTTCTTGCTCTTGATCTTGCACCCGGTTCTTACCCCCAGTATTACAACACATGTTGCATCCCAACCACCAAACCTACCTCTCTCAACACTGTTGTTGAGGAAAGTCTGTTCAGCCTATTTGGCCACCTCTTGACTGCAACATACATTTAAATGATACAACAACAGGAATATAGGACAAGATAACAAAAACACACAGGATGCAAATGAAAATGCAAAGGCCTATGCAACCCAAGAGGTGCTTGAGTGAGACTTGACTAGTAACGATCATACCCACTGCAGAGTACCTACCTAGGTACCTACATACACAAACAGTCGCAACCACTCTGATCACTTGCTGTGCCTGAGGATCCAAACTCAGTACTGCACAAGACTAATAACGGACTGTAGACAGTTACACACATACACAAACAGTCGCAACCACTCTGATCACTTGCTGTGCCTGAGGTTCCAAACTCAGTACTGCACAAGACTAATAACGGACTGTAGACAGTTACACACATACACAAACAGTCGCAACCACTCTGATCACTTGCTGTGCCTGAGTTTCCAAACTCAGTATTGCACAAGACTAATAACGGACTGTAGACAGTTACACACATACACAAACAGTCGCAACCACTCTGATCACTTGCTGTGCCTGAGGTTCCAAACTCAGTACTGCACAAGACTAATAACGGACTGTAGACGGTAGCACACATGTACATATAGTCTCAACCACTCCGCTCACCTGCTTTGCCTCAGGTTCCAAACTCAGTACTGCACAAGCTGCCAACAGAATGTAGACAGTTACACACATACACATACAGTCTCAACCACTCCGCTCACCTACTTTGCCTCAGGTTCCAAACTCAGTTCTACACAAGCTGCCAACAGACTGTAGACAGTAACACACATACATATACAGTCTCAACCACTCCGCTCACCTGCTTTGCCTCAGGTTCCAAACTCAGTACTGCACAAGATTAATTACGGACTGTAAAAAGTAACACACATACACATACAGTCGCAACCACTCCGCTCACCTGCTGTTCCTCAGGTTCCAAACTCAGTACTGCACAAGAGTAATTACGGACTGTAAAAAGTAACACACATACACATACAGTCTCAACCACTCCGCTCACCTGCTGTTCCTCAGGTTCCAAACTCAGTACTGCACAAGAGTAATTACGGACTGTAGAAAGTAACACACATACACATACAGTCTCAACCACTCTGCTCACCTGCTGTTCCTCAGGTTCCAAACTCAGTACTGCACAAGCTGCCTACAGCTGCTTCAGGAGCCTCGGCTTTTGCATTCTCAGACTCAGGCCTCATGCTAGCAGTGGTATGTGGCGACCCAACAAGCAACATCTACAAACTCATTGTCTACAAGTAAGTTGTGGCCCTGAATTTGGTGGCCGGTCCTAGTGGTAGCAAACAGGCTGGCCTCTCAACCTCACGCCTCGTAATAAGATATACTATTTATTTATTGTGGCCCAAAATACCCATAGTAAATGGGTCATGGTGTCATCTACCATTACAGGACTCAAAATGTTCACACAGCTTGCCGGGGTTCAAGGGGGACTTATGAGCCAAATCCCATCTGTACTCATAAGTCCCCCTTGAACCCCGTTGGAATTCAAGGAGGACTTATGAGCCAAATCCCATCTGTACTCATAAGTCCCCCTTGAACCCCGTTGGAATTCAAGGGGGACTTATGAGCCAAATCCCATCTGTACTCATAAGTCCCCCTTGAACCCCGCTGGAATTCAAGGGGGACTTATGAGCCAAATCCCATCTGTACTCATAAGTCCCCCTTGAACCGCCCTGGAATTCAAGGGGGACTTATGAGCCAAATCCCATCTGTACTCATAAGTCCCCCTTGAACCCCGCTGGAATTCAAGGGGGACTTATGAGCTCCAGTATTCCAAATAACATCTGTACAAGAACATATGTCTCCTCAGCAGATTTTTGGGGGGAGGGGGGGGGATTTTAGTGACATACAGTGAAATATTTGTATGGAATAGGTATTTGGGGGGGAGATATTAGTGACATACAGTAAAATAGGAAATACTCAATGGCTCGTATTACAATGTATCCTCATCTTACTGCAGCCGCTACCTGTTCTGCTAGGATGGAAAACTTGTCAGATTAGCCAAAGTTTGAGGCTGTAGAATAGCAGCAGCACAGAGGCAGAAAATAATCAACAAGCTTGACTACTAAAGAGACTGTGGGTTGTTTGAGTTTTTACACACGCACACCACACCACACACACACACACACACACAGCCACCACGCCCACCTACCACACATACACACACACACAGCCACCACGCCCACCTACCACACATACACACACACCACACACACGCCACTCACACCCGCACACACCATACACACTAACTCATGTGTTACTCTTTGTAGTGTGATGACAGGCGCTGAGATCACCCGGCTGCAGCATGTTCACAACGACTACGTGTACTGCCTTGTCTGGTCAAGAGATGACAGAGCATTCGTCACGTGTTCATCAGACGGTACTGCTAAGGTACGAACCTGCTCAAACAAAGTGGTACAAATGGCAGGGGGGGGGGGGGGGGGGGGGGGGCAGAGTGACAGATTTTGAACCACATGTTCAATCTGGTGTCCGATTCAGATGGGAGTTCGAATTGTGGAAGTTTCATACAAAAGGAGGGGGGAAATAAAGTTGGGAAAGGTTTTTTTACCCCCCCCCCCCCTCTAAAACCTGCTTACCTCACCCTACCCCCCCTGAAATGGGGGTCATTCGAAAAATATTTTCGTGCCCATTCCAGTGGTGCTCTAAAAAATTTCATAAGGTTGCCCAAATGTGATTTATCGCGAAGTTAAGATTTGGGCCACTTTGGGTGAAAACAACTTTGGACCCCTCTAACTTTTGTACAACTTAATTTTTGACTCAATAAAAAACCATTCTTTTAGTTTGAGGATAAGCTCTATTTAAAGCGAGAATGCGGTACGCCAGCTTTTTTCTTGCCCCCCCCTCGGAAAAGGGTATGAAATGCGCCAAAATATAACATCACTGCAAGTGTCATTTTTTCATGTCAATTATATTATGTTATTTATTCATATTCATATCAAGTGACATATTCATGTCAGTATGGTTATTTGGTACTGAATATAATCTTACCTGAGACAATGCCATAAACAATAAATCGTGCGCTTTATTACAAGGTGTGACGTTGAGGGGGGCAGCTCGTTTGCTTGCCCTGGGGACAACCACCAAGTGACAATGCTACTTCTTGTGACAATATGTGACCATGTATGTCCTTCCACGTGACAATGTGTGACCATGTATGTCATTCCATGTGACAATATGTGACCATGTATGTCCTTCCATGTGACAATGTGTGACTAGGTGTGCCCTTCCATGTGGCAACTTCGATATATTGGACTTGGCTGGGCATTACGATCATGCAACACATCCTACACACACGTACCCCGCACGCCACACACAAACTACACCCCCCACAGAAACCACACACCACACACCCTTCACACGCCTGAAAACCTCTACAAAAACCCCACACCGCTTCATGTGTTCAAGGATGCGTGAGGCCCACAACTCATTTGTATCCATCTGAACCCATTATTGGGTAATGCCATTTTTCAGATATGACTATGTTCAAGTAAAAAAACTAGTAGCAGTAGTAGCAGTAGTAAACTAGTAGTAGTATTAGTAGTAGTAGTAGTAGTAGTAGTAGTAGTAGTAGTAGTTAATCTCAGGTCCATCATTGCCTCCTCGATATTTCTCTCTCATTATGTATTGTTCTTCATACGCATAGGTTTTCTAGTACAGTGTAAGAAGTATATGATAAGAATAGTACATGCATACATAAATATAGGATGTATTGTTCTGCATATTCAAATGTATGTAAGTGTGTATTTCAGGGATTTTAATTGTGCGATTCTCATCGCATTTTTCAATAAATGTATAATATGATGTCTGAATACAGATCTGGGAGCTGCGACTGTACAACCCAATGAAGAAGACTATCTGCCCAACCGTACTTCGCCACCCGAGCTACGTGTACTCCGCTGATTTCCACCCCAACCAGAAGGCGCACCCTATTGTGGTGACTGGATCGTATGATCGCTTGATCCGATTGTGGAGCCGCAACACTGGACAAGTGGTTGGGACGGTAATGGTGGGTTTAACATAATATATTTATGTGATGGATCCTCAGATTGTATTGTAGTAGTGAAATAGTAGTGCAGGATATTGTATTGTACTGTAGTGCAGTGTATTATACTGTCGTGCAGTGTGGTGCACTGTATTGTATTGTAGATTATTATACTACAGTGCAGTGTATTATACTGTCGTGCAGTGTAGTGCAGTGCATTATAATTTATTGTATTGTATTGTATTGTATTGTATTGTATTGTATTGTATTGTATTGTATAGTAGTTTATTATACTGTTGTGTAGTGTATTGTATTATCGTGCAATGCAGTTCAGCATAATATATTGTATTGTATTGTATTGTATTGCCTTGCATTGTAGTGCAGTGTACTGACTTGTGTTGTGTTGAATTGTATTGCTCCCCCTATCCGGAACAACATACATTGGACATAAGGAACCTGGAGTGAATGTCACTGGGGTAGCTCCCAAGCTGTACAACAGCTGCTGTAGAATATCATTATGGCTACTGGAGATTGGATAACAACACACATGGTGGGCAGGTGGGCAGAATCGTGGGCAGGCGTTGCAAACTGAGCGACTCGGTGTGACTCCAGTGCGACGCGCTGCCCCTCGTGGAATTAAACCTGGACTATGTTGGATGCAGCAGTGTAGTAATAATGATAACGCCTGGTTGGGCGTGGTGTTAAGAGAGCCCGTCGTACGCGGGTGGGGAGCGGTCTCCTACCTCAACTGGACAAGCTACCATCACGGTTGACAACGACCTACAATGTTCAGACGCGAACCGAAGGGGGAGTCGAACCCCCGACTCTTCATCCTCAAAGCGATCTGGTCTACCACTAGACCATTGTATATCACTGAAAGGGGCTAGCAGTGTAGTCATATCCCCAAGTCTTGTAGGCCCTGGTACCCTCTAGTAATGAGTTAAAAATACAAGATATATTAAGGACCCACATTTACACTAATAATGTAATGTGTACCTGTGTGTGGTCGACTGCCCCCCGTGCAGAGCGGAGCCCGTTTTTTTTTTTGTGTGTGTGTGTGTGGGGGGGGGGGGGGGCAATAGATTTTTGACCATTTTCGATCGGCGTCGTCAAGGGCAGACCAACACCAACTGCTGATATTCACCCTGGGTCATATGTACATATGCCACTTTAAAAAGCTTAATTTTTCCTTTTCAGAAAGGGTTTAGAGTTTAGGTTTAAACCCTAAACCGTTTCAGAAAGGGGGTCTTCTGGTGACTTTCAGGGATTTGGTACTTTTCAAGGGTGGAGTCCAGGTAGTGATTTGGGTAGGGTAGCCCCAAGGGGGTTGTGTGTCAGGGTAGCGTTTTTGTGTGTGCCAAAACAGGGTCCCAGGTAGTGTTAACTATAGGTAGCGGGTAACAAAGCCATGCTGCTTACACTCTTGTAAACACACATCTATCATTCCATTCCCCAGATAAAGACCAAGTCTCTTTCTCCCAAACTCTTTCTGTGAAACAGGAAATGGAAGGTACCATCAACTCTCTCCTATTTGACATCGTCGGGGCGCGCATTTTTGCGGCGGATTCATATGGATTTTTACAGGAGATTTCTGTCACCATGGCTGTTAAATCAGCTGCCAACCCACCCACCAGCCAACACCCAGGCACAGGAGATCCAATGACAGGGCAGCTGCCTCCAGACTCCATTCTTCAGGCAGAAATGAGCCTGCAAGGTCCTCCTTTGCAACCAGCTGTGGGCGGAGCTGGGCGTGGGCAGTTTGCAGTCACCGAGGTCAGTGCCACTGATGGAGCCCCCTCACAAGACATGTCGGGGGGAGCTCACACACTGGGGCTACACTGTACCCTTCCTGATGCCTTTCAAGGTAGGGTCAGGATCCGCTGAGGCCATAACCATGCTGCCCCCCCCCCCCCCCCACACACACACACACACACACAGCACACACATTCAAGTCCAGCACACACACACACCATGTGCCCTGGGCAATAGACATGCTGCCCCACCACCCAAACCCACCCCACCATACCACACCACACAAACACACACACTGCGCTCCCTTGCTGAAGCCTCCCAAGGTAGTGTCAGGATCCTGTATACTCCAGCAATGCACTGTATCTCATGTTATCTTATTATTAGTATAAGCATCATTAGTACCATTAGTATCATTACTAGTAGTAGTAGTAGTAGTAGTAGTAGTAGTTTATTAGTTTATTATTATCCATTTTTACCTTACCTTACTTACCTTACCTTACTTACCTTACTTTAACTTACCTTACCTTACCTTACCTTACTTACCTTATTACTTACTTACTTACCTTACCGTACTGTACTTACTTACTTACCTTACCTTACCTTACCTTACCTTTACCTTACCTTACCTTACCTTACCTTACCTTACTTACCTTACCTTACCTTACCTTACCCTTTACCTTACCACCTTACTTACCCCACCTTACCCACTACTTACCCTACCTTACCCTACCTTAACCCCCACCTTACCCACCTTACCCCACCTTACCTTACCCTTCCCTACCCTACCCTACCCTACCTTATCTTATCTTATCTCACAGAGAGTCCTATGAGGAAGGGTGTGGACCATCCACCGAACTGGGATGGCCCTCCCACACAACCAAGTCAGAGAGGGGCAGTGGGGAGCAGCTGATGGCTCTTGATGGGGAGGAGACCAAGTACATATACCCAGGGGGTTACAAGACTGACCCACCTGAGTACATCCTTCGCAACCTGAGGAAGATGGATGATTTGGAGGGCGAGTCTATCAGCCATATTGTGATGCACTTGAGTGGACGTAAGCTGGGAGTGCTGACGAAAGGCTCCCGACTAGTGACTGTAGACACCAAGGAGCTAAATCTGGTCCAAGAGTTCCGAGGAATGAAGTCCAAGAACAATCCCATGCAGCCTGCTTTCAGCCCAGATGGGAACTACTTGGTGTGCGGGTCGGAGGATGGGCGTTGCTACATATGGGACGTTGAGGGGGGTCCTGCCATCCACCTGCCTGCTTTCAGCCTTGGCGGGGATCCCATCTATGCAGTGGCATGGAACAAGACCTTCCACGTGGCGGCAGTTTGTAGCTTCTCATCTTGGGCTCCGCTTGTGGTGACGTGCTATGAACATCACCAGCCCCCTCTTGCTGCCTGCTCCTAGGGGTCAACAAAACACGCTGCAGACATGCTGAAGGCCAGGCGAAAGAAGGCAAGTCTGGTGCCCCGTGCCTTTGGCGGCCTTCCAGAGCGCATCACTCCTGAAATTGTCCATGCCATGCTGGCCGAGCTTAGAAAGGATGCTAAGGGACGGGGCATCATCAGGGTGCCTGTGGAGCTGGACCCCAACGGCGAGGATCTGGTTGTGCCAGCAACGCCCCCCTTGCGCACCAGGCCACCTCCTGAGGCCCTTGATAGTGTAGAGCATGAGATGGCACTAAGGCGGCAAGAGGACAGGCAGCCAGCCGCGTACTTTGACCCCTACGGTGGCATGCAGCCCCCACAGCAGCAGCAGGAGCAGCAGCAAGGGGGCTACGTCCAGACAGTACAAGCAGTACCGGTGTCTCAAGACCCTGCCATGGACGAGGACCCCCTGATGCCGGGTGTGAAGACCACGCCACCTGGGACCTCTTACTCAATGGCTGGGCTGGTTCCACAGTCGGAAGCAGAAGAACGTTCTGGAAGGTTCCCTGCTGGTGGCAGGTCTGGAGCCACAAATGAGGACTTGCTTCCTACAAACGAGGTCCACAAGTACCGTCCGAACCTGTCACCCGAGCGTGTGCGCTCCATGCGCACACGAGGTGAAGAGCAGTTGTTGGCTGAAGCAGATGAAGCGGCATGGCGGATGGCCCAGAAGGTTGGCATCACCCCTGGCATGTCACCGACAGCCCAACAAAGGCAGACTGGTACGGACAGCCCCTACCTTGGTGCCCCCCCTGAGGGCTTTACACCCCCAGAGCAGGATAGGCTGAACACACACTATGGTAGTCCATCTGTGGTGGCAGGCCCTGGCTCCACAGTCCTAGCTGGCGCAGGTTCAACAATGGTGGTCAGGCCTGGTGCCAAGATCATTGATGCAGGCGCACTGAGCGCTCAGCAGACCCGGGAAAGGCTAGAGAGACAGAGGGCAGAGGCCAATCCCTCAGCTGGTCCTCCCTATGCCCTGGAGCTGGATCCCCCCTTGGAACATCCCCCAAGGACTCCAGGGGGGGTGCACTCAGCAGGCGGTGCTGCACAGACTGGGGGACAGCAACAGGGGGGTTCATCCGTTGCTCAGGCGTCACAGCATGGCCTGGCCATGGAGACATCAGAAATGCGTGGGGGGGGCAGTAGACCGGACACTCCACCATCAACCCAACATGGCCTTGGCAAGGACACACAGCAAATACTTGAGGGCAGCAGACCAGCCACACCAGCCGCCGCAGCAGCAGCAGCAGGAGCAGCAGCACAACACGGGCTGGCTGCTGAGGTCGAGCAGCGATCTCCACACCAGTCACTAGCCAGTGCAGCAGCAGCAGCAGAAGCACATCAAGGGCTTGCTGCTGAGGTCGAGCAGCGATCTCCACACCAGTCACTTGCCAGTGCATCAGGTGTGCAGGAGGCTCTTGCTCACGGACTCTCAGCTGAGGTGCAGAGTGCACAGAGAGGGGGTAGCAGCTCAGGAGAGGGGGCAGGACAGCAGCTTTCTAGTTCGTGAGGCTTGTTGTTTTGTTGATGGTGTTTTGACTTGTTGCCAGATATGAAGAGATATCATTAATTTTGAAGCGCCCATGTACAACCCTGGAAATAACCCCCTCATTGTTTTAGAAAGCTCAAGGGGCCAGTGGTTTGTCAGAGGTGCGAGTGTGATAGGTGTGTGCTGGCAACTCCCGTCGGCCTAAGGGCACCTACTCGTTCGATCCGTGTAGGAGGAACTTCTCCGATGACATCTAATATTTTTAGCCTAGGGAGACCAACCCGTTGAGGCGAAGATCCTCCTTGAAAAAAAGAAGAAACAAAAAATATCAAGGGGCCTGCTCTCTAAATGGCAGCAAGGAACCCTTCCCTATTGCATTACGTTACATGACATAAAATTACATGACATGACACTACGTTGTCATTGACAGGCCATTGTTGACCCAATTCAAGCCCACTCCACAACATCCAGGAGGGGTCTTCCAACTAATCATCAAAATGAGATAAAATATATGTCCATCACTCCCTATTTATAGCACAATATATATGGGGTCTTCCAACTAATCCTCAAAATGAGATAAAATATATGTCCATCATTCCCTATTTATAGCACAATATATATGGGGTCTTCCAACTAATCCTCAAAATGAAATAAAATATATGTCCATCATTCCCTATTTAAAGCACAAACTCCGGGCTCCCGTCGCTCGAGACAGTTCAGTTCATCAAGCTGTGAGTAGCTATAACTGCTTGTGGGTGGGTGGTGTGGGTGGCTGTGTGGCTGGTGTGGGTGCCTGGGTGGCTGGGTGGGTCCTGTGGGCACAAACTCCGGGCTCCCGTCGCTCACGATTTGTTGGGGTTCAGTTCACCAATGCTTTTTTTTAACTGTCTTTCCTGTTTTTAAGGTTGAGGAAGTCCCATTAGCCTATTTGTAAGGCTGTCAAGCTCCCTCGTGTACGATATATAGATTACCAGTATATCGTTTATTGTACGATCTATCGTACGATTTATGAATTGACATCGTACAACATATCGTGCTTAGTGGCGATCTGTTATCTTACTGTTATCAAGCTGAAAAAACCGTCTACAGATGTGAGTAATTTGTTTCTTGAGTCGCGTGTTAGATGCCCCCAGGCAGGCACAGCTTCCTGTCCGCACCTTTTTGCTCTTCCAATTCGGAGGTCGGCGGTTCGATTCTTGTCAGGAGTACCTCATCCTGGGATTTCCTTGCACTGGGTCTTAGACCCTGGGCCTGGGAATTCAGTATATCGTACAATATTATGAACGATAACAAAGCACGATATTAACGTGCTTATCTATATTTTTCGGGATTGGTTCATTTGACGTTTTTCTGTATAGACATTAAAGGCTATTACCTGTACTATCCCCTTGAACTCGTATTGATTTCCCAAACAAAGGTGTACGATATTGTGATTGTATGATATATTACGATACGTCGTAAGATACTTGAAAATATAGTAAGATATTGACATCCATATAAATATTATTACAGCCGCCTCTTTAACTCCTCTGTAACACGCCTCAACTCAACGCTGTACCCAATGACTTCCACAAAGCTCACATACTTGTTACAGAGCCACGAGTCTACAGTGAAGATATACAATTTGCAATTCTCATCGCACTTTTTGATCATTTTCTCAGCGCTCACACACCTCATATTGGAATGAAACACAAGCAATCAACTAATAAATCAAGAACCGGTAAGCAATTCCATACTACAGGTATATCCTCATATTCAGGCGGCCAGAGCCGGTCTGGTCATGCATTAGGCCGTCGAGAAGATGCCTTCTGTGTAAAGCAGCGCAAGATGACTGTCAGTCAGATGACTGTGCTGCATCCAAATGAGTGTAGAAATACCGGTACGGTAGTTACAGTGAGAAAGGAGATGAGGAGAGACAGAAAACTTGGCAGGCAGTACTTGGCAGTACAGCGAAAAGCTAGAGTGAGCCGTGAGCCTAGGGACAGACCACGTGAAACGCAGTGGGAATTAAGACCACTAATTGCGTGACTCCTGACCGGCAGTACATCGGCGAGCTGCCCGATAGAGCAGTGGTGTCGAGGGCCGCCCAGGTACCTTAAAAAACCAGGACTCTAGGGTGGTACTTGGCAGTACCCCATATGTTTTCAGTTTCAACCACTTTTTTGTCCCGTCCTGCTCTTTATAACAATTCTACGACTAACTGCGTGATTCCTTCAAGAGAGGTTCCTGAGATCAGAAGAAGGGAAACTTTAAATTGTTTGGGCACTAAACAGTGACCCCCCCCAATATAAATTGAGTTGGGAATAAACTATAATGGCTAATCTAAGGTGGGTAGAAGAGCCAGAAAGTTGTAGAGAGAAGGTCCCCTTCCTTCTTCCTTCGTTATTTCTCTTTAGCTACCGGTCTATTTAGTACCTTGTTAGCAGCTCCCCTGACTGACTTTTCAGCCCTTGTTTAGCCCCCAGACCTTACAGCTGATGCTTCACAGGCTTTTTCTCGTCCCCATGATTGAAAATGGAGTCTGTGACATTCAATGCTGGAATTGTTCGAGATGAGTTGATGACCATCTTATGATTATTGAATGTTGTGAACTAGTGCTGTCCATCTGACTGCATCATGTGGGAGACGTTGGCAAATTGGATGGCAAAACGAGTCGCTTTGGCTTCAGAGTACTGAGTTGACCGGCTGATTTGACCGGCGTTCTTGGGAAATTTGAAGATGTGAAGATTTGACGATATCGCGTAAGTATCGCATAGGTCTGTCCCCCTAAGGGGGTCGACCAACCACCTGTTTCTGAACGAAACCTGGGATGCCCAATTACCTCATCCGAGACCTACCTCACAAGGTGGAAACTGATAGATGGAATTATGGAAACGTCCAATTGTTCCTTGGCAAAACTACCTGTTTCGGAACGAAACCTGGGATGCCCAATTATCTCATCCGAGACCTACCCCACAAGGTGGAAACTGATAGATGGAATTATGGAAACGTCCAATTGTTCTTTGGCAAAACTACCTGTTTCGGAACGAAATAACCTTGCTGGTCGGGTAATACGAGAATGAGATAATCACCCCTACTGAGGACAGTTTCATATCAACTTCTTTACAAAATTTCGGGGAGCAACACGGGAGCAAGCAAATAACTAAATGAGTTTTATATATGACACAACGACACTACTTTACCCCCAAATTAAGAACGGAAGACATTTAATACCGGTACTTAATATTACCCCTCAGGGTTGATCAAGACGCTGCATCCTCCGCCGGCATGAGGGGAGTTGCGGGAATCAAACTCGCGACCTCTTGCAAGCCCGTCTCGTAGCACAAATCACGAGCCGACTCTGCTGGTTGCAACCAGGGTTGTTCAGGACGCTGCGTGCGCAGACGCAACGTGGGCAGGGTCCGTTGCGTCACATAGTGCAACGTGGGCAGGGTACATTGACCAGAAGTGAGGGTCTGTTGAATCACAAAACGCAGGTTATACAACTGGTTGCGTCTCAGGCAGCAGAGCTGGGGAGGGGGGAAGCTACTACCCGCAAGCCAGATCTCCTATACCCTAAACCTTACAAACTAAACCTTAAACCCGAGGAGATCTGGCTTGAGGGTAGTAGCTTTGTGGGTAGTAGCTTCCCCCCACCCAGAGCTGGGGGTCCTCCTGAAGTACCCTGAACCCCCCCCCAATACCGTAAGCATGGAGGCCAAATGAGTCCTGCATAGAAGCCATGCTTCTGTGTCCAGCAAGTCACTGTTTTTCTTTTCGGCTTCGAGGCAGCTCCCCTGACGGGCTAATCAGCCAACCTTAAGCAACCTGGGCACTTGGAAGCTGATATCGTCAGCTTTCCAGTTCTTCCGGAATCTTTGGGTTTGCCTCAGTGGTAGTCTCAGGGAGCTGCTTAGAAGCCGGTGCTGGTAGCCGAAAAGAAAAACAGTCCAGCAAGTGCAGGGATACGTGATAAACAAACCATCATATCAAGCAGCCAATCGGGAGGCCTGGACAAGTCTTTTAACTGTCTTACCCGCTTACTATACTCCCTGGTTTCCGTGGGTATCGCACGGGGGGACTTGGAATTGAAAGACGGTGAGCAGCCCAGTGTTGGCTCAACAACCATGCAACAATCCAAATTCGAATTCAAATGGTGATCAGCCCAGAGTTGGCGCAATGTAACAATTCAAATTCAAATGGTGAGCAGCCCAGTGTTGGTCAACAACCATGCAACAATCCAATCCAAATTCGAATTCAAATGGTGATCAGCCCAGAGTTGGCTCAATAACCCTGTAACAATTCAAATTCAAATGGTGATCAGCCCAGTGTTGGCTCAACTACCATGCAACAATCCAAATTCGAATTCAAATGGTGCGCAGCCCAGTGTTGGCTCAACTACCATGCAACAATCCAAATTCGAATTCAAATGGTGCGCAGCCCAGTGTTGGCTCAACTACCTTGCAACAATCCAAATTCGAATTCAAATGGTGCGCAGCCCAGTGTTGGCTCAACTACCATGCAACAATCCAAATTCGAATTCAAATAGTGCGCAGCCCAGTGTTGGCTCAACTACCATGCAACAATCCAAATTCGAATTCAAATGGTGCGCAGCCCAGTGTTGGCTCAACTACCTTGCAACAATCCAAATTCGAATTCAAATGGTGCGCAGCCCAGTGTTGGCTCAACTACCATGCAACAATCCAAATTCGAATTCAAATGGTGCGCAGCCCAGTGTTGGCTCAACTACCATGCAACAAGCCAATCCAATCCAAAGGGCTCATGGTAGGGCCAATCAAGTTCTTGGGTAAGCTCTTGCAAGCACCCCCACCAGGGTACTACAAAGCGCGCGCGGCAGCGCGATTTTGCGCACGCTATTTGAGCCCCACTGCGCGTTTCGTGCAGTTTTTTCAACCCCCTGTGGGCGCAGCGCGCAGGTTTTGCGTTTTGCACTACAAAGCGCTGACCAATTGGACAAAATGTAGTAACCCGACCCCCACTACGGAAACAGTCCGACACCAAACACAAGTTTAAAAAGGGGCAAGCTGTGGGGATTTGGTGTAAGATGACCTAACATCCTTCTTAAATCGCGCTGGACTGAAGAAGGAGCTGGGATCGAATCCCTACGGGTGCGCTTCAGTGTTCGCGGTCGCTGTCAATCGCCATGGTAGCACTGTCCAGGTGAAGTAACAGCCCGTTCTCTACCTCCGAAAGACAGGGCTCCCTTAATACCACGCCCCACCAGGCGTTATCATTACTTTTCCTAAATCGCACGGGAAGTGCGAAAGACCTTCAACAACAATACTTGATAACCCGACAAAATACATATATTTCAACATGTCTAACACGCTCATGCACGGGGCGTTACGGAGCGTCGGGGTGAACCATGCACTAAGATTCGATATGCCGTCTCCCTATCACATTGCGCGCAATATTTATCCTAAAGTCATACAACCATTACCAATCTCTCCATCAGGATCAGTCATCATCATCATCGCGATCAGGATCAGTCATCATCATCATCGCGATCAGGATCATTCATCATCATCATCGCGATCAGGATCATTCATCATCATCAGGATCAGTTACGAACAAGTAGACAAACTCATATCTAAGCTGCACGGAGAATATATTGCCTCCTGTACTAGCATAATTGCCACACGTCGCATGAAGGAGTCCCTACCGCCTGGAGGGTGACACTTACTATGTCTGCCATGGTGACTTTCCCAAGCTGCGGCGTACGGGAGGGTCCCCTGAACACCACGTCCCTCCAGGCGGTATCTTTTCTTATCCTGCAGTCCCGCATGGACATGTCTTAGAACTGTCTAAACCCACCAGACTACAACCTGTGATCAGGAATGCAGTTTAATATTGCTTATCCTACCCACGAGTACTCGACCTGCAGATGGTCAGCAGCCTGAGGAGGGTCTGCAGTTCAGCAGTCCGATTACGGTCTGCAGGTGAGAAACGTGAGGACAATCTGCAGGTCAGCAGCCTGAGGACCACCTGCAGATGGTCAGCAGCCTGAGGAGGGTCTGCAGTTCAGCAGTCCGATTACGGTCTGCAGGTCAGAGACGTGAGGACAATCTGCAGTTTAGCAGCCTGAGGACTGCCTACAGATGGTCAGCAGCCCAGTGACAGTCTGCAGGTCAGCAGCCGAGGGAGTCAGTCACAAACCGTGTAACCAAAGTAAACCTATATTCCCACACCACCAAAAGAATTGCACCACAGTCATTTGCCAATATAAGCCACTGCTTCATACTTGGCAGCCCACTGCTGTTGACTGTTGACTGCTTCATGCTTGGCAGCCAACTGCTGGTGACTGCTGGTGACTGGTTCTGCCCACTGCTGTTCACTATTAACTGCTTCATGCTTGGAAGCCAACTCATCAGGTTGCTACATGAAACGCGCTATTGCGCGCTAGCACAAATTTTAAACCCCCTCTGGGCGCAGCGCTCACATTTTCGTTTTCAATTGAGTCAAAAGCGCTGCCCGCTACCCAAAAGGAGGCACTTGCGCTTTTGAAGCAACCCCAAATGACATAATGTAGTACCCTGCAACTCATGTGACTGGTCCTGCCCAGTGTTTTTGGTGGAGCCCCCCCTTCTGGGATGCAGGAGCTCCCAGGGTTACCCGTAGTCTGTTTGTGCAACCGACGTGTGACCGACACAAAGCCTGACATGTCAGACAACTATCTCGTAACTAACTGTCTTTGGTTCGCTCGATTCCGTTGCCACCCATCGCTTCGATAACACTCTCTGCCAATTTTCTGCGATGCTTGTGACGCTACCTAGGACTTGTTCTTTTGGGCTACATGTGGCAGCTTCTGGACAGCCCCCCTGCTTGGCTATTGATCAAAGCTAGCACACCCTGGTGCAACGGACAGCTGACATGGTCAGCTCACCAGTGCTCCTGAAATCTAGGGGTTTAGCCCTGTGTCTGGCTCAGGGAGCTGCCTAGAAACTGCTACGCGGAGCCCAAAGGAACACTGCTGCTGCAGGACTTCTGCCAACAGTGTCACCTGGTACCTGCTCTGGGGCCCAGAGCAGGGGTCAGGTCAGCTTTTTTGGCAGAGCCCCCCTCTGGGGTTCGGAGCCCCAGATTCACCCTCTGCCCGTCCGACCGAGACGAAGCCTGACACGTCAGCCAACTATCTCATAACTAAATGACTTTCACCAGCTCCATCGTAGCCACCTGTGGTTATGTTGCCAACACACTCCGCCAATTTCCCCATCGCATGCGATGCTGCCTAGGACTTGTAGCCTTTGGGGCTTCCATAGACTGAATCTTTTTCTCATGGCTACATGTTCACATCGTATGCATTGCATCCAAACACCCATAAATTCTTGTCCCAGGATGAGCATTAGATAAAAGTCAGCTGCAAGATGCGGATCTCTTCCTCCTCCCCTATTGGGATTTAAGTAAATGATGATAATCAGGCTCCTTGCCCACAAAGACTACAGCTTCACTACGTGACCTGGGAGAAGTCGACTACCTTGAGCTACATGATAAAAGGCAGCTGCAAGATGCGGGTCGATCCAGAAAGCATGTGGCTACTTAACTCATGTGCCTATTTGCAGCTGAGGGTTACAGCCCAGCCAACAGAGGGGCTCGGAGGCAGTAGTCAGTGTTTTTGTTATGGGCTACTCGTAGCAGCTTCTAGGCAGCTCCCTGAGCCAGACACAGGGCTACCCCCCTAGATTTCAGGAGCACTGGTAAGCTGACCATGTCAGCTGTCCAATGCACTAGCTTGTCCTAGCTTTGATCAAGTAGCCAGGCATGGGAGCTGCCCAGAAGCTGCTACATTTAGACCAAAAGAAGAACACTGAGTAGGACATGATGGCAGGTGCAAGAGGGTGAGTACGAGCCCCTATTTTTGACAAGTTCGATGCAGCGTCGCCTGCGACGCTAAGAATTGGCGGAGAGTGATCGCGAGGGAGCGATAGGTGGCAACGGAAGCGAGTTAGTTACGAGGCCGTTGCCTGACGTGTCGGGCTTCATCACGGTCAGATGGACGGACGGACAAATGGGTAACACTGGGGGCTCCCGCCCCCAGAAGGGGGGGCTCCGCCAAAAACTGCCCAGAAGCTACACGTAGCCCAAAGTGAAAACACTGGCAGTACCTCAAGGTACACCAAGGTACAACTTAAGCAGCAGTGGGCCTGATGGGCCAGGATGACACATTAGTAGGGATCGGCAATATGATATCATATGATGCCGGCGGTCTGACAAGGTAACTTTGGCCTGGGGCACCATATCATATGATATTAAATCATATGATTTGTCGTTCCCCACACATTAGGCCGAGCTTTTATTTACAGCTCTGAGCAGTAGCAACTGGGCAGCTCCTTGAGCCAGCACTGAGCTAACCCAAACATGGCAGTTCTAGTCAGCTAATTGTGTCAGCTTCAAGGTGCACGAGGTCGCATTTGGCTTGGATCAATAGCCTGTCAGGGGAGCTGCCTAGAAGCTGCCGCTCGCAGCTGAAAATTAGAGCTATGTCATAAGCCCGTCAGGGGAGGTGCCTAAAAGCTGTCGCTCGTAGCTATAGAGGAAAGCTACGTCATGAGCCAGTCAGGGGAGCTACCTAGAAGCTGTCGCTCGTAGCTGAAAGTAAAGCTACGTCATGGGCCAGTTAGGGGAGCTACCTAGAAGCTGTCGCTCGTAGCTGAAAATTAAAGCTATGTCATGAGCCAGTCTGGGGAGCTACCTAGAAGCTGTCGCTTGTGGCTGAAAATTAAAGCTACGTCATGAGCCAGTCTGGGGAGCTACCTAGCAGCTGTCGCTTGTGGCTGAAAATTAAAGCTATGTCATAAGCCAGTCTGGGGAGCTACCTAGCAGCTGTCGCTTGAAGCTGAATTTAAAGCCACGTCATGAGCCAGTCAGGGGAGCTACCTAGAAGCTGTCGCTCGTAGCTGAAGAGGAAAGCTATGTCATGAGCCAGTCAGGGGAGCTACCTAGAAGCAGTCGCTCGTGGCTGAAAATTAAAGCTATGTCATGAGCCAATCTGGGGAGCTACCTAGAAGCTGTCGCTCGTAGCTGAAAATTAAAGCTACGTCATGACCCAGTCTGGGAGCTACTAGAGCTGTCGCTCGTAGCTGAAGAGGAAAGCTAAGTCATGAGCCAGTCAGGGGAGCTACCTAGAAGCTGTCGCTCGTAGCTGAAAAGGAAAGCTACATCATGACGGATTAAGACCTGCAAAGCATTGGAACAATTCCCTTCAGCATATTTGGCTACCCTTGGATTGTAACAGTTGGTCCGATGAACACTGTAACACTTCCAATCGTAGGCAACACTTACACCAGTAGGTTACAGTTGGTTCGATGAACTTTGTATTTGGCTAACCTTGGACTGTAACAGTTGGTCCAATGAACAGTGTAACACTTCCAATAGTAGGTAACACTTAGCACAGTAAGGTACTTGTTACACTTACACCATGAGGTAGCAGTTGATTCAAAAACACCGCGACACCCGGGCTGTAACAGTTGTTTTTAATGAACACTGTATTTGGCTACCCTTGGGCTGTAACAGTTGGTCCAATGAACAGTGTTACTCTTTCACAAGTAGGCAACACTTACACCAGTAAGTAGTGTTACACTTACATCAGTAGGTAACAGTTGGTACAACTAACACTGCAACACCGCTGTAGCAGTTGGCTCAATGAAATGAATGTATTTGGCTACCCTTGGACCGAAACAGTTTGGTTTATAATTCCAACCAATACCCCTGCTCTGATCTGCACCCCTTCTCTGCTGAAATCTTGGAGCTTAGCCCAGTGGCTGGCTTAAGGAACTGCTGTGTGGGTCTGTGGGAGTGGGTCTGTGGCTGCTGCTGGTGGTGGGGTGGCGGTTGGAGGTGGTGGGGCTGGTGTGGTGGGTAGTTGACAAGAGAAGCCACAAAGAATATCTCTGATCTGCTGAGCTTAGCCCAGTGGCTGGCTTAAAAACGATTTGTTCACGCTTACATTTGTCCTGGTCAATATTCTTTTACTGCCTAAGATGACGAGCAGCCAGGTTTCTGGGTGTAGCCTATAACCAAGTTCAAGTTCAAGGTTTGTTTCAATTTGAGACCATCCCATCGGTAGCGACCTTCTATAAAAAGTGTATGGTGACTTTCCCATCTGATAGCTCATGAATGTACTGAGTGGGGTCTGATCTTGGTGAACATGCTAGCAGGGGCGAAGGTAAGTCTAGCTGCATGTGGGTCTTCAAGGGGAGACTGATTTACCCGCAGTTAGTATGGTACTAAGGTGCATGAACGTTGCATTATCCTGGGCACTTGAATGACGATTTAAGATTGCCTCCTGTACCAGCATTCTTGCCACACGTCGCATGGAAGAGTCCCTACCGCCTGCAGGGTGAAACTTACTACCGGTATGTCTGCCATGGTGACTTTCCGCAGCTGCGGCATAAGGGAGGGTCCCCTTACCACCACGCCCCTCCAGGCGTTTTTTGTTTTGAAGGGCTGTGAAGGGTATTGATTCAATAGTGCAGCAAGCTGTGATTTCAAGCAACTGCCTTGTAAGCAAAGCTCAGTGGGTGACTTTTAAGTGCAGCAAGCTGCGCTTTCAGGCAACTGCCTTGAAAGCAAAGCTCAGTGGGCAGTTGCTTTCCACCTGCGGGGGGGTGCTTGAAAGCGCAGCTTGCTGCACTTATGAGTCACCCACTGAGCTTTCCTTAAGTGTTCACCCCACCTTGAGCCTAAGCTCAGTGGGTGACTTTAAAGTACAGCAAGCTACGCTTTCAGGCAACTGCCTTGAAAGCAAAGCTTAGAGGGCAGTTGCATTCCACCAGTGGGAGGTTTTTTTTTTTATGTTTTCGCCCCACCTTGAGCCAAAGCTTTGTCGTAACCATCCATGGCAGCTCTCAGACTGTTCTTGTCGAAGACTGGGTAGTTCTCCTTTACAGTGCGAAGGTTGATGCGATTCCAAATCTGGAAAGTTGTTTCAGAGGTGATGGGCTCTGCCGCCTGAAATAGGGGGGGGGGGGGGGGGGGGAGGGGGGAGTTTCAGAGGTGATGGGCCCTGCCGCCTGAAATAGGGGGGGGTGGGGTGGGGTGGGGTGGGGTGGGGGGAGTTTTCAGAGGTGATGGGCCTGCGTGCCGCCTGAAAGATGGGGGCGGGGTGGGGTGGGGTGGGGTGGGGAGTTTCAGAGGTGATGGGCCCTGCCGCCTGAAAGATGGGGGCGGGGTGGGGTGGGGTGGGGTGGGGAGTTTCAGAGGTGATGGGCCCTGCCGCCTGAAAGATGGGGGCGGGGTGGGGTGGGGTGGGGTGGGGGTGGGGGGGAGTTTCAGAGGTTATGGGCCCTGCCGCTGAAATAGGGGGGGGGGCGGGGTGAGTTTCAGAGGTGATGGGCCCTGCCGCCTGAAATAGGGGGGGGGGGGGGGGGGGGTGAGTTTTCAGAGTGATGGGCTGCCGCCTGAAATAGGGGGGGGGGGGGTGAGGGGTGAGTTTCAGAAGGTGATGGGCCCTGGGGGGGGGGGGGGGGGTGAGTTTCAGAGGTGATGGGCCCTGCGCTTGAAATAGGGGGGGGTGGGGGGGGGTGGGGGTGAGTTTCAGAGGTGATGGGCCCTGCCGCTTGAAATAGGGGGGGGGGGGTGTGGGTGTGGGTGGGTGAGTTCCAGAGGTGATGGGCCCTGCCGCTGAAATAGGGGGGGGGGGGGGGGCGTGTGGGTGTGGGTGGGTGAGTTCCAGAAATGATGGGCCCTGCGCCTGAAATTAGGGGGGGGGGGCGTGGGGTGGGTTGGTTCCAGTGTGGGGGGGGGGCGGTGGGGGTGTGGGTGGTGGAGTTCCAGAGGTGATGGGCCCTGCGCTTGAAATAGGGGGGGGGGCGTGTGGGTGTGGGTGGGTGAGTTTCCAGAATGATGGGCCTGCCGCCTGAAATAGGGGGGGGGGGACGTGTGGGTGTGGGTGGGTGAGTTCCAGAGGTGATGGCCCTGCCGCCTGAAATAGGGGGGGGGGCGTGTGGGGGTGGGTGGGTGAGTTTCCAGGAGGTGATGGGCCCTGCCGCCTGAAATAGAGGGGGGGGTGGGGGTGGGGTGAGTTTCAAGAGGTTGATGGGCCCCTGCGCCTGAATAGGGGGGGGGGGGCGTGTGGGTGGGTGGAGTTTCAGAGGTTATGGGCCCTGCCGCTTGAATAAGGGGGGGGGGGGGGGGGGGGGGAGGGGGGGGGGGGGGGGGGAGTTTCAGAGGTGATGGGCCCTGCCGTGAAATAGAGGGGGGGGGCGTGTGGGTGTGGGTGGGTGACTTTCAGAGGTGATGGGCCCTGCCGCCTGAAATAGGGGAGGGGAGGGGGGGGGGGGGGGCGTGTGTGTGTGGGTGTGTGAGTTCCAAAGGTGATGGGCCCTGCCGCCTGAAATTAGGGGGGGGGGGGGGAGGGGGGGGGGGGGGGGGGGGGGGCATGTGGGTGTGGGTGCGCGGGCGTGCTCTGTGTGTGGGTGAGTTTCAGAGGTGATGGGTTCTGCTGCCTGAAAGAGAAATCAATGTGATGGGATCAGCCAGGGCATAGCTTCCTTTTCAGCTACCAGCAGCAGATTCTAGGCAGCTCCCTGGGACTACCACTGGTCCAGACCCAAAGATGGCAGGAGCAATGGAAAGCTGGCAAGTGTGTGTGTGGGGTGGGGGGTGCGTGGTGGGTATGGGTGTCTGGTGGTGGGTGGGTGAATGGGGGTGGGGTGAGGTATGTGTGTTGTGCGTGTGGGTGGGGTGTGGGTGGTGGTGGGGGGGTACGGGTGGGGAGGAGCCAGACCAAAAAGATGGCAGGAGCAATGGAAAGCTGACAATATCAGCTTCCAGTTGCACTAAATTGTTTACGGATTCAGTGAAGAGATAGCCTTTCTGGTAATTAATTTGTTTTCATAATTGGTAATAATTGTTCATAATTGTTTTTACTGCCGAAGATGGCGAGCAGCCAAATTGCTGGCTGAAGCTATGTAACCAAGTTCAAGTTCAAGAAGGGATAGCCCAAGGAGCTGCCTAGAAGCTGCTGCTCATAGCTCAAAAGAAAAGTTTTTTTTACCACCGCCCTCAATGTAGCCGAGACCTCGCTGTTACACAAGTAATATTTAGTTAGTATAGTTAGTATATAACTTGTGTATAACGAGTAAATATTTAGTATAATTTAGTTAGTATAGTAATATTTAGTATAATTTAGTTAGTATAGTAATATTTAGTATAATTTAGTTAGTATAGTAATATTTAGTATAATTTAGTTAGTATAGTAATATTTAGTTATTAATTTAGTTAGTATAGTAATATTTAGTTATAATTTTAGTTATAGTAAATTTAGTTAATAGTATAAGTAATATTTAGTATAATTTAGTTAGTATAGTAATATTTTGTATAATTTAGTTAGTATAGTAATATTTAGTATAATTTAGTTAGTATAGTAATTTTTTAATAATTAGTTAGTATGTATATTTAGTTGTATAGTTTAGTATAATATATTATTAGTATAATTTAGTTTATATAGTTATTTCGTATAATTTAGTTATATGGTAATATTTAGTGTGATTTAGTTTAGTTAGTATAGTAATATTTAGTATAATTTAGTTAGTATAGTAATATTTAGTATAATTTAGTTAGTATGGTAATATTTCGTATAATTTAGTTAGTATGGTAATATTTAGTATAATTTAGTTAGTATAGTAATATTTAGTATAATTTAGTTAGTATAGTAATATTTAGTATAATTTAGTTAGTATGGTATATTTAGTATAATTTTAGTTAGTATAGTAATATTTAGTATAATTTAGTTAGTATAGTAATATTTAGTATAATTTAGTTAGTATAGTAATATTTAGATAATTTAGTTGTATATAATATTTAGTATAATTTAGTTAGTATAGTAATATTTAGTATAATTTAGTTAGTATAGTAATATTTAGTATAATTTAGTTAGTATAGTAATATTTAGTATAATTTAGTTAGTATGGTAATATTTAGTATAATTTAGGTTAGTTAGTATAGTATTTAGTATAATTTAGTTAGTATATAATATTTAGTATAATTTAGTTTAGTATTAGTAATATTTAGTAATATTTAGTTAGTATGTAATATTTAGTATAATTTAGTTATAAGGTAATATTTTAGTATAATTTAGTTAGTATAGTAAATATTTAGTATAATTAGTTAGTATGTAATATTTAGTATAATTAGTTAGTATAGTAATATTTAGTATAATTTAGTTAGTATAGTAATATTTAGTATAATTTAGTTAAGTATTAAATATTTAGTATAATTTAGTTTAGTATAGTAATATTTTAGTATAATTTAGTTAGTATAGAATATTTAGTATAATTTAGTTAGTATAGTAATATTAGTATAATTTAGTTAGTATAGTAATATTTAGTATAATTTAGTTAGTATAGTAATATTTAGTATAATTTAGTTAGTATATTGTATAGTAATATTTAGTATAATTTAGTTAGTATAGTAATATTTGTATAATTTAGTTAGTATAGTAATATTTTAGTATAATTTAGTTAGTATAGTAATATTTAGTATAATTTAGTTAGTATAGTAATATTTAGTATATAAATTTAGTATAATTTTGTATAGTAATATTTAGTCTATAAATTAGTTAGTATAATTAGTTATTAATATTTAGTCTAATTTTAGTTAGTACTGTTATAGTATATATGTATATTAACTTGTGTATAATAACAGCCTGTTTCAGTGATATACAATGGTCTAGTGGTAGATCAGATCGCTTAAGGATGAAGAGTCGGGGATTCGACTCCCCCTTCGGACGCTCTTGGCGTTGCAGGTCGTTGTCTACCGCGATGGTAGCTTGTCCAGTTGAGGTAGGAGACCGCTCCCCACCCGCGTACGACGGGCTCCCTTAACACCACGCCCCACCAGGCGTTATCATTACCTTTTTGTATATAGCGTGCAGGGTTGGGAAGCAAACGTATATTTTATTTGTATAAGCCGTCTAAACGTATGAACGTATGCATATAAACGTATAAAAACGTATGCAATGTTTTTGCACTTCTGGAGAAAATACTTTACATGGTTGAAAGGTATTGCCGCGTTGTTCATTTTATTGGCAACACAGATCAACTCTTAGAACAAATATCTGGCAAGTTCAGGTAATCCAACTCTCAGAAAAAGAAATCGCGACCAAGAAGCGCGTGGACCAAGAAGCCCGGTACCAATCTAAGAGAGCCATTCAATGCCAATAATATTATATTATAATGTAACTATATTGCAATGTTGTCCATGTTCACATTGCACTAGGCTTGCACCATCAATCCTTTAAGCCCACGTAGGAGCTTGTGGAATGGAATGCTAGGTGGTGCTCTGATATGTGAGCCATCCTGGCTATCTAAATAAAAAATTAGGCCACATTTAAACAAAAGGCAACCGTGCAAGGTTAATTGTATTGCATGCTGTGATAGAGGAGGTCAATAGCTTTTACATGAACAATCTAAGTGATAAATTGAATGAAAAACAAGAAAGTTGAGTGCTGGGAAGCGTGCTGTACTTTTCGAAGTACAGAATATACGTCTCTATTCGACTTATACTCATACGTTCCGAGAAGAAGAAATCCGGCGTATATATGCGTATGAGCTTATAAACGTATAAGTATACGTTCATATGTCGGCCCAACTCAAATAACTTGTATATGACTTTCCTGTTCAGTTGAATTAAAGCTTTTCGGCTCTTCAAAAAAAATCAACTCTTCGTTTGTTTTAATGATAAGCTACACCGGGGGAGGTGCCGCGATACCTAAGGGTTCGGTGTTGATCGAGGCCTTCGCCCCACGCCACCTGCGCATGAACCCGTGACATGGGCCGGTCACCTCCAGTTCATAGGGGTGGACAGGCTATTTTCAGCTTTTGATAATAGCGTCATAATAGGCATCTCCTTTAGCCACTGAAATAAGCACCAAAGCCTCAGCAGGACCGGAAAGTTGATGGTGTGAAGTGAGGCATCTAAGTCCCCCCCCCCCCCACACACACACCCACCCACCCACCTACACACACCAAGCCACCTAGAAAAGACACAATAGTGTAGTCAGTGTAGGGCCAACCCTGGCCCAATCTAGTGCACCTTGGAAGCCGATGCAACATAGCCATTGGGATATGCACCAAAACCTCATCCGGACCGGTTAAATTGGTTGTGTGAATGTGAGGTATATAAGTCCCCCCCCCCCCCCCCCCCCCCCAAACACACACCCCACCCCCACATCCCCCATCTGCTGGGATAAGCACCAAAAACCCAGAAGGACGTGAAAGCTTTTTTTTAAGTTGTGGTAGGATTTACACCCCAGGCGGTCATTCTCCCGTCACAAACCTGCTAAAGAGTAGGCGCAATAAAACCTCAGCAGGACCGGAAAGCTGGTTGTGTCAGCAGGGATTGTTTTCAATCCTGAAAGTGGTTTTTTTCTAGCTATATTTTTTTCTCCAGGAACAGTGTTTTTACAGCGTTTAAAAGCTTTTTAGGGCACACAAAAAACTTTACAAAATATATAGCGATAATTTGGGCCCAAACGGGGTAAAAAGTAGCGATCGCTATAAATAGCGGGGGAATAAACCCCAGACCTACCCTCTGCCAGAACTCATGGCTGGAGGCCAGCTTGATGAGGTTTCCAATGGCCTGATCTCGAGCCTTGGAGCAGAAGGCACCAGCTTTTAGGGCCATTTATGGCACACACAAAAAACTGTAAACAAAATGATAGCGATAATTTGGGCAAAAACGGGGTAAAAAGTAGCGATCGTTATATAGTGGGGGGTGGGGTGGGGGTGGGGTGGGGGGGGACCTGACCTACCCTCTGCCTGAGCTCATGGCTGGAAGCCAGCTTGATAAGGTTTCCAATGGCCTGATCTCGAGCCTTGGAGCAGAAGGCACCAGCTTTTAGGGCCATTTATGGCACACACAAAAAACTGTAAACAAAATGATAGCGATAATTTGGGCAAAAACGGGGTAAAAAGTAGCGATCGTTATATAGTGGGGGGTGGGGTGGGGTGGGGTGGGGGGGGACCTGATCTACCTCTGCCTGAACTCATGGCTGGAAGCCAGCTTGATGAGGTTTCCAATGGCCTGATCTCGAGCCTTGGAGCAGAAGGCACCAGCTTTTAGGGCCATTTATGGCACACACAAAAAACTGTAAACAAAATGATAGCGATAATTTGGGCAAAAACGGGGTAAAAAGTAGCGATCGTTATATAGCGGGGGATGGGTGGGGTGGGGGGAGACCTGACCTACCCTCTGCCTGAACTCATGGCTGGCTGCAAGCTTGATGAGGTTTCCGATGGCCTGATCTCGAGCCTTGGAGCGGAAGGCACCGGCAACTACTTTGGACTCGTTGTCCTGTTGAGTCTTCTCGAGCTTCTCAGTGGCCAGCTGAAGCTCTGATCGCATGGGGGCGTTGTACCACGGGTGAGCCATGATGCCCTTCAGATCCAGTCTGCTCCAATGGAAGGAAAGCAGGGTTTTTTTTAAAATCTGAAGTGGATTTTTTCTAGCTTTGTGCTTTCTATAGCTTTTGTAGCTTTCTAGGGCCATGTAATGAGGGGGGGGGGGGGGGGGGGGGGGGGGGGGGGGGGATTGTTATAGCGTCAATTTTGAAAAAAACGGGGTCAAAAGCAGGTTTGCCATGATGCCCTTCAGGTCCAGTCTGCTCCAATGGAAGGAAAGCAGGGCTTTTTTAAAATCTGAAGTGGGTTTTTTTCTGTATGGTTTTAGGCCTCCTCCAGGTACAGCGAGGGAGGGGGGGGGGGGGGGGATTGTTATAGCGACAATTTTGCCAAAAACGGGTCAAAAGCGGGTGAGCCATGATGCCCTTCAGATCCAGTCTGCTCCGATGGAAGGAAAGCTGGCTTTTTTTTTAAATGGGAAGTGGGTTTTTTCTAGCTTTATGGTTTTAGGCCTCCTCCAGGGACAGCGCTTTAGTGCTTTCTATAGCTTTTGTAGCTTTTTAGGGCCATGTAATGGGGGTGTGGGGGGGGAGAATTGTTATAGGCAATTTTGCAAAAACGGGGTCAAAAGCGGGTGAGCCATGATGCCCTTCAGATCCAGTCTGCTCCGATGGAAGGAAAGCTGGCTTTTTTCTAAATGGGAAGTGGGTTTTTTGTAGCTTTATGGTTTTAGGCCTCCTCCAGGGACAGCGTTTTAGTGCTTTCCATAGCTTTTATAGCTTTCTAGGGCCATGTAATGGAGGGGGGGAATTGTTTGAAAAAAGCGACAACTTTGCAAAAATGGGGTCAAAAGCGGGTGTGCCATGATGCCCTTCAAATCCAGTCTATTCCGATGGAAGGAAAGACTTTGAGACTTGAGTCATTGAATATTTGTTATAACTATACATAAGTTAATTGTATATAATACAAGTTCTATATATGTCTGATTATTGAATACCTGATTATGTAATATCCAATTGAAGACCTGACCATTTAATACTGAATTGAAGACCTGGTTATTGAACACCTGATTGAGTACCTGACTATTGAAGACCCGACTTAAGACCCGATTATTTATTACACGAATAAAAACCTGATTGAAGACCTGACTATTGAAGAGTTTAGACGGTGGGCACATTCGGGGTCAAGGGGCCCTGACCCCCAAGCCCCACCAAACAAAGGAACATTGGTAATGATGATTTCTCATGTTTCAAGCATTCTCGATGGTCATGCGACCAACACTAATGGATAGGCCTTTAGAAACCCTGCAAAATGAGCCTAATTGTACACCACAACACTAAGTGGTGGCTGACACAATGGCTGTATAGTTGGTTCCAGAGCCGGAGGGTAGGGGGGGAGGGGGGGGGGGGGGGGAGGTCTACAGAAGGTTATCTTCACACCTTTTTTGTAATGGGGTCTTGCACTTCTGCCCCCACGCCACCCCCCACCCCACACACACACGATCTCTTCAAAATCAGATCAAACAAATCAATCTCAATCTCTTCAACTCGGACATTCCAGCTCGAACATTCCGTCCAGAAGTCCAACCACGCTCTTTTGCCTTCCTCTTTACGGCACTCGTCCACCCCCCCCCCCCCCCCCACCCCACCCCACCCCACCCCATACACCCACATCCACACACGTTTACCCTACCCCCACCCACCCACCCAAAAAAGTTCCCACCTCTTCCTCTCGTCCAGCTCGAACATTCCGTCCAGAAGTCAAACCACGCTCTTTTGCCTTCCTCTTTACGGCACTGGTCCAGCACCCCCCCCCCATCCCACCCCATACACCCACATCCACACACGTTTACCCTACCCCCACCCACCCACCCAAAAAAGTTCCCACCTCTTCCTCTCGTCCAGCTCGAACATTCCGTCCAGAAGTCCAACCACCTCCGGGCTCAGGAACTGTAGCTGTTCTGTCAAGTTCTTGTTCTCTCGCCAGATCACCTTGTTTTGCTGTACCCACACCTTCTTCATCGGGTCGTTCACACCTCGTGTCGACACACTATCCCCTTCAAAGGGAAACTTGCCAAGCAAGGTGACACACAGCAGGACACCTGTAGAGATGGTGGTGGTGTGGGGGGGTATGGAGGTGAGAGGTGGAGGTGAGGGCAAAGTAAGGGGGCTAAGACTAGTAATTCTTCTCTCAACGACGCAACACCACTTAGTTGTCATTCCGTCGTTGCATAGCGACCCCCCCACCCCCACCCTACCCATCCAGGCTCTGCGCTTCGCACTCTGCCATGCGATGGCTACGCAGCAATCCTGAAATCAGGCTTGAGTAGCCCAAGTCCACTCAACATGGCCTACAGAAATCTGAAATAAAAAACACTGGGCCAAGCCTCCAACTGTCCTCACCATTTTGGTCCATGGTCTAGCTATAATTGTATACACAGCGATCGCTACTTATGACTCCGTTTCGGCCCAAATTATCGCCATACAAATATTTTTATAAACAGTTTTTTTATTGCCCTGAAAAGCAATAAAAAGCTGTCCCTGGAGGAGGCCTAAAGCCATAGAGCTAGAAAAAAACCGCTTTCAGATTTGAAAAAAAATCCCTGACCCCAAGCATGGCTCTTATTTTTGTAACATAATAGCACTATCCAAACAACCACCATACAACGAAGAATCACAATAGGGTAGGATTTTCAGACGTGCAGCTCAAATCGTCTGCGAAAATAATCGCGGCTCAATAATTCCCAAACAATATAAAGCAATACAATTATCAATATTTACGATATATATTATAATAATATACTGTATTAGAATATAATATAATACATACTATATTATAATATATTCTATATGTTAAAACAATACAAAGCAATACAATCATCCACACAACTGCAAAACATCTGTAGCCCACAACTGCCTCCAACCTTTCTCCTTTTCCCTCTTCTCCTCACCCCAACCCTAGCATGGCCACATCAGCAACATGATCCAAGCAAAAATAAATAGTACACCTTGTTGCGAGGCATGAGGTTGAGGGGCCAGTCCGTTTGCTTGCACTGGGGCCAACCAGCAATGAATATAAAAATAAAAAGCAACAACACTTTTGAACATCGCCTCTCTCTCACCCACACCCACACCACCACACCACACCACAACACTACTTCACCACCACACCACCACACTACTACACCACCACTTCTGAACGTCTCTTCTCCCTCACCCATGGCCCAAACGTCGGCTTTTACACCGTCGTACACCGCCTTGCCCTGGACCTTTGCCGCCGTGAGCTGGGGGGACATGTAGTCGGGAGTACCTACAGAGGGACACACCAGCGTGAGGGAGTGTACGTGAGGTTGACAGGCCGAATGAGCAACGAGGACAGTGCACAGGGGGTAGACAAATGAGAGGGGGCAGACATCGCAGGGGGGAAGCTAGCCCGGGGGAAGCCAGCCCGGATGGTTAAGGTTTAGGGTTTAGAGGGGGTTTAGGGTTTAGGGTTTCAGGGGGGGGGGGGGGGGTAGGGGGTAACCGGTTACCCCCGGGCTGGCAAATCCCGGGCTAGCTTCCCCCTACCGCAGACATCAGGGTTGTTCAGGACGCTGTGTCCTCGTCGCAGACGCAACGTCAAAGCATCCGTTGCGTTGCAGGATGCAACGTGGGGAGGGTCCGTTGACCCAAAGGAAGGGGGCGTTGCGTCGCAGGACGCAGGCTATACAATTGGTTGCGTCCCAAGCAGCAGAGCTGGGGGTCTTCCTGAAGTACCCTGATAGACATACAACAATACTACGCCAGGCAGATGCGCCTGGAGCACCTGAAAAAAAAATGATAACGCCTGGTTGCTTTACCTTAGCGGGCGGGCCAGATAGATGCGAGTTCATGATAAAGAGAATCTCAATGGATGGACCATTGGTCTGAGGATTGCAATTATAGCAATTCAGGGGATGGATGGAAAAAACGTTTCCGCGAGAATTCGTACTTCGTACTTAGTAACTTGAAATCATGAATTTGGGCCTGGAAATCTGAGAATTCACGACAATTTTGATTGAGGGAATGACTGAGTACGAAAAAATTGTCCAGTTCATCCCCTGAATTGCTATAATGATAACGCCTGGTGGGGCGGGGTATTAAGGGAGCCCCGTCTTATGGCGGTAGAGAACGAGCTGCTACTTTACCTGGACAAAGCTACCATGCAAGAAAAACTGAACGAAAGGCATTAACTCAATGTATATCCCCTGACTGGCTAGCCAGCCAAAGCTGATGCAACCTAGTGCACTTTGAAGCTGACACAACAAGCTTTCCTGCATTGTTGACATTAAGGGGCTTGGTCCAGTGGCAGGCTCAGGGAGCTGCCTAGAAGCTGCTGCTCGCCGCCAAAGATAATAATCGTGAAGCAATAATCTCCCAGGATCCGGAGTATTGCACCGAGATGAAGTAGCGAGGCCAGATCCATTCATCAATAAATTACTTTTTCACTGTAGCACAAAGTCAGGGCCAATTCAGCCAGTTCTGGGCGAAATGTCGTAAATGTTGCTTGCCCTTCGAAATAGTTGAGGTACAACCTAAACCTGGATTTCTGAATGATCCACTGAATGGCTTCCAGTACATGATACTTGAAAGTACAACATTACACTTGAAGTATATGACACTTGAAAGTACAACATTACACTTGAAGTATATGACACTTGAAAGTACAACATTACACTTGAAGTATATGACACTTGAAAGTACAACATTACACTTGAAGTATATGACACTTGAAAGTACAACATTACACTTGAAGTACATGACACTTGAAAGTAAATTGCACTAGTGTCCCGACCTTTATCTCCAATCCTACCAGAAAGTCACGCCACTTTCTCTTACCAATGACTGTGATGAAGTGAGAGGTTCGTCCACAAGCCCTAGCAAAGCGGAAGTCAGTTTCTCTTACCTATGACTGTGGTAAAGTGAGAGCTTTCTCCACACCCCCTAGCAAAGTCACGTCAGTTTCTCTTACCAATAATTGTGGTAAAGCGAGAGTTTTGTCCCCACCCCCTCGCAAAGTCACATCAGTTTCTTTTACCAATAATTGTGGTAAAGCGAGAGTTTTGTCCCCACCCCCTCGCAAAGTCACGTCAGTTTCTTTTATCAAAGACTGTGGTAAAGCGAGAGTTTTGTCCCCACCCCCACGCAAAGTCACGTCAGTTTCTTTTACCGAAGACTGTGGTAAAGTGAGAGTTTTCTCCCCACCAGTAAGACTCAGACTAGACAGGTTATAAGGCATGCAAAAACTTGTAAGCAAATTAGACCGTCAAAGGTGATCCAACCATAGGTTGCCTAAAGGCAAACCTTTGGTGTGGACAGCCTTTATGCTGTCTATTTGCCTAATAGTTTAGATCCTCCAGCAATTCTTAATTTAAAATACCTCTGTAAGTAGAAATCCTCTTACCAATAACTGTGGTGAAGTGAGAGCTCTCTCCCCACCCCCTCGCAAAGCCAAAGTCACACAGCTTGATCAACGGCGGGTTATGAGTTGTCAGCAAGGTGTTGTCTAGTTTCAGATCACGATGGGCGACATGATGCCGGTGGCAGTAGTCCACTGCTTGCGCCATTTGACGGAACAGGAATCTAGCCCAATCCTCTTCCACAAGAAGCCCCACGCCCCTGCAACACAAAATCATGCAGTAGGTGAAACAGTGTGAAGGGGAGGCCACTGCCTGCGCCATTTGATGGAATAGAAATCGATCCCAATACTCTTCCACAAGACGACTCACCCATGAGAATTGCACATTTAAATTATCTCTGTACGGAATTTATTAGTCTGGAGCTTTAAATTGTATTATATATTATATACATATTTATTATATGTTATTTTGGAGCTTATAATTTCAAATTTAAATTATCTCTGTAGCGTGTACTCAGGGCCTCCACCGGTAAAACCATTGGGTGGGGTTCAGTTCATCAGTGCTTGTTCTGTTGAGCCCCTCCTGACATCATGGGCAAGTCCCTTAAGCCTATTTGGCTACCCCTGGACTGTAACAACATACATACCCCTGCAACGAATAAGTCCTAGGCAGCGTTGAAAGCGACGCGGAAAATTGGCAGAGAGTGTTATTGGAGCGACAGACAGCAACAGAATCGAGCGGACCGAAGCCAGTTAGTTATGAGACAGTTGGCTGACGTGTCAGGCTTTGTCTTGGTTGCGCGTTGGTCGGTCAAACGGACAACTGGGTGACACTGGAGGCTCACGCCCCCCAGAAGGGGGGGCTCTCCCAAAAAACGTGCAGCAGGAGAAACAGCGTGAAAGGAAGGACATCTGCCAAGTAGTCCTGAGAGGATCAGGTAGTGAGCAGAGATTGTTTTCCCCCTCTTCTTATCCTGATCACAACCTCAGACCCTTATGGGGCCGAAATGTCTGCTTCCTGAGACCCGAATCATGGTCCCAGCTACCTATCCTGATCGCTACCTCAGACCCTGTTTTGGCCGAATGTTCACTACCTGAGTCCCAAATCATGGTCTGAGCTACCTATCCTGATCGCTACCTCAGACCCTGTTTTGGCCCAACCGTCTGCTGCCTTAGACCCGAATCATGGTCCCAGCTACCTATCCCGATCGCTACCTCAGACCTCATTTTGGCCGAAATGTCCGCTACCTGAGACCTGAATCGTGGTCCCAGATACCTATCCTGATCGCTACCTAAGACCCCGTTTTGGCTAAAATGTCCACTACCACGGACCCGAATCGATACCTCAGACCCTGTTTTTGGCAGAAATGACCGCTACCTCAGACCAACCAACATGATGAGTTTCACATACGTATGACGGAACCTTCTGTTGTTGAGCCAGACAGATAGTTAAGGTAGAAATGTACAGATCACAACAAGTTGCTTAGAAGTGGCAAAAGAAGGTAGTAGTCAGCAGGATTTGACAAATGGTGCACAAAAGCACTTCCGATTCTCCCCCAGTGAACAAGGGTTGATATATAGGGAACGGCAATATGATAGCATACGATAGCATATGATGCCGGCAGTCTGACTAGGCTAAAGTTGCCATGTATATACAATATAATATGATGCGATTTGTATTGGGGGGGGGGGGGGGGGGGGGGGGGGGGGGGGGGGGGGATAGCGGAGTCTCAGGGTAGCGGAAGGTTTGGCCAAAACGGTGAACTAGGTAGTGATCACTAAGGTAGCGGGGGGGGGGGGGGGCGGGGGGGGGGGGGGAGAGCCTTGGTCCCCATAAGCCTGTCCCTCTGCTTCAGGAGACTCATTCTCTGAAGAAGAATCCGTACCTGCACTCTTTGTACTTCTTAGTCACATATCCTGTGAGGCTGCCACCTGGCGCATACTCCATAACTAGGCCTAAGTAGTGTGAGGTCAGCACCACCTCCTCCGGGGTGATGATGTTCACATGTCCCTCTCCAAGCTCTGACTGAAGCTTGATTTCTCTGCGGATGAGAATAACAGGGGTGATAATTACAGGGGTGAGAAGAACAGGGGTAAGTGTAACGGTATGGTATGGTGCATGCACTAGGGAATGAGTGTTCAGACATCATATGACTCATTTTGGCAGAATGGACTGTTGCAATGGCTTAGTGTCAGATCCTGTGCTGTCACAGTGAGAATAACAGGGGTGAGACTAACAGCAGAACACAGAACAGGTGTCATTTGCCAGTTGCGTTTGACATGCTCACAAAACACAATCCAACATAACTCCACGAACTTAAATACACATGCTTTCAACAAGTGTGGAATATGAGGTCAGCTCAATTGGGCAGATTTGCCGAAGTACTGCCGAGTACCTCTTAAGTGTTTTTTATTTTGATTCTCACTCCGTCTGTCTGTCTATCTGTCTGTCTGTCTGTCTGTCTGTCTGTCTGTCTGCATGTATGTTGCAGTCCAGGGGTAGGCCAAATAGGCTAAAGGGACTTGCCCAACTGTGACAGGAAGGGCTAGAAAGAAAAGGCATTGATGAACTTAACCCCTAACTATCATTTTACCCACGGGTCCCTGAGTTTTTTCTACAGTGAAAATTTAATTATATAATCACTGTTACAATTTCTATGAAATGTGTGGAATATGAGTCTAAGTGGGATATAGATGGCCGATCCAGATTGTGTTTCTTGCTCATATAGTTAGGGACCAGCGTACCATACGATGCTGACCAAAGGCGAGTATGATATCACATGATATCATACACATCGCATCTTATGATGTATATAAATGGTAATCTTAGCCAAGTCAGACTGCCGGCATCATCTGATATCATGTTACCGTTCCCTACATATAGTGAAATCAGAAAGCGAGATTCTCTTGGTATGACTGTTTCACTGCCCAGCAGGTAAATCTTTCATTATCGGTACCAGTCGTATCCCCAGCCCCCCTTGGCTGCGGGCACATCTTGATTCGAGTAAGGAAACAGGAAAATATGAATCATCATAATTACTGTCATCATCATATCATTATCATCATCATCATTATCATCATCATAATATTGCCAAGACCACCTGATAAGCGGCAAGGTGCGCATGACAGTACGCATGACAGTACAAAGGTCGCTATTCATTAATTTCTTTGAAGTTGAAGCATGCCCTAGAGGCAGGCTTGCAGCCCTTGTTCTGTATACAGTGCAGGGCTGTTAGCATCATTGAATGGGCCTCTTTAACTTATTGTGAAACCCACGAGTCCCACAAAATACCGTTCCTACTCAGTGGGTGTGTGCCAGTGCATGTTGGTAGAGCCGATGGTTTCTAAGTGGAGCAGCAGTTTTTAGTGGGCATGAGTGGATCAAGGCAGTGGTTTACGCACCTAAAGATGGCCTGGACAAACTTCATGGGCAATGGCAGCTTTATCAGCTTGATGGCCAAATGCTCTCCGCTGACTACATCCTGAACTTGCCATGTGTTGCCCTCAGCACCTGAATGCCAGGATGGAATGGGTCATGTGAAGATTTGAACAGTCTGCACCACAGAGGGCGCTGGTGGGGAGTACTGGAGGACACCACATGTCAGCATGCAATTCAGGGCATGGTTGTGGTGAGAAAGTTTATAGTTTGTCACCATCTGGATGATCCCTAAGCATTTCGAGACAGCCCATGGTTCTGGGCTGGGCCCTCAGATTGAGCAGTCATCGAAGCTGCTTGAGCAGAGAGCGAGGGATGGTCATGGCAAGATTATCTGTGAGATCGCAGTGTCTCGTGATAGAAAGCCTATAGCGGAAGCTCGGGCCTTGTCGCTTGTGTCAACCCGAGTGGAGAGCAAGCCGCTTCGTACCTGAGCCAAGAATCTTGCTAACTTTATACGCTCCTTCCAGCCCTTCAATCACAGACCTATCCGTGCAATCTCCAGGCTGTGGACGTGCAGAAGAATGAGGAGTTGCCTTCGCTTTTGTAGCATTTTCCTGTGGCTTAGCCTGAGGCTGGCCGATGGGGTTGTCGAAGTTGTTTATAGGTAGCCCCGCTGTTGATGGTAATGCTCCGCCATTGCCTCCCTCCTTGGCTCCTCCTGCGTCCTTGCTCATGCATCCTCCCATAGCTGCCCGTAAGTGTATATGGACAAGGCTGTCTGCACTAAACGCTAGCCAGCATGGAAAGAAAGAAAGTTACGCAGCTCATCAGGCCCGTTCGTTATTCGATCCGGATTACCCGTCCCTGAGTAAAGTTAATCCGTTGGGCGCGGGAAAAAGAGTCGGAAAGAAAGCACAGCGGCGTGGCTTCAGGAGCAGGATGCACTGATGGCCGGAAGATGATGCAGGATGATTAGACAGGAAGATGCTGGCAGAAAATAGCAGCACAAGACAAGCTTTTTAAAGGAGAGATAGGTGTTCAGCAATGAAAGGTTTAGTCTCTGTTGGAGACGAGAGTGGTGAGGACTAAGAATGCAGCCTGGGGCACTACGCAGGCATGGGGGGAGGGAGCTGGTTATGCTTGATCATCGGTAGTTGCTCGCCATTTCAGGCACCAGCAATACTGCCGTACGTATACGAAGGTTCTCGCAAGGATCATAGAATATTCTCTGATTCCAAAAAGCTATTATGATAACTCCGACCGGCGACCGGTTCTTGCCATACATGTGCACGTGTACAAGAAGTGATTATCACAAGCCAAGTAGCCAACACAAGCGGAAGTAAGCTAACCAAGCGGAGGGAGAGACAGGAGCGAGGCGGGGTGATTAAATTCTTGATTTTCGCGGCGTTTTGCTGACAAGTCCTAGGCAGCGTCGAAAGCGAAGCAGAAAAAATGCTGGAAGTATTATCGGAGCGACAGGCGGCGACGGAATCGAGCGGACCGAAGCCAGGTAGTTTCCGATAAGCTTACTTACGTGTCAGTTGGCTGCGTGTGGTCCGCACGCGTGCGCGCACGCGTGAGCGCACTGTCGCGCGGACAACGGGGTGGCCCCGGGTGGCCCTGGGCCGGCTCCCGCCCCCCAGAAGGGGGGGCTCCGCCAAAAAGGCTCGCTTGCCTTCTCAGCCAAGGTTTGGGGCATTCTCTGTAGGTATTCCACGATATTCAGGCATTCAGGAATGTATGCTTGGCCCAGGCAGCGCGCAACAGTCCAGCGCGGAGTCCAGCGTGTTGCGCAAATTCGCTTACGCCCTGTACAACTGCTGTAGTTGAGTGGCCACTCTACAAAAGCTGCCAACAGTCCTGTTATTAAAGCTTCCCTCCCCCCCTAACTCGATTGCAGTTCGCTTTTATCACACGGCTCGTCTTTTCGATGGGTCCATCCGATAACAAATTCGACTGTTCAGTAGGGGAAATAGCTTCTAGTAGAGTCGGTTCGGGGTTTGGGCAGGCGCGGCCGGACCTCGTAGCTCGTCGTAGCTTGGTTCCTGAATGGGCCTGCCCACATCCTCCCATATCGCTGCCTCCATGCATACCAAGGCAGACCTAGCGTGACCTAGTGCGTCAATCGCACCAACACCAACACCTTCAGCTCTCTTAATTTGCGCCATTGAAAATGCGCTGAAGTGCTAAGTCAGCGGGATTCGCCAAAGTCCTGCGCTGCTGCGCTGCGGACCTCCCCTGCTGGAGGGCGAGGAAGAGCCGCCCTCCAGCCTTGATGACGTCATTAAGGCGTAGTCTAGGCGCTTAGGCGGTGCCACCCCTGAATGCAATCGAGGCCACGCCATCTTTCGATGCTTCTTGTTGGGTTTCTTGTTCAGCGCGTGCATGAGGTTGAAGCGCCGCATGGGTGACACATGGATGTCCCATCCTATGAAGCCCTCCCTGTCATACGCTTCAGCGCCAAGACCCACGGAGGCCGAGGGGCGAGCGAGCAAGCGTCAGCTCGAAGCCCTTGCCCGCGATGCCAAGAAAGTATGCGCCACGGACCTGTCGATGCCTTTCTCAAGCTTGCAAGATGCACTAGATCGGCTCATACCCTTCCACGTAAGATGTTCTTCGATAGACATAGATTTGAATCCACTGCTGAGAAGATGAACTCGCTGTCTGCTTGAGGGCTGGTGAGCAGAAGCAGTCAGCTCCAATTACTGCGCACTCCTGAGACATGAGCTTGAATGGCATCCTTCAGGGCATTAATTTCTTCAGGAAAGTATGCATGATGGGCGTGGTGTTGCGGAAGGTGTCAACCCGGGAAGTACTCAAGCTCGTCTCAATATGCACCACCTTTCATAACACCAATACCCACACCCCCAGCTGATCCTTGAATCTCAATTTTGAAATAGATGCAGTAAGACTTTATCTGCATTTTATCTTGCACTTGACCATGACAATATCCAACTTTGCGATCCTCTAGTGTGGTGCATCTCATCTCCGGTATTACAAACAAAATCCTTCCTCATGCAGAGTGTTGTATCACCCCTGGTAAATATTATACGTTTGTTCCTCTGACTGCTGCCCCCTTCATGGTTTGCTGTTTGCAGGTATTTGCTGATGATAGTAATGAGAAAGATCCAGCAGATGTTAGATTGATATGCAGCCGGAGGCAGGCATGGACGGACCTAATGCTCCGAGAATCTGTGGAATGTACACGGAAGTCCGAGGCTAATCGAAAACAGATTTGTGAACTGCAGAGGAAGTACTATGGGGAGGATGGTGGTACAGAGGGCAGAGCTGCATACCCCTGGGAGGCCCACAGGCTGGAGGAGCAAGTAGTCTTAGAACGACTCATGGTAGCAGATGCACGTGCAGCGCTGGAGTCTGAGAAGCGGCGACCGCCTGGGTACATCACTGATGAAGAAGGAGAGGATGAGGCGAATGTAGAGGGGTCAAGCATTCAGCCAGATTTAGGTGATGGTGCTGACATGGCAGAAGCAGATCAGAATGAAACGGGTGTTGAAGGCATCAGCTTGCCTGATGCAACGGGTGATGAGGAAGCTCCAGATGAGCTTTATGGGGAAGAGGTGTACAGTGATGGTGTGGTGGATCCAGAGGGTGTTGAGGGTTATGCAGCTGTTGATGGTGGGGAAATAGGGGGTGAAGCTGAAGACGAGGCTGATGAGGGTGAAGACGAAGCGGGTGAGGAGGAGTATGATGAAGGGGAGGGAGAGGAGGGCGAAGGGGAGGAAGGGGAAGGGGAAGATAGTGTAGGTTATGAGGATGATGTGGATGATGATGGCCTTGACTTCGATGATGTGGATGAGAGTGTTGAGGGAGAAGGAGCATAGCTTGAGCGGGGTAGCCCTCCTCACACACAAAAGTCTGATTACTTCCATGTTATCAAGTGAGGTTACCTCCATAGCAATAATGAATGGGGTCTGTTGACTGATGCATGTGAGTGTGTTTGAGTTAGTGTGTGGGGGTGGGGGTGGGTGGGTGGGGGGGGGACTATTGAAGGTTGGGGGTTGGGTAGTAGCCTGGAAGGTATGCAGACAAGTAGGCAGGCCTGGAAGGTATGCAGGCCTGGAAGGTATGCAGACAAGTAGGCAGGCCTGATGCATCCCTGGAGTTCACCATATGCATGTGCAAGTGTGGGTGGGCCCTGGAATGGGGAAGAATGTCATCTCGTGTTCTAGGCAACTACACAAATGCCCACGAGGGAAGGGGAGGGCAGCAGAATCTATCTCGATCCCTGAACACAGACAGCCCGTAATGTTCTCATTGTATGAGAGAAAGAGATATGTGAAAATGGCTGCTTCAAAGTATGCATTCGCATGAGAAAAGGTTTTAGCTATTTGATGACATATAGAATTTGATTTTATATTATTACGTGGTTCTTCAGCCAACTCTGGGCCGCTCACCGTCTGCAAATTCCAGGTCCCCCGTGCGATACCCACGGAAGCCAGGGAGCACACTAAGCGGAATTTACAGTGTAAAGACGTGTCCAGGTCATTTTGATGACATGTAGGTAGTAGACTTTTTATATGACATGTAGGTAGTGTAGGTTTATATGACATGACATGTAGGTAGTAGACTTTTTATATGACTTACTACAGTTGTATATATAGAGCATGGCCCTGATCTAAATGTGAGCCCCCATGACACCGTGCGATAATAAATGTGTTGTGCTGGCTTTGGGGATTCTAGTCACTCGTGTACCACTTTAATATTCATGGAACTTGGGCACTTGTCAGTCGCAGTGACACCAATGCCATGAACACTACATCCTTGAATCCGTGAAGAGGGCATGTATCGATTATTTGGGGTGTTCTATTGGAGCAACTTGCTGTTCAGCTTTGCCCTCATGTTGCTTCGTCCGAGGACGTACGAGGACTAACCCTTTGAGGCGAAAATCCTTCTTGTAAATTAGACAAAAAGATAAATGGCTGCCACTCATTTCTCCCCACAGCCCCTCTGATGTTAGAGAGCTGCTCCAAAAATACCCGAAATAACAACAAAAACAGAACGGAGTGATGTATTTATTATTGTACTGAAGTGGGTAGGTCCCGCTGGTTACCTCCACCCTGTAAAGCGTATTCTTCCCCTGAATGGGACACAGTTCCAGTTTAAAATTGCAGTAAACCACAGGCTGCCCCGCTCCTGCAAGCTGCACATCCTCGGCTTGAATACCGGCACTACAGGCAACCCAGCATTGGGCCATGACCATCATCTGGGGCCTGATCCTCTTCATCACTGAATAAATCAGTCCATGCATCAGAAAGGGTAACTGTGTCGGAGCCTGAGTCAACAGGGGAGCATACTTCACCGCTCGCTCTGACTGCCAACACTTCATCCCTCAGATTCTTCATCAGAAGGCCCATCGGTGCTGGAACATGGCTTGACAGGCGGCACACTAGTACACTACACCGCTCGTTCACACCAGCAACTCTTCCTCCCACCTCTCCCCCTTCCCAAGCAGCCGTCTTCTTAAATCGTCGGGCTCCATAGAGGCAGCCTTTCAAATCTCAGCGTAATTTCTTCACACGCGCTTTGGTTAAAGAACCGGTAGGTTGGCGTACTGCAGAGTGTACAGGTTGCAGGAGTTTGTTGGTAACCGACAGTGTTGGAGATATTTGGCAAATACGAGCCAGCTAGCGAGCGACCCAGCCGGCTCAGTATCTACCGGTACTCTTTACATTACATTACATTACATTACATGTTAAAGTCTACTTGACACCGCGAGGGTGTATGAGGCTCTGTGCTTTAAACAAAAAGAAAAAGCACCCACAAAGCAAAAAACCCCATTACATCAGGGGTGTGTCGAGGACAAACAAACCAAACTCCCAACCACCGTTTTGGTGGCGTAGGTATTAAACCCCCTAGAGCAGGACCCAGATCTCAACCACTTACAGTGGCGGAGGTAAGAAGCTAACAAATGAGAAGTCACAAGAAGAAAAAAAGGGATAATAAATTACGGTGCCACTAAGCAGTCCAGGGCTTCCTGTCTTGCTCTTCTACAAGTAGAAAGATAGTCGGCTAGGTTGCTCCAAAAAGACTTAGTGCCATTTCCATTCATAAAGGTTCTGAATGTGGAATCGCAGAATTCCACATTCCATACGGTTAAGTCGGTATCCTCATGGACATGCCTATAAATATCTGTAAACAGCTTCTGGTAGCGAAGGCGAATATCATTATAAAAAGGGCACTCAAACATATGCATTTCATCCTCAGGTTTTTGGAACCCACACATTTGACAGTGTCTCATTGAGCGAGGGATGTGTGCTCTATCCACCACCCTCATTCTTTCTGTGTTCAGCCAATGGGAACCCATCCTAAACTGTGCTATAGAACGAATCTGATCCTGCTTATGTAAGGCGGATGTAAAGGGAATCAAGCCATTCTCATCATTGCTGTTGGCTGCGAACCATTTTTGGTATCGGAGGCGTTTAAAGCCAACCCTTCTCTCATCAGGGATGTCTCTAACTGCATTGGTGTCACTTGGGTACTTCAACCTCCATGACTCAAAAACTTCAGACATAATACCTTCGACATCGACAGCCTCCAAAATGTTGATGTTTTTACTGGATCCTAGCTTGTGGAGAGCACAACGCAAGTCATGAACCCAGCCAGTGTTGGAGTCAAAAGATTCCTCAAGAGCCATTCTAATGAGATCCTCAGGTTCTTTATGTATGGTCTTGTTCCAGAAGCGCCAAGCTTGTTTAAGCCAAGCAAAACACAACGGGGTTCTACCCAGCTCTTCCATGATAATATTGAAAGGAGTAGATTGGCAAACACCCAACATTTGTTTAAGTATACCTCTATGCCATTTCTCACAAGCATGGTCATTTGAGATAAGTGTGTTGTTCAGAATAGAAGGAGCCCACACCTCACAGCCAAAATTCAGGATAGGTTGTACAAGAGAATCAAACAGGTGGGTGAGAATATCAATGTTGTATATCTCCATAGTATGGCATCGCCTACGGAGCATGTGGTGTGCCTTTTGGGCCTTAGTGAGCATCCTAGAAAAAGCAGCTTTTGCACGATTGCTTGAGTCACCATCCACAAAGAGGGATCCCAAGTAGATAAAAGATAACTTTGTAGAAAGTTGTGCTCCATCATAGACAAATTTGTAATCAGGATCCATGCGGGCCTCATCACAGAATTGCTTGTTGAAAACGACAATCTCAGTTTTCTTTATATTCACAGCCATCTTAGTAGCCTCGCAGAAATCTCTCAGGCAGTCAAGCATCGCTTGCATATCTGCCGGGGATTCTGCCATTATAGCTAGGTCATCAGCATAAAGTAACAGTTGCAGAATTTTTCCCCTAAGCTCAGCCCCTACATTTGGGAGCTTGGATTGGAGGAACGATTCAATTCTATCAATGAACAGACCGAATAGGAGTGGGGATAGGGGGTCTCCTTGTTTAACTCCTACAAGGGATGGAAAGGAGGATCCAATGTCCCCATGTAGGCGAACTTGGAAAACAACATGATTATACATGGACTTAAGAATACTGAGATAGGGGTCCTTGACTCCTAGCCTTGCTAAGCAATCCCATAGCAAGTCTCTGTTGACCCAATCATAAGCCTTCTTGAAATCAACAAAAGCCACAAAGAGTGGTTTTTTCTTCTCTCTATATTTATCTACAATATGGTTAAGAATGAATGATGCATCTGCAGTACCCCTACCACTTCTAAATCCATATTGGCCAGCGGCTCAGGTTGAATTCTTCTTACCAATCATCTAGTCTACGTAGCATGCAAAGGGAGAAGATCTTTCCTATGGAGTTGCTTACCGCAAGACCTCGATAGTTGTCCTTGTCATACACACTGCCTTTGGATGTGGGTACGGGTACCAAGGCAGCTGCAGCCCATTGGCTAGGGTAAGAGGTCTTCCAGATGAGATTAAACAGGTTAGTCATAGCTTGTACAAATCGGGAGTTGGCCTCATGGGAAGCAAATCTGTACCATTCTGCAGGGATACCATCTACCCCGGGGGAGGAGTTTTTCCGTAGGGATTGGAGAACAGAAAACACCTCCTGGGTGGTAAAGTCTTGACATAACCACGTTGGTGCGGCCTCTATCTGAGGTCCATCAGCTTGAGGGACAAAGTCCCTAGCATCCAGACTTGGATCAATACCTACTTGCACATCAAAGAGGTCTGCAAAATAATCAGTCCAATCATGAATTGTGATATCTGCCGTAGTGGCCTTGTTAGGCTCACGCACGTCTTTCCAAAAACTTTTCGGATTATGCCGAAGATTCGTATGAAGGTTCTCCATGCGTGTTTCTAGCCACTTCCTCTTCTTTCTTCTGAGAATCCTCTTGTACTCCTTGTGCATAGAACCAGCAAAGTCAGAGCTAGAGCCATGTTGATGTTCTGCTTGGCTTGCTGCCTGTCTAGCACGATTGCATTCATCATCATACCATGCGTTCACGGGCCCGTGCTTACGCTTAGCTACAGGTTTGTGACATGGTGTGCATTTGCTTATGGCTAGTTCAATAGCACTAGCAATCCCCTTCTCTGAATCTTCCATAGATGAGCTATGGAGTGCATTGTCAAGTAATCGGTTAACGTCTGGGTCACGCTTAATTGTGTGTGCATACATCTGGACATAGTTATCTTTCCATTTCAGTTTGGGCGAAGGTTTACCACCAGCAGGTGTACTAATAGTACCTTGAGAAGGCCTAAGGGCAGCATCTGGTATGTGGAGTGTGATAGGCATGTGGTCAAACTTTCTACCCCCGGCCTGAGAGGGCAGTCATGCTTGGGAGCCACACTAAACTTGACTCCTGGGGTGTTGAGAAGACTAGGGGCGGCTAGCGCATAATCAATGACAGATTTCTTGTCCATGCCATCTGCAAAGAAGGTATGTGCACCTTGCATATCACCTTCTGTTCTACCGTTAAGGATGATAAGACCAGTTACTACACAAAGCTGGAGTAGGGCCCCCCCCAATCGATTGGGGGGAGCTGTGTCCATGCTACACCTCCGTTGAATGGTTTGGTTGGGGGCTGTACTATTGGTTTGGGATACTGGTTCATCTCCTAACTCGGTATCATCATTGTCCACACCAAGACCAACCCGAGCGTTGAAGTCACCCATCACCACAACGTTGCCTTTTTCCTGGAAGTTCCCAATGATTTTACCTAGAGTGAGGAAGTGGTCCTCTATACTAATGCAGTCGTCACCATATTTGTAGTATGAGCTGTTAGCATGTGGGATATAGCACACACCAATGTGTGTTCCATGTATGCGAATCCATGCCATGCCTAATTCAGGTGCCTCATGGACTAAAGTAGCATTTAGGCAAGTGCGGACATAGATAGCGACCCCCCCATCCTTGCTCAACTTGGGGCGAGGGGCACAAGAAAGGCATTTGAAACCTGGAATGTGGGGGGTGTCTAGCTGGCCACGCACCTCTGTGTGTGAAAACAATAAAATGTCTTGTTTTCTCACCACTTTCATTGCTGCACCGCAGCTGCTTAGAACACTGAGTTGTCCTCTGATGTTCCTAATTCCTTGTCCTCTGATGTTCCTAATTCAGTTTGGCAAAGGGTCGTTTGCCAGGTCATTTGCCAATTAATCCTGCGCATGCGGGATGCCATGCCATTTATAGTCCGAGTGGTAAGAGAGCCAACCACATTGAGATCACTGAAGGCCACTGTTACACAGAATTTATAGCAAATGGAAAGCAATCAATGAACAAGTCAACTGAGTAACAAATACTGAAATACATGTGGATCACTTTCTACTCTTGGATAACACCTTCCTACCCCGTACAAGCAGGAACTTCTGCAAGGGGATCAGATTCAGAACAGTCATATTGCTGTGCCTATTCCTCATCTGGAGGGGGGGTGGCAGGCTTCTCTGCAGAAGCATCGGCCTCATCAGCAGGGGTGGCCTCAGTCTCTTGAGAAGGTGTGTCAGCCTCCTCATTAGGGGCCTCATCTCCCTCAGCAGGTGCTGCCTCCTCGGTAGGAGGAGCAGAATCCTCGGCTACAGGAGCTGCTTCCTCAGCAGGGGGGGTGCCAGGCTTCTCAGCAGGGGGGGCATCCTCAGCAGGGTCAGCATCCTCGTCAAAAGCAGGTGCAGACCCCTCAGCATCAGGTGCCTCCTCAGCGGAAGCAGCATCTTCAGCAGGGGGGGTAGCAGCCCTCTCATCAGGAGGGGCATCCTCCTCGGCAAGGGGAGCATCCTCCTCAGCCGGGGGGGTTGCAGCCCTCTCAGCAGGGGGTGTAGCAGCCCTCTCAGCAGGAGGCGCATCCTCCTCGGCAGGGGGAGCAGCCTCCTCAGCAGAATGCGTGGTAGGCTTCTCAGCAGGGGGGGCATCTTCATCAGCAGGGGCAGCAGCCTCTTCCTCAGCAGGAGCTGCCTCATCAGCAGGCGCGGTCTCGGCCTCAGCAGGGGAAGCTACATCTTCAGGTGTAACCTCACCCTCAGGTGGTGTGGCATCATCAGCAGGGGGGGCAGCCTCACCATCACCATCAGCAGCTGGAGCTCCCTCCTCCGCTAGCAGAACAGCCTCTGGCTCTGCTTCATCTAGCTCCATCCTGGCCTGTTGACCGCGGAAGGCCGCCTGCACTGTGGTAGCAGCATCCTCCTCACGGGGGTCCAATGTTGAAGCAGGTCGAGAGCCTGTAGCAGATCGCACTGCTGAAGTGGGCCTAGAAGATGAAGGAGGGACAGGCGAAACACCTGACGCAGATTCTGGCCGGGATCCTAGGGCAGAGCCTGGGCGTGCTGATGTTGGCCTAGAAGATGATGGGGGCAAGCCTGAAGTTGATCCTGGCCTGGAAGATGACACAGGTGCTGCTGCTTCTTCAGCCTGAGCGGCAGATCCTGGTCTGCTGGATGATGGTGCCGCCTCCTTGATGCCTCCAGAGCGTGATCCGGAACGACTAGTTGAGGTAGGTGGGGCACCGGCAGATGAGCCTGGCCTGGAGCCTGTAGGAGGGACTGGCTCAAGGCCAGCAGTAGAACCAGTACGGGACGCTGACCTTGACGCAACAGCCTCCTGGCTAGTAATTGAGCTTGATCGTGATGGGGGAGCAGGAGGAGCCTGGCTCACAGCAGAGGCGGGTCTTGAGGAAGGAGCAGATGGGGATTGTGATGGAGGCTTCGCAACCTGTACAGTTCCAAGCAGCCATGGTCAGATTTGCAGGTCCATCAAAATGCGGCTTTGGATATCATGTATCAGGATGGAATTCCAGAAAGAGGTTGATTTTTTTTCCCCCACATCAAATTGGGTATCAATAGAAAGTCTACAACCACTTGGCGAGACATGCCACAGATTGATGTGGGTCTAAAACGCTCATGCGTAGGGGTCAGCTATGTTATATAATATTAGTGAATAAATAATATTAGTCGGACGAGCCTTCTCACCAGAAATTCGAATTTATTTGAAAAACTAATATTACTGTGACGCTTTAATAATATTAGTTAATATTAGTTTCCAAGCACTTATATTAGTTGCCGTTCCCTACTCATGCGGAATCATCAGGTGGCGCGAGACGAAAGCCTCGGTCAACGCGAACCCTGAAGTCTAAGTGGCCCCTCATCCGGTGTAACCGTCGAGTCTCTGCTACATTTATGGCGGTAAGTGCAACAGCGTCCCCCGCCCTCGCACACACACAACATATACAGTCACCACACACCACACACACACATGGATGCATGCACACAAACCAATAAGAGAGACAAGCCAAAGAAGCGTCAAGCCTTGACGTATGTGGAGGATGTGTATTTTGTTGAAGAGGTGTCCGGCTCGCTGAGCGGCTGAATATTAAGGCGTTATGTCTCCCTGTACTGTAGGGTGATACACTTCCGCGGCCCCCCTTTGTGTGCTCGCCCCTCCAGTACAGCACTTAGGTAAACGGCAGCCAGGACTTACCTCAGCGCCTGCAGTAGGAACATGTGGCGTGTGGGAGACCGGACCATCAGGAGCTGAAGCAGACATGCTGCCTGAGGCCATGGCCAACTTGGCATTAGCAAACTCATCTTCCTCATCCTCGTCCTCCATGGATGGGTCCCACTCATCTGGCATGATGATGCGAGGCTTGTTGGGGTTGTTGTTGAGGAGGAAGTCAGCAAGGAAGGTAAGAGCTTCAAAGCGCTCAGCACTGGGCTTCTCGCGAGCGAGAGCTGTCAGGGCCTTTGCCAGAGCTGGTTGCAGTTGGGAAGTGATGTACTCCTTCGCAGACTCAGCCTCAGAAAGAGGCTCCAACACCAACTTGGGGAAGTGGAATTTGATCTCACGCTTGGCAGTCTCGACAGCATCCGACCCGTGGGTTGCATTCATGGTGCCATCAGTACCGTAAAGAGCACGGAGAGTTTTGGGTGCCTCTAGCTTAGCTTTCAGGGTGTTGGTCGGCCCCATCATCCCCCTCCAGGACCTGATGGCATTGCTCTTGGCCAACACAAGCGCCCAGATGGGTCCACTAGTCATGAAAGTGATGAGGTTGGGGAAGAATGGCTTCCCTGCATGCTCAGCATAAAACTCCTCGGCCCGCATGCGGGTGAGCTGGACCTTTTCTTGGGCTACGATAGTGAAGCCCTGGAGCTTGATGAGTTGCTTGATCTCCTAAATTGCAAGACAAGTAGAAAATCACAGGTCAGATAGATTGATTTTGCTTTGCAGTTACAGTACGAACTTGTAGTGTCAGGGTCAGAGAAACAGCTTACAATCAATGAGAGACTTAGTGTACAGAGAAGCAGTAGCAGTAGTACTAGTAGTAGTAGTGGTAGACTTAGTAATGAGAGACTTAGAAAAGAGAGACTTGGTAAATGGAGGACAAGAATAGGCTTACCTCGGCCTTTCCTTTCTTCACAGCATCAGGCTTTATCATGGCAAGAGTCCACTCAATGGTGGGCAGCCCACTGGCACCAGTCATATTCAAGTTGGGGAAGTAGAAGCCGATTTCTCGCTGGGCACTGACTTCGGAGTCGGACCCATGGGTGGCATTCTGCGTTCCGTCAGTACCAAACTTCGCCCTCAGACTGCAAAGAAGGAAAAGACAGGAGCCGTGTAAGACACAAATAATCGAGGTCGGGATGAGCAGCGAAGAAACATGTCAAGAGTGCGCACCTGTCGGGGGCTTCCTCACGCGCTTTCAGCGTATTGGTGGGACCCATCATTCCCCTCCAACCAGCAATCGCATTGGGCTTAGCCAACACAAGAGCCCAGATAGGACCACTGGTCATGAAGTTAACCAGGTTAGGGAAGAACTCTTTTCCCTCATGCTCCTGGTAGAACTGCTCTGCAGCCTCCTTGGACAGCTATAGAGGCAGATAAAAGTCTCGATTAGAGAATGAATGGCAAATCGGCGTAGGCGCATGTCTCGACACTGGAGGCGCTCGCTCACCTGAACTTTCTCTTGTGCGATGATAAGGAAGCCAGAAGCTTTGATGAGCTGCTTGATCGGCTGTAAGCAAGGGGGGGAGGAGGTCGCACTTCATTAAGAGTTTACATGTGAAGAGAAGACTAGCGCATCATACCTCAGCATTTCCAGCTCTGACAGCGTCAGGCTTTATCATAGCCAATGTTCGCTCCATAGCCATTTTCGTGCGATGGTCTGAAGACGATGTTCTCTGGTCGAGTTGCAGTTGGAGAGTGTCTAGCTCCAATCAAATTTGGGAGAGCACTGTAAATGTCCGACAACTTGGGTATGAGGACTAGTTTAATAAATGTTCGCTTCGCTTCCTATTGCGCAAGTGTTGCTAGTGATTTTGAAGTGATTCGGCAGTGAAGCTCGGCGGTACGATTTGGGCATCGCCCCCCACCCCCGCACACACACACACACACACACACAGCCCCCGCTCCCCGCCCCCCCCTCCCCCCTCTTAGCCAAACGCTCAACGGACGCTCGCGCTCGCGAGCGCGCTCGTTTTGCCTCTCTCCTTTATCGACTCGGGAGCGCATGCATGTGCATGATCAAGTTGGAACTTGGAATGCGCACGAAGTGGTCTGCTGTGTACCACTTTGTCCATAATCAGGTTTTAATATCTGGCACAACATAAGGCGTAATGCAAATTAGTTGTACCACCAGATTGGGCCAATTCTAATTTCAAAAGTTCCACACCTGTGGCAATCTTCGGGGGCTCCTTACATCACGGTTGGGCAAGACCCTTCAGCCTATTTGGCCTAGCCCTGGACTGTAACATACATACATACATCTCCTCAAGAAATATATGCTGTTCTAGTCCCCGTGGTGCACCACTGTGCACTGCCGTAGTGCAGTGGTGGCCGGGGTTATATCTCTCTTTCCCGCTCACTTTCTATCTCTTAGATCTACTGCCATCTGCCCATGTGGACATATATTCCGCCATACTCAGCAGCATCGTCCAGTATGGGGGTGATTACATCATCCCCCATGGCCCCACTGCTGCCCCCTCCCCCCCCCCCGCCCTCCGGAGGGGGAAGCTAGTCCCCACAAAGCCAGTCCCCAGTGAATCAGAAACCTATACCCTAAAACCTAAAACCTAAACCCGAGGAGATTTGATTCACTGGGGACTGGTTTTGTGGGGACTAACCCTTCCTCCTCCCCCCTCCCCCCAAGGGCTCAGCGCAGTAATCAGGTTTTATCCTGGACCCCACCCCTTCTGGGAACTGAGCATCACATACAGATTTTCAGCAGAACTGCAACTGTGTCAAATCATTTGGGAGTTTATGGAATCATTGTCCACAACCTTGGCAACTTAGATACGCACCACCAGCACCACCACCACCAAGGTAAAAAAAGGGAGCTTATGGAATCATTATCTGCAACCTTGGCAACTCAGATACGAATATGAGACATTTAATTTCTTGCTTGGCTGAAGCAAAGTAAGTAGGTACTATATATTAATTCGGTGTATTCTCACTGAATGTGGAGGGTCTTCAGATACGAAGTAGCGTTCTGTAGGCTCTTTTTTTTGCAGGAGTACCCACTCATGCACATAACAAACTAGAGAGTGGTTAGTATGATGGATTTTGGTTTCGCAGACCGCTACTGCGCCTCAGCTTTACCTACCGCGGGACAGCATGGAGGGAAGGTCTCTACCTCTTACTAGGCGACGTGTCAGAATGCTAAGTTACAAGGTAATGATACCGCCTGGTGGGGCGTGGTGTTAAGGGAGCCCGTCGTACGTGGGTGTCGAGCGGTCTCCTACCTCGACTGGACAAGCTACCTTCGCGGTTGACGACGACCTGCAAGGCTGCAACGCGTAGAGCAACCGAAGAGGGAGTTGAACCCCCGACTCTTCATCCTCAAGCGATCTGGTCTACCACTAGACCATTGTACATCACTGAAAGGGGCTATGTCAGAATGCTAAGTTCTAAGTTACCGTACTTTCACACTCAATCGTGTGGCAACTACATTCTACATTACAACGATTATGGCATGCTCATGAAGTCATGCGAGCGAGCTTGGGTTCATTTTAGTGTAGTTTAAGTACAGCAAACTAACTAAGTTTCAAGCAATTAAATTATCCATCAGTACAAAAAAAGAAGATCATTTTTGCATGAAGAGAGGGGGCACATGCCCTTAGGATAGCTACCATGCCAGGTTCGTGTAGGAAGATCTATATACTCACAGCCAAGTTTTTTTCTACAGCTGCCACTTTGGGTCCTCTACGTAGACCCAAAGCAATTCTCACACGCCATTCTTAAGGAAGTGCAAGAGAAGGGTTCATCATGGTCAAGATCACCTTTTCCAGGATCCTAGGGGTTGACATTCCCGCATGATCTACATGCACACAAGAGACTGCTCATGGCACTCATGGCTTATTTAGTTATAATACATGCATGCATAAATAGCACGCCTTATTACGAGGCGTTTGGTTGAATATATATATATATATATACATATATATATATATATATATACACCTTGTTCGGTTGCATTGATGTAATCAAGTGACACATGGATGCAGTAAACAATATCTCTTAACTACTTCACCAATGGACCTGGAAAAGTCTATAAACTGTCAAATATGTTAAGTGTGCTCCCTGATTTCTGTGGATATCGCACAGGGGGACTTGGACTTGGAAGGTGGTGAGCAGCCCAGAGTTGGCTAAAAAACATGTAAGAATCCAATCCAATATGCACTACTGCTTGTCTAGATCTCAACTGCGAAGAAGCTGAGAAAAGCCAACACTGGGGCCCTGGGTTTCAGGTGCACTAGAGCACCGTGTGGTTAAGTGAATAAGGATTCATGTTCCAATCAAGTTTCTACAGAATTGGGCCGAGTCCACAATAATTGGGCTGACTTGGGCTGACTTGGGCAACATAATTGGTCCGAGTCCACAATTATTGGGCTGACTTGGGCTGACTTGGGCAACATAATTGGGCTGAGTCCACAATAATTGGGCTGACTTGGGCTGACTTGGGCTGACTTGGGCAACATAATTAGGCTGAGTCCACAATAATTGGGCTGACTTGGGCAACAGAATTGGGCTGAGTCCACAATAATTGGGCAGATTTGGGCTGACTTGGGCAACAGAACTGAGTCCACAATAATTGGGCAGACTTGGGCTGGCTTGGGCAACAGAACTGAGTCCACAACAATTGGGCAGACTTGGGCTGGCTTGGGCAACAGAACTGAGTCCACAATAATTGGGTAGACTTGGGCTGACTTGGGCAAAATAATTGAGTCCACAATAATTGGACAGACTTGGGCTGACTTGGGCAACAGAACTGAGTCCACAAGAGTTGCCAAAAGATCACACCACTCGCTTGTGTAATGGTACTTCAGTTGCCCCAAGCCAGTAATGGTACTTCAGTTCCCCCAAGCCAGTTATGGTACTTCACTTGCCCCAAGCCAGTAATGGTACTTCAGTTGCTCCAAGCAAACAAAACAACTCTTACTGCCACGCTTGGTCCAGCTTCTTGCTGCCTACCGTGTACGTTGCCCTGCACTAGCTGCCTACCGTGTACATCGCCCTGTACTTGCTGCCTACCGTGTACATCGCTCTGTACTTGCTGCCTACCGTGTACATCGCCCTGTACTTGCTGTGGGGCCTTCCCAAATTGCCTTCAAGTTCTTTGCCTGCTCTGCACGATCATCACTTGTGTAGCAGCTGGGAAGAGGCACATAACTTTCAACATGCTCACTCTTCCACTGACTTGGCTTCATCAGTGTAATCCCATTTCGGCCCAAGGGGACCTGACCATTTTGGTGATTCATGCGAGTGTTGCGGCAAAGATCTGCAGCTTCCTTGGTGGCGCGCTTGTGGTCTTCGGCCACGTATGGGACGTGCCCCTGTCGAAGTCTATTACTGGGCGCTGTAAACTCCCGTTTCTGCACAATTACATGAAGTGATTGAAGTTATAAAGAAAAGAAAAGCAATACGCCAAGTCGGCGTGATTAAGGAGTTATAACAAGTCCTAGGCAGCGTTGCAAGCAACACGGAAAATTGGCGGAGAGATGTGGCTATCGGAACGACAGGTGGCAATGGAGCGGACCGAGCCAGTTAGTTACGAAACAGTTGGCTGACGTGTCAGGCTTCGTCTCGTCGGCGTCGGTCGGACAATCTGACAAACGGACAACGGGGTGAATCTGGGGGCTCCTGCCCGGGGCTCCCGCCCCCCTGGAGAGGGGGCTCCGTAAAAAAAATCAGCAGATGATTTGGAACAGACAGTCGTAGGTTATACTCTGTACCTCGACTTTTTCGGGCCAAATTGTACTTCAGACGATTCTCTCAGAATTCTCAGAATTCTCGAGATTTCAGGCAAAATCTGAGGTACAAACTACAAACTACGATCTGCTTTGGAATATTAAAATCAAAATCATCCGCTGAATTGCTAGAATAAAGAAAGAACGCAGCCCAGGGGTTAAATGTATGGTGCAGTCCAAGGTGCGGTCTCAACACAATTCATGCGAGTACAGACATGTGATATGCCATGGGGCGATGTAAAGTGGAACCAGGTATACAGTGCAACCAACAATGCAATGTACAGTGCAACCAACAACCAGTGTGTGTGTGTGTGAGGGTGTGTGTAGAGTTGAGGTATTTAGGTCTTGTGAGTTGGTCTGGGTGTCTGGGTGTCTAGGTGTGTGTATGTGTTTGTATGTGTTTGTGTGTACAGTTGAGGGCTTCAGGTCTTGTAGGTGTGTGTGTGTGTGAAAGAGAGAGTGAGAGAAGAGCTTTCTACAGAAGCATCTCACCTGAACCATGCTCTGGTTGATGGGGTAGGCACAGCGTGTTACTGCCGTGAAAGATGTGCGGTAGTTGACAGCTCCAATCGGTGCACACGCCTGAATGCAATCGAGGATATTCGTGTTGGCATAATGGCACATGAAGCGTTGCAATTGATCTCTTGGTCGTTCTTGATTCCATATCCAAATATAAATGAAATTATCACTGTAGCACGAACTCAGGGCCCCCGTCGGTAAAACAATTGTTTGGGGTTCAGTTCATCAGAGCCTTTTCTGATTAGCCCCTCCTCATATCCTGGTTGTGTAGGTCCCTATAGCCTATTTTGTCTACCCATGGACTGTATTGACATACATCTAGATAGCAGGTTGCAAGCAAGATAAGGCGGTGCAACAAGCTGAATGAACAAAGCAGGTAAGCGCCCAAGGTGCTCGTATCAATCAGGCCTGGTAGTGTTGTCTGCAGGCGCAGGGTAGCAACATACATATAAACATACATACATGGCATAATGGCAGATGAAGCATTGTGATTGATCTATTTTTCATTGTTGATTCCATAGCACAGCACCACATACTATATATAGAGAGCTAATGTGCTAGCATGACATGCTGAATACCAACCTCGAGTTGTTTGACAGCCTTGAATCTCTCAGGCCGGATTGTCTTGAATTGGTCTGTATAAGCCGAGGTTGTGTTGCCCGACATGCCTGCCCACTTGATCGGGAGGGTACTCCTGTTAGAGTCCATCGACTGGGGTGGGAGGTCTGCCAGTATTTCGTTCATTATCTTAGTTTGGGGGGATACTGCCGCGGGGGATTGGACCCTGAACATTTCGCAGAGAGGTGACCCAGCTCGGTTGGCATGTAAGTCAGACATGTCGAGGGACTTGGACACACTAGGGGCCCTGTTGGAGGTTGGCCTCAGGGCTCTAGACCCTGGGCGATCTCCATTCAGCCGAGAAATTTGACGAAGGGCTGCTTCCGTCAGTGACTGTGTTAGGCCCTCCGCTGAAGGGGCTGTGGATGGTCGACCGCCCCCCTCATCTGACAATGCACGACCACCCACCCATCTCAACTCAATCTCAGGTTCGTGGTCCAGGTGTGCCAGAACTGCAGCGGAATTCCTAGCGATCTCCCTGGATGTCTTGTCCAGTTCCTCTTTCGACACAGAGATGGGAGCTAGCCCATGGTTCCTCTTTTCCATCATGTCATGAGTCATCTTCAACAACTCTGGATCCTCCACGCTAATCATCCTGCAGTGCTCCTCGTTTTTCTGGCTCAAGAATTGGCCAGGCTTGATTGCAGAATGCACCTATTGAAATTGAAATTGAAATTGAAATGAAGCAGAAGGCACCTATATGTATGAATATGTGCATTCAGACAGGATAAGAGAAAGAAAGAAAGAAAGAATGAATGAATGAATGAATGAACCTACAAAATTGAAAATTAGTACGCCGTGCCACAGGCGTGAGATTGAGGGAACCCTCCCGTTTGCATGCGTGTGTACATACTGGAGAATAACTACTATGTTGGCTTTATTTGGTTTTGCAGGCCCTTTGCGCCTGAGCTTGGAATCCCATGCGACATGCACCTACAATATGTGTATTCAGACAGGATGGATACAACTGTACTAACTGTGAATGAGGCTGACATTGATGCGATGACGTACGTCTGCATTTGTGGCACATTGCTAGGAAACGGCAATTTTATATCATATGATGCCGGCAGTCGGACTAGGCTAAATAAGAATTGGCCAGGCTTGGTTGCAGAATGCGCCTACAGCAGGGTACAACTTCTTGCCAAATTGGTCAGCGCTTAAAGCGCACAAATGTCAAATTGGTCAGCGCTTTTTAGAGCAAAAGGCGCAAAAACTGCGCGCTGCGCCCACAGGGGGTTGAAAAAACTGCGAAAACGCGCATAGGGGCTCAAAAAGGCAGCGCGGCACTGGCGCACTTAGTAATACCCTGGCCTAGACTATTTCCTGGCAGGGAACAGGATCAGGCAATATCGCATTGATGCGATGAAGTGTATTTGTGGTGCATTGCTAGGGACCGACAATATGATATCATATGATACCATATGATGCCGGTAGTCTGACTAGGCTAAATAAGAATTGGCCAGGCTTGATTGTAGAATGCGCCTACAACATTTCCTGGCAGGGGACAGTATCAGGCAATAGCACCAAAAGTAGGGAACAGCAACATGATATCGACATATGATGCCGGCACTCTGACTAGGCTAAGGTTACCATTTATATACAAAATCATATGATGCAGCATATCTGTATTTGTGGAACATTGCTAGGGAACGGCAATATGATATCATATGATGCCAGCAGTCTGACTAGACTAAAGTTACCGTTTATATACAAAATCATATGATGCAATTTGTATGATATCACATGATATCATGCTTGCCTTTGGTCAACATCATGTGATATGCCGGTCTCTATACATTGCACATGTATGACTCATAGCTTTTTGTTTTGTTTCAGTAAGGGGGTCTTCTGGTAGCGACCAGGGATTTGGTATCTTTCAAGGTTGGGCTCCTGGTAGCGATTTGGGCAGGCAGCCCGAAGGGCCGGCCTGGAGGGTTTGGGGGGCAGGGCTGATATACCTCTCTTATGAAAGGTTTGGCCAAAACAGGGTCGCAGGTAGTGATCGCTACTGGTAACGGAAATAATAATAAGTCTCGGGTATTAATACAAAATACATTGGTAAAAAAAGAAGAAGAAAAAAAAAAAAAAAAAAAAAAAAAAAAATATATATATATATATATATATATATATATATATATGAGATATATAAGGCTCTGGTATAACTACAAAATACATGTGTTCCTCGGCTGTCTGGGTTTGTGAATATTAGCGTGATGGAATAGGGTTTCATTTTCCTGGTTAATCAATTTTTACTGCCGAAGACTGCGAGCAGCCAAATGACTGGCTGAAGCTATGCACCGGTAACCAAATTCAAGTTCAAGCATTAGCGTGATGGAATAGGTAAATAGGAATGGAAAGGAATAAATCGAATTAAAATAACACAACATTAACTACAATTCAATTCAATTAATTAAAATACATTGAATTAAGGATTCAAATCATTTCATTCGGGACTCCAGGCGCCCTTAATAGGAATGGGGGCGTTGAGAAACACCAAAGCAGAATGTTACTTGGACTTGGAATACTTGAATGTTACTTGGACTTGGGAATGCTACTTGTTAAATTCGTAATTGACCATGTGGTGACGGTGTCAACCGCAGCCGGCAGCTCAACAAGATCTACTGTAACAGGCTACCCTGCTACATCTGCAATTCTTCATACCTGCCGAAGAGCCGCAAGCATTTCCTGCTTCTTTTCCAGTGAGGACTCTAACAATAGCTTGTCCATGTCTTCTTTCTCTGCTTCAGTCTACACCAGGTAAAACAATCCAGAGGTTCACAATTAGTAGTTGCATGAGAGTACGTTGAATGTCAAAGGGTTGAACAGTGAGCACAGTGAGCGAGCAGTGTGGGAGCAATGGAACATCAAGCCAAGCCACCTGTATGTTGATTGTCGATGGCTTGAACAGTGAGCACAGTGAGCGAGCAGTATGAGTGCAACACAAAATCAAGCCAAGCCACCTGTATGTTGATTGTCAAAGGGTTGAACAGTGAGCACAGTGAGCAAGCAGTGTGAGTGCAACGCAACATCAAGCCAAGCCACCTGTATCTTGATTGTCAAAGGGTTGAACAGTGAGCACAGTGAGCGAGCAGTGTGAGTGCAACGCAACATCAAGCCAAGCCACCTGTATGTTGATTGTCGATGGCTTGAACAGTGAGCACAGTGAGCGAGCAGTATGAGTGCAACGCAACATCAAGCCAAGCCACCTGTATGTTGATTGTCAAAGGGTTGAACAGTGAGCACAGTGAGCAAGCAGTGTGAGTGCAACGCAACATCAAGCCAAGCCACCTGTATCTTGATTGTCAAAGGGTTGAACAGTGAGCACAGTGAGCGAGCAGTGTGAGTGCAACGCAACATCAAGCCAAGCCACCTGAATGTTGAATGTCAATGGCTTGAACAGTGAGCACAGTGAGCGAGCAGTGTGAGTGCAACGCAACATCAAGCCAAGCCACCTGTATGTTGATTGTCAAAGGCTTGAGCAGTGAGCACAGTGCGTGCTGTTGTATGCTGTCATATGCTATTATCTGCTGTTGCCAGCCGTATTACGAGTACCAGAGGTCACAGGCAGTTTGAAGTTTTAAGAAATCCAATTGATCTCAAGAATAGTGGCAATACAAAAATGGTGCACCTTATTACAAGGCATGGGGTTGAGGGGCCAGCTCGTTTGCTTGCACTGGGGTCAACCAACAAAGCATAGTGACAAATGCTTACATAAAATCCAAATAATGACAAACAAAAATAGGAAATAAAAATACAAATACCGGTACTTACGAACAGGTCATTGTAGTACATCCTCTGTTTCTGCATCCATTTGAAGAATGCCTCGGCCTGAAGAGGCTCAGACTCCGTATGGCCCCCTGGAATGACTTGATCATTGTAATGCCCGTAAGTGCTTTGCATGTACTTCTCCCTTAGTTCACCCTCGATGCCATTGGACAGAGCACCGTTGCAGTTGGCGTGATCTGGGTGAAACTGCACATACGTGTGCGGGACACCAGGTGGGTGTAGGGGCACAATTGTGTGTGTGCATGTGTGTGTGTTTGTGTGTGTGTGGGTGTTTGTGGTTGTGTGTGTGTGTGATCTGTGTGAAACTGCACACACAGTAGTAGTAAATGTCAGCGATGGAATTCAAAACAGTAACGATGTTCCAGGTACCCCCCCCCCCCCCCCTCCCAGCTTCAATTGCATAGTTTAGCTACAGAACTAAATTATGATATGTAGGCAATATTTGTAGGGAACGGCTGGGAACGGCAACTAATATTAATATTTGAAAAACTAATATTAACCAATATTATTACAGTGTCACAATAAGAATAGTTTTTCAAATAAATTCGAAATTCTGGTGAGACGGCTCGTCTGACTAATATTATATAATATTTTAAAATACAATACAATATTATTTATTCACTAATATTATATAACATAGCCGACCCCTAAATATTTGCCTCAGGTCAACCAAGAGAGTAGCTGAAGCATGCACACTGCTGCTCGATTGGCTTGTAGCTTTCAAGAAAACTGTTTGGAACTTGGACATGGTCTAGCTAGAGCTCTACATTATGATACATAGGCAATACTTGCCTCAGGTCAACCAAGAGAGTAGCTGTGGCATGCACACTGCTGCTTGATTGGCTTGTAGCTGGCAAGAGGACTGTTTGGAACAAGGAAATAGTTCAGCTAGAGCTTTACATTATGATACATAGGCAATACTTGCCTCAGGTCGACCAAGAGAGTATTTGTAGCATGCACATTGCTGCTTGATTGGCTTGTAGCTGGCAAGAAGACTGTTTGGAACTTGGACATGGTCTAGCCCTGTGGATTGTTGTCAGGACTCCACACGCTCATTCATCTATCGTTCATCTGTCATTTGTCTGTAATTCATCTGTCCTTCTGTCCTTCTGTCATTTACTCATTCACCTGTCGATCATCTGTCATTCATCTGTCACTAATCTGCCCTTCTGTCCTTCTGTCATTTACTCATTCACCTGTTGATCATCTGTCATCCATCGGTCACTAATCTGTCCTTCTGTCATTCCTTCTGTCATTCATTTGTCATTATCTGACACTCATCTTGCATTCTATCAGTCATCTGTCATTCACCCACCTGTTTGGCTCTTCCTGCCTCCAAGCTGGCTTGGTAGAGCTCTGTACTACTGTCAGTTAAGCCGGACATGTCACTGTACTGATTCGTGGACTACTGATTATTGGACTACTGGTAGCTAAGCTAAACGTGTCATTGTACTACTGTCAGTTAAGCCGGACATGTCACTGTACTGATTCTTGAACTACTGCTTAGTGGACTACTGGCAGCTAAGCTGAACGTGTCATTGTACTACTTCATCTGTCATTCACCCACCTGTTTGGCTCTTCCTGCCTCCAAGCTGGCTTGGTAGAGCTCTGGACTACTATCAGCTAAGCCGTACGTGTCATTGTACTGGGTAGAAACAGAACATTGGGGTCTCTCTTTATCTGCATTCTCATCTTTCTCCCGCTGCGCCCGTCGCTGCTCATCCTTCTGCTGCTCCGCATACAAGGCTGCTTGACACAGACCCAACAGCTCAGGAGGGATGCTGGACATACACAAAAATAACCTGTCAGGTTGGTTAGTTATTAATATAACCATTGGTATACTATTGGTATTGGTGTAACAGTGCTCAACTATTGCCATACTATTGGTATAGGTATTTCATTGCTATACTATTAGTATTGGTGGACTATTGAAATATCCTTGCTATATCATACTTACACCATTCAATTGGTATACTATTAGTATTGGTATGCTACTGGTATTCGTATATCCTTGCTATATCATAGTTATACCATTAGTATACTATTAGTATTGGTATGCTACTGGTATTCGTATATCCTTGCTATATCATAGTTATACCATTAGTATACTATTAGTATTGGTATGCTACTGGTATTCGTATATCCTTGCTATATCATAGTTATACCATTAGTATACTATTAGTATTGGTATGCTACTGGTATTCGTATATCCTTGCTATATCATAGTTATACCATTAGTATACTATTAGTATTGGTATACTACTGGTATTCGTATGTCCTTGATATATCATAGTTATACCATTAGTATACTATTAGTATTGGTATGCTACTGGTATTCGTATATCCTTGCTATATCATAGTTATACCATTAGTAGACTATTAGTATTGGTATGCTACTGGTATTCGTATATCCTTGCTATATCATAGTTATACCATTAGTATACTATTAGTATTGGTATGCTACTGGTATTCGTATATCCTTGCTATATCATAGTTATACCATTAGTATACTATTAGTATTGGTATGCTACTGGTATTCATATATCCTTGCTATATCATAGTTATACCATTAGTATACTATTAGTATTGGTATGCTACTGGTATTCGTATATCCTTGCTATATCATAGTTATACCATTAGTATACTATTAGTATTGGTATGCTACTGGTATTCGTATATCCTTGCTATATCATAGTTATACCATTAGTATACTATTAGTATTGGTATGCTACTGGTATTCGTATATCCTTGCTATATCATAGTTATACCATTAGTATACTATTAGTATTGGTATGCTACTGGTATTCGTATATCCTTGCTATATCATAGTTACATCCATTAGTATACTATTAGTATTGGTATGCTACTGGTATTCGTATATCCTTGCTATATCATAGTTATACCATTAGTATACTATTAGTATTGGTATGCTACTGGTATTCGTATATCCTTGCTATATCATAGTTATACGATTAGTATACTATTAGTATTGGTATGCTACTGGTATTCGTATATCCTTGCTATATCATAGTTATACCATTAGTATACTATTAGTATTGGTATGCTACTGGTATTCGTATATCCTTGCTATATCATAGTTATACCATTAGTATACTATTAGTATTGGTATGCTACTGGTATTCGTATATCCTTGCTATATCATAGTTATACCATTAGTATACTATTAGTATTGGTATGCTACTGGTATTCGTATGTCCTTGCTATATCATAGTTATACCATTAGTATACTATTAGTATTGGTATGCTACTGGTATTCGTATATCCTTGCTATATCATAGTTATACCCATTAGTAACTATTAGTATTGGTATGCTACTGGTATTCGTATGTCCTTGCTATATCATAGTTATACATTAGTATAGACTATTAGTATTGGTATGCTACTGGTATTCGTATATCCTTGCTATATCATAGTTATACCATTAGTATACTATTAGTATTGGTATGCTACTGGTATTCGTATATCCTTGCTATATCATAGTTATACCATTAGTAGACTATTAGTATTGGTATGCTACTGGTATTCGTATATCCTTGCTATATCATAGTTATACCATTAGTATACTATTAGTATTGGTATGCTTACTGGTATTCGTATATCCTTGCTATATCATAGTTATACCATTAGTATACTATTAGTATTGGTATGCTACTGGTATTCGTATATCCTTGCTATATCATAGTTATACCATTAGTATATTAGTTATATTGGTATGCTACTGGTATTCGTATATCCTTGCTATTATCATAGTTATACCATTAGTATACTATTAGTATTGGTATGCTACTGGTATTCGTATGTCCTTGCTATATCATAGTTATACCATTAGTATACTATTAGTATTGGTATGCTACTGGTATTCGTATATCCTTGCTATATCATAGTTATACCATTAGTATACTATTAGTATTGGTATGCTACTGGTATTCGTATATCCTTGCTATATCATAGTTAACCATTAGTATACTATTAGTATTCGTATATATATAGTTAGTATACTATTAGTATCTACTGGTATTCGTATGTCCTTGCTATATCATAGTTATACCATTAGTATACTATTAGTATTGGTATGCTACTGGTATTCGTATGTCCTTGCTATATCATAGTTATACCATTAGTATACTATTAGTATTGGTATGCTACTGGTATTCGTATATCTTGCTATATCATAGTTATACCATTAGTATACTATTAGTATTGGTATGCTACTGGTATTCGTATATCCTTGCTATATCATAGTTATACCATTAGTATACTATTAGTATTGGTATACTATTAGTATTGGATGCTACTGGTATTCGTATATCCTTGCTATATCATAGTTATACCATTAGTATACTATTAGTATTGGTATGCTACTGGTATTCGTATATCCTTGCTATATCATAGTTATACCATTAGTATACTATTAGTATTGGTATGCTACTGGTATTCGTATGTCCTTGCTATATCATAGTTATACCATTAGTATACTATTAGTATTGGTATGCTACTGGTATTCGTATATCCTTGCTATATCATAGTTATACCATTAGTATACTATTAGTATTGGTATGCTACTGGTATTCGTATATCCTTGCTATATCATAGTTATACCATTAGTATACTATTAGTATTGGTATGCTACTGGTATTCGTATATCCTTGCTATATCATAGTTATACCATTAGTATACTATTAGTATTGGTATGCTACTGGTATTCGTATATCCTTGCTATATCATAGTTATACATTAGTATACTATTAGTATTGGTATGCTACTGGTATTCGTATATCTTGCTATATCATAGTTATACCATTAGTATACTATTAGTATTGGTATGCTACTGGTATTCGTATATCCTTGCTATATCATAGTTATACCATTAGTATACTATTAGTATTGGTATGCTACTGGTATTCGTATATCCTTGCTATATCATAGTTATACCATTAGTATACTATTAGTATTGGTATGCTACTGGTATTCGTATATCCTTGCTATATCATAGTTATACCATTAGTATACTATTAGTATTGGTATGCTACTGGTATTCGTATATCCTTGCTATATCATAGTTATACCATTAGTATACTATTAGTATTGGTATGCTACTGGTATTCGTATATCCTTGCTATATCATAGTTATACCATTAGTATACTATTAGTATTGGTATGCTACTGGTATTCGTATATCCTTGCTATATCATAGTTATACCATTAGTATACTATTAGTATTGGTATGCTACTGGTATTCGTATATCCTTGCTATATCATAGTTATACCATTAGTATACTATTAGTATTGGTATGCTACTGGTATTCGTATATCCTTGCTATATCATAGTTATACCATTAGTATACTATTAGTATTGGTATGCTACTGGTATTCGTATATCCTTGCTATATCATAGTTATACCATTAGTATACTATTAGTATTGGTATGCTACTGGTATTCGTATATCCTTGCTATATCATAGTTATACCATTAGTATACTATTAGTATTGGTATGCTACTGGTATTCGTATATCCTTGCTATATCATAGTTATACCATTAGTATACTATTAGTATTGGTATGCTACTGGTATTCGTATATCCTTGCTATATCATAGTTATACCATTAGTATACTATATAGTATTGGTATGCTACTGGTATTCGTATATCCTTGCTATATCATAGTTATACCCATTAGTATACTATTAGTATTGGTATGCTACTGGTATTCGTATATCCTTGCTATATCATAGTTATACCATTAGTATACTATTAGTATTGGTATGCTACTGGTATTCGTATTATCCTTGCTATATCATAGTTATACCATTAGTATACTATTAGTATTGGTATGCTACTGGTATTCGTATATCCTTGCTATATCATAGTTATACCATTAGTATACTATTAGTATTGGTATGCTACTGGTATTCGTATATCCTTGCTATATCATAGTTATACCATTAGTATACTATTAGTATTGGTATGCTACTGGTATTTGTATATCCTTGCTATATCATAGTTATACCATTAGTATACTATTAGTATTGGTATGCTACTGGTATTCGTATATCCTTGCTATATCATAGTTATACCATTAGTATACTATTAGTATTGGTATGCTACTGGTATTCGTATATCCTTGCTATATCATAGTTATACCATTAGTATACTATTAGTATTGGTATGCTACTGGTATTCGTATATCCTTGCTATATCATAGTTATACCATTAGTATACTATTAGTATTGGTATGCTACTGGTATTCGTATATCCTTGCTATATTCATAGTTATACCATTAGTATACTATTAGTATTGGTATGCTACTGGTATTCGTATATCCTTGCTATATCATAGTTATACCATTAGTATACTATTAGTATTGGTATGCTACTGGTATTCGTATATCCTTGCTATATCATAGTTATACCATTAGTATACTATTAGTATTGGTATGCTACTGGTATTCGTATATCCTTGCTATATCATAGTTATACCATTAGTATACTATTAGTATTGGTATGCTACTGGTATTCGTATATCCTTGCTATATCATAGTTATACCATTAGTATACTATTAGTATTGGTATGCTACTGGTATTCGTATATCCTTGCTATATCATAGTTATACCATTAGTATACTATTAGTATTGGTATGCTACTGTATCGTATATCCTTGCTATATCATAGTTATACCATTAGTAGACTATTAGTATTGGTATGCTACTGGTATTCGTATATCCTTGCTATATCATAGTTATACCATTAGTATACTATTAGTATTGGTATGCTACTGGTATTCGTATATCCTTGCTATATCATAGTTATACCATAAGTATACTATTAGTATTGGTATGCTACTGGTATTCGTATATCCTTGCTATATCATAGTTATACCATTAGTATACTATTAGTATTGGTATGCTACTGGTATTCGTATATCCTTGCTATATCATAGTCCATTAGGTATTGGTATGCTACTGGTATTCGTATATCCGTGCTATATCCCACCATTAGTATACTATTAGTATTGGTATGCTACTGGTATTCGTATATCCTTGCTATATCATAGTTATACCATTAGTATACTATTAGTATTGGTATGCTACTGGTATTCGTATATCCTTGCTATATCATAGTTATACCATTGGTATACTATTGGTATTGCTATACTACTGGTATTGGTACGAGAACAAAGCAAAATCTGTACACTGGATCTGTTTTCCTATGCTTCATTCAGCTCATGTATGTGTCAGGGGTTATGTTGAGTTCATTTGGTTTGGTTTTGGTTCCTTTTTATTGGTGGGGAGCTGGTGTATCCCTCAAGTGATTGCACTCATCTGTGTGGGGTGGGTTAGGTTGGTTTGAATTGGTTTGGGTTGATTTGGTTTGGTTCGACCTGTGCTGCGTGACCTACTGGGTTCCCCTCAACAGAGCTGTCTGGGGCAACATGTCAGAGAATTATTCTGCCCGACAGGGATGGTATTTCAGCGATGTTTGTGAACTGAATGGACAACACAAAATATGTCGTTCAGGCAAACAAAGAGAAGAAAATAGGAGATCCTTACATGTTCGTATGTATGTTAGAGTCCAGGGGCAGGCAAAATAGGCTAAAGGGGCTTGCCCAACCGTGATAGGAAGAGCTTAAAAAGAAAAAGCATTGGAAAAAAGCATTTACCTGCGACCGCTAATTGGCACTGAATTAATTGGTACCTAATTGGTATCCTTACTTGCGAACGCTAATTGGTACCGAATTAATTGGTACCTAATTGGTATGCTTACCTGCGACCGCTAATTGGTACCGAATTAATTGGTACCTAATTGGTATGCTTACCTGCGACCGCTAATTGGTACCGAAACATTTGCGATCTTTGGTGAGGCCTGGGATGGAGCTTTAGCATATTTTATCGAGCCAGCCTTAGGGGAGTCCGCAGAGGAAGCATTCTGCCGCTTGTTGGCTGCCGCCTTTGTAGAAATGATGGCCCAAGCTGCACAGCATCAATTGTCACATGTCAGGGAAACATGCAGTGACTTGATCACAGAAGGATAACAGAAGCAACATACCCCCCCTCACACATACCCACCCATACCACAGATACCCACCCATACCCGTACACCCATACCCATACCCATCCATCCCAACCATACACCAATACCCGTACATTCAAACCCACCCATCCCATCCATACACCCATACCCACCACCCATACCAATACACCCTAGAAGAAGAAACATCACAGAGCATCAGTTGTCACTTGTCAAGGAAACATGCAGCGGCTTGATCATACCTTGTTCTGCTTACAGTTACTTACCCTAACATGCTGTTTGCTATACACATGCTGTTTGCTATGTTTGGTTACAGTTGATAACCCAAACATGATATTTTGCTTTCAGTTGCCTACCTTCACAAGCAGAATTATTAAGAAAAACGAAAAAATAAATATGATGATGATGATAACAATTTTCCTGGTGCCCTACTGGACTCCAAATGTGCCAATAGCCTGACGGAGTCAATGGGGACTTCTGAACACCACCAATGGATTCAGGAGATCTGCACCCTGTTTCGCACTTTTCAAGATGAAACTAAGTCTCTGATGCAATGTATTGTCAAGTGAAACCAAATAAACACAACATGGTAGTCATTCTCCAGTATGCACACATGCATAAAATGGGAGGGTTCTCTCAATCTTACGTCCTGAGGCAGCTCGTACTATTTTTCAATTTTTAATGTTTTGTCAAGTGGCGATAACAAGGACCAGGGCTGAGTGTATCATCACTCATAAATCTAAAGGGATGGTGTATCATCACTCATAAATCTAAAGGGAATGTGTATCATCACTCCATAAATCAAAATATGTATTTTAAATAGCAGGCACCCATGCCTGTAGCCATTTCCCCACATCTTCAAACCCATTTCAATCAATGCAATGAGTGTGTATGCATCCTTGCAGAGTTACGGGCTGCCCTCGGCCAGGTATTTTTACGGAACCCCCCCTTCTGGGGGGCGGGAGCCCCCAGGGTCACCAGAGAAAGTCCCTGGGCTACACCAAGCTATTTCAGCAGTTCTGAACAGCTGATTACGCCAGCTTCAAGGTCCTCGAGGTTACGCCAAGTTTGGCTGAATAGCCAGTCAGGGGAGCTACCTAGAAGCTGCTGCTCGCTGCTTTAAAAAAAACTACTTCTGTCTGTCTGTCACATAATACCCGACATAGATGCTGCCCACCTTCAAATTGACTGGGCTTCTACCTGGCCATGTCTTGGCAGTTTGGCTACACATATGCTGGCATGCCCTGCAACAGGACAAATTATCTCCTGCTGTCTCCTAACCTGCTAGCCCCCCAAAATGCCTCGGGGTTAGGCCAGGGTTGGCTAGACCTCTCTAAGGAGAGGTCATGTGGGGGAATTCTGACTGGACCGCCTCCACCTCTGCTAAACCCAAAGGGGAGGGGCCCACCAGCAAGAGGTCTACCCCGTAGAGAAGGCAGTCGCACGCATCACCTTTCCTATCACAGAAGCATAAGAAACAGTCCCTGCCCTCATCTTGGGATTATTTTGTTGTTGTTTACCGGTATGTAGCATTGGAAAATATGGATATTCTTGAATACAACTATGACCAAGGCCATTTGCTTCCACAGTTGGTACGCTAACACACAGCCAAATTAATCCGACCTCATTTGCACTTCCCCTAACACAGCCCATCAGTCCCCACCCTCCCCCCCATCTCCATCTCCCGTGCTTTTCACCTCTCACACCTCACCGCACCAAGACTGGCCTCTGCTTGTGCAACCATAACTCTTCAGCTTAAAAGTGTTTGGCATCACCTAAATCTATGTTACCCCCCTCCCGCCCCCCACACACCCACCTCACCCACCACACCATATACCCACCCCCCAACCTAAATGCCTTAAAGAGGTAACTAACCCCAATCCTACAGTCACAAGCACATCCATTTATGTGGCCATGCTCATGGGAGCACATGGGATAAATAATTCATGGAATTCATGATCTAAGATATGTGTCTTGACTATAGCTAACCACCAGTGTTTGACTCCACTGCCAGACAGCTCCCCACATGCATCCTTACTTTGAGGGGCGCGTGGCGTGCTCCACTTGTTTGGGTTGTTCCTCCTCAAGCTAGCAGCAGGTATTTTGGCCTTTTCATTAATATCCTCGGCATCTGGTGGGGGCCGTGATAAATGTGCCACGTTTCTCAAGTCCATCATCACACCCTGAAATCTTTCCTTGTCTTTAGGCTCGGTTCTGGCCAGCCATGCTTGCGTCTCCCTCTTGTAGTAGTCATTGTGCACCGACAAAAATGGAGGATTGGTGGAAGATATTCCCTCCATGACGGTTCGAAGTAGGCGCCAAGCGACTCTCCACGCGGTGGTCTGATCTCTGCATGCAACAGGTGACATGTCATGCATATTTTTCGCCATGGACAACTTAACGCTAATATTTCGTCTAAAATTAAGATCGCATAAGTATTCCGTCACACAAATCCAATGCACACTGGGCATGACGACACGAAGGTCCAATAAATATTGGCAAGCTGTAATCGCTACCTTTGTGTTGCAATAGATTATGAGGCCAATGGTTCTGAAGGAAAAGTTTAGAGTATTGCACCAAGCAAGTGTGCAGCGGAGCGAAAGTAGCGAGAAAGGCCGGGACTGGCGACTGTGTTGGGTGCACTACTGCACTGCTGCCAGCTGGATGCAGGTACACTTTTGTTTTCACGCATGAATTGTTTTAACGCATTCTCGCGCGCGCCCCTTCCCCGTCCTGTTGACGACCGCAGTTGCCGGCTCTCGCTATTCAACTCTTTCCCAAGGATTTTCCACTTTGATTAAGCATCCTACCTGCTTACTGCCAATTCTTAAATGTCTCCATTATTTATTATAAGTGGTGTTATGCGCATTGTCTTGTTGACTTAGTGAACTCCTACCCCGTGCACATCATTGTGGCGAAAATAGCCACGCGCTCTCGTTATTGATACATAGCACACATAGCAACTTTTGATTTCCTGCGGTTCTGGTGGACTAGTCGAAACTTTCGACGCTACTCAGCAGTAAGTTGACATGTCAATACTCCATGCATTGAGCTGCTAGGAGTCGATTTTTACGACCTATCTCGGGAATCGCAATCGCAACTCAATTCTGGATATTTTCGGATGATGCAGACATGAGTAGATACGGCGTTGGTCCTAACGGCGTTGCTGTTAACCCTGAGAACTTAAAGAGAAACGGCATGGGTGGCCCCCCCCCAGACCAAGGGAGGTACGTTGGTCCCAATGGCATTTCTGTAGATCCAGAGAGCATCTACAGGCCGGGCATGGGTGGTCCTTCCCCAGACCAAGGGAGGTACGTTGGTCCCAATGGCATCTCATTGGACCCAGAGAACATCCACAGACAAGGCATGGGGGGGCCTCCTCCTCAGCAGGGCAGATACGTTGGTCCCAATGGCATCTCATTGGACCCAGAGAACATCCACAGACAAGGCATGGGGGGGCCTCCTCCTCAGCAGGGCAGATATGTTGGTCCCAATGGCATCCCACTGGATCCAGAGGATGTCAGGAGACCAGGTATAGGTGGGCCTCCCCCAGACCAAGGGAGGTATGTTGGTCCCAATGGCATCTCATCGGACCCAGAAAACATCCACAGGCAAGGCATGGGTGGGCCTCCCCCAGACCTAGGGAGATATGTTGGTCCCAATGGCATTTCTGTGGACCCAGAGAACATAGACAGGCAAGGCATGCCTCCTCCTCCACCCTCGGATCAAAGGCAGTACGGTCTAGGGCCCAACGTGGTAGCTGTAGACCCAGAAAATCTCCCTTGGCAAGACCCTGACGAGATGGCGTGGAGGCAAAACAAATTGATCCCTCAGAACCCAAACCGCCATGGCCTCAGGCATGCTTCAAATCAGCCAAGCCCCCATGGTGGGCCGCCCCCTAAAAATGCTCCATGGCACAACAAGCCCCCTGCTTACCAGCTCAATGGTCCGATCCCGCGAGACGACTCCGTCAATACTTTTATGCATGCGCATAAACACAAGTCACCGCCTGCTTTGAGGATCCCGGCACCTGGCGACTACGGCTACGGGGCTGACCAGCAGAACAATAGTCCTGCAGCAGGGGGGTACGTTCGAGCGATGCAGGCTGGGGACTTCCCCAAAATGGCTCGTCAAGCGAATGCAGGCAAGTTGAACTTGAACTTGGTTACATAGCTTCAGCCAGCAATTTGCTTCTCTCCGTCTTTGGCAGTAATTGTTTTTACCAGGGAAAATGTGGACACAGACTGACACAGACATATTTTCTTTCTTTTCAATCTGTTTTCCATTTGAATGCAGGTAAGGCCGGTGTCTCCTTCAGCGATGGAGGGCTCGTCGGTGGTGAGCAGCCAAGCAAGTCACACTATTCTCCAGTGGGTGCACGCCGGTGAGTGCTTTAGGCCAGTCTAGGCTCTCATGCGTGGTGCTGATGTACTCATGGTCCAGGTTTACATTGTACCCAGGTTGCATGGTGGTGATTTACTCAGGTACCCTGGTTGATATGCTCAGGTACCCAGGTACACATTGTCTATTATTGGGGGGGGGTTGGTGGTGGGAGGAAGGGGGCAGAAGGTGGAGGCAGGGGAGGGGGGGTAGTACATTACGTTATCATTGACAGGCCACTGTTGGCCCAAGACAAACCCGCTCCACAACATCTGGGAGGGGTCTTTCAACAAATCCTCAGCAAAAGAAAGGCAATATTGCAGCAAGCAAGCATTATTATCAGCACTATTTCTGTATTATATATATCCATTGCTCTGTATGAGACAGTTCTTTCACTACGTTCTGCGTAATGTACGCATGCTGTAGTTAGAGTCATCCTATGATGAATCTAGCTACAGCATGCTGCTTTTTCTGTGTGTTTCAAAGATGTTGCAAATCATGTTATCATGGTTGGTGATCAACATAGTTGCGTGCCTTGTATGAGATTGTGCCCCCCCTTTTTGATGTCCGCCAATGATTGGTGGAAGGAGGGGGGCAATGGTGGAGGCTGGGGAGGGGGGAAAAAAGTTAACACCTGGAGGGGCGTGGTGTCAAGGGGACCCTGCCGTATTCAGCTGGGGAAAGTCTCCATGGCAGACATAGTAAGTGTCACCCTCCAGGCGGTAGGGACTCCTTCATGCGACGTGTGTAGGGACCGGCATATCATATGATGTTGACCAAAGGCGAGTATGATATCATATGATATCAGACAAATTGCATCATATGATATCGTATATAAATGGTAACTTTAGCCTTGTCAGTCTGCCGGCATCATATGATTTCATACAAAATCATATGATATCATGTTGCCATTCCCAAGGTGTGTGGTGGGGGAGGGGAGGTAACGCCCGGGGATAGTGGATGATAGCTTTACTTTGTATTTCTCAGTCCCAGTTAAGAGATAGTTGTACGTTGTATTTCTCAGTCCCAGTTAAGAGATAGCTGTACGTTGTATTTCTCGGTCCCAGTTACGAGATAGCTGTACGTTGTATTTCTCAGTCCCAGTTAAGAGATACCTGTACGTTGTATTTCTCAGTCCCAGTTAAGAGATAGCTGTATGTTGTATTTCTCAGTCCCAGTTACGAGATAGCTGTACGTTGTATGTCTCAGTCCCAGTTAAGAGATAGCTGTACGTTGTATTTCTCACTCAATGCTTTGTACATCTGATTTGCCAGCGTTGGTGCTTGGTGCTTTAGCCTGCAACACAGTTCCACACACTTGAGTTATCGACACAGTAATAATTCAACCTTCACCTGGTAGTTCGGAACTACACAGATTAATGTATGTTTGTATGTATGTATGTATGTATGTATGTATGTATGTATGTATGTATGTATGTATGTATGTATGTATGTTTGTACCGTCGCCTGTGTGGCCGTTGGCCATCCCTACCTGCCCCCTCTTCCCCCCTCCTTCGCCCCTCCCTCTCTACCCCTCCCTCTATCCTCCTTCCTACCCCTCCCTCTTTTATGCTTCCTTTTCTCCTATACTTCCCTTGTATGTATGTATGTACGTATGTATGTATGTATATTGCAGTCCAGGGGTAGGCCAAATAGGCTAAAAGGACTTGCCCAACTGTGATTGGAAGGGCTCAAAAATAAAAAAAGCATTGATGAAGTGGGCCTCAAACAATCGTTTTACCGACGGGGGCATGTGTGCCTTTCCTTGTCTGTGCATTGTTCACTGCAATGTGCAGACGGTTAGTCGCTAAACCTGGCGTATAAAACCTTCAAACAATTCTTCCTCTTTCTGTCTGTGCAACAGGAACAATGATGGCCTAGGCCAGGTAGAGTCTGGAATCACTGGAGCTCACAATCAGAAGGACGGAATATCTGCTTTTGAAGGATACTATGGCCGAGTACGTTACATATGAATACTTTTGTATATACTTGAACTTGGTTGCATGGCTGCACCCAGGAATTTGACTGCTCAAAGTCTTTGTCTTATGATTACGTTTTTATATACTTGAACTTGGTTGCATGGCTCCAGACAGGAATTTGGTTGCTCACCGTCTTCATCATATGAATACTTTTTCTTACTCAAACTTGATTACGTGGCCCCAGCCAGCAATTGAGCTGCTCACCGTCTTCCTTATATGAAAACTATTTTGCACACTTGTATGAAAGCTTGTATAAAGGTTTATATGCAGCACTGTTGAGCAACGTTGTCCTCACTTCCTTTCCTTTCGATTCAAAAAAATGGACTGAATCAGGGGGCAAGTAGGAAGTTTTTTTCTAGGACCTACAATATTAGGAAGTTTTTGAATCAGCCATACCCCCCCCACACCCCCCCCACACACACCACCCCAGAGGCCCATATCTATTTCAGCAATTATAATTAGGGGGTCAAAGTAGGGTGTATAGTGATCCTTTAAACCCGGTTCTAAACCTCATTGTTCATTGTCCTAAACCTCATTGTTCTGTGTTCTAAACTTCGTTTTTCATTGTTTTAAACCTCGTTGTTCATTGTTCTAAACCTCCTTGTACCCTCGTGTACCTGCAGGCCCATGCTGGTAAAACAAATATGTCATCTCTCGGATACAAGGAACAAGGGTTGTCAGTAGCCGAAGAAGATTCCCTAGGCCAATTCCGTCAGCAGCACCAGAAACCTCAGGTGAGCTCTAAGAGCTGTCATAAATACATGTATGTATGTATGTATGTATATATGTATGTATGTATCAATAGTACGCCTTATTATGAGGCCTAGGCCAATTCCATCAGCAGCACCAGAAACATCAGGTGTGTTTTGGGCTATCGTAAATAAATACATCAATAGTCAACGCCTTATGACAAGGCCTAGGCTAATTACGTCAGCAGCACCAGAAGCATCAGGTGAGATCAAGGGTCTGTCATAAATAAATAGATAAATAGTACGCCTTATGACAAGGCCTAGGCTAATTACGTCAGCAGCACCAGAAGTATCAGGTGAGATCAAGGGTCTGTCATAAATAAATAGACAAATAGTACGCCTTATGACAAGGCCTAGTCCAATTACGTCAGCAGCACCAGAAGCATCAGGTGAGATCAAGGGTCTGTCATAAATAAATAGACAAATAGTACGCCTTATGACAAGGCCTAGTCCAATTCCGTCAGCAGCACCAGAAAGCTCAGGCGAGACCTAAGGGCTGTCATAAATAAATAAAGGAATAGTACGCCTTATTACCTGAAGTTGAGGGGACCAGCCCGTTTGTTTTCACTGGGGCCAACCACCAAAGAAAACTGCTATATGATTGCATCTAGCATTGACATTGGTGCTGACTGCTCAGACTTTGGCAGATAGTGTTGTTTCAGTCTTTTGTGTGTGCGACGCGTTGAAAATTTAGCGACTCGGTGCAACCCCAGTGCGATGCGCTGCCCCCCAAACCTCCCGGGGCTCCGCGCTTCATGCTCCGCCTTATACTGCTACGCCACAATCCTGAAGTCAGGCTTGCATTGCAACTTTTGGTACACAACTGTGCATGCAGAAAGCTGAAAACAACTACTCCCAAAGCACATTTTTTTAAGCAGGGAGCTGCCTAGATGCTGGTGCTGGTAGCAGAAAAGAATAACAGTGCCAAGACCAAAGTTAACCCACACAGCCACGTCCGCTTGCAGATCAACTAACTGCACCTGACCAGGGTACTATTTCTTGCCAAATTGGCCAGCACTTAAAGCGTACAAACGTCAAATTGGTCTGCGCTTTTTTGTGCGAAAAGCGCAAATACTGCGCGCTGCGTCCACAGGGGGTTAAAAATACTGCGCAAAACGCGCAGAGGGGCTCAAAAAGGCAGCGCGGCACGGCTTAGTAGCACCCTGCACCTGATCCGGGAACCTTGCACTAAAAATCTAACACTCCATCTTGCCACATGCCATAGTATTCTGGAGTTGCTGCTGTTGGAACAAGCTGACTGGTAGGTCAGTCTCACTGACTGTGGCGTGTCCACGCACACGTGGCCACAGTCCTAAACCCGTAACCTCATCAGAGAGATGATTCCCGGAGGCGCTTATAGTGCGCCTCCAACGTGTAAACTTGCCCGAGTTTATCCATATCTTCTCTCTCTCTCTCTCTCCATTCACAAGAGTGTCTATATCTTTTTTATCCGAGTATATCTATATCTTCTCTCTCTCTCTCTCCATGCACTATGAGCGCCTCCAACGTGTAAACTTGCCCGAGTATATCTATATCTTCTCTCTCTCTCTCTCTCTCTCCATTCACAAGAGTGTCTATCTTTTTTATCCGAGTATATCTATACCTTCTCTCTCTCTCTCCACGCACTATGAGCGCCTCCAACGTGTAAACTTGCCCGATTATATATATATATATATATATATATTATATATATATATATATATATATATATATATATATATATTATATATATTCTCTCTCTCTCCACTCACAAGAGTGTCATTCCGTCAGCTGCCACTATGAGGACTAATGGAGCTGGTAACATCCATGTTACATACATAGCAACATCCATATCACATCAATTGTGTGCTCTTGCTGATCCCTCTGTCGCAGTACTCTGGAGTGGCTGCCGCTATGGGGGCTAATGGAGCTGGTAACATCCATGTTACATACCTGGCAACATCCATATCACATCAATTGTGTGCTCTTGCTGATCTTACTGTCGCATTATTCTGGAGTTTCTGCCGCTATGGGCGCTCCTGGTGGAGCTGGTAACATCCATGTTACATACCTAACAACATCTATATCTTATACATTGTGTGCTCTTGCTGATCCCTCTGTCGCAGTATTCTGGAGTGGCTGCTGCTATGGGGGCTAATGAAGCTGGCAACGCTCCACCTGGACATCTGCCGAGTGTTAGGTAAGCACAAATTATGATTATAGCCATTCAGAGGCAGGGCTTTTTGTTCAAATCTGAAAGTGGGTTCTTTCTAGCTGTATGTTTCTAGGCCTCTATAGGCCTTTATAGCTTTTTAGGGCCATTTAGGGCACACAAAAAACTTTCAAATCAGAGGACCACTTGGGAATCAAGGTCATAGGTCCTACCTCGACTTTTTCAAATCGAATTTCGAATCAAGGTCATAGGTTCTACCTCGACTTTTTCAAATCGAATTTCGAATCAAGGACATAGGTCCTACCTCGACTTTTTCAAATCGAATTTTGAATCAAGGTCATAGGTCCTACCTCGACTTTTTCAAATCGAATTTCGAATCAAGGTCATAGGTCCTACCTCGACTTTTTCAAATCGAATTTCGAATCAAGGTCATAGGTCCTACCTCGACTTTTTCAAATCAGATTTCGAATCAAGCTCGTAGGTCGTAGATCCTACCTCGACTTTTTCAGGTCAAAGCTGGCAACGCTCCATCTGGACATGTGCCAAGTGTAAGGTAAGAAATATGAAAATCATTCCCTTCCCACACACACAAAATTCACCACACCACACCACACCACCACAGCCCAACCACACCACCAACACCACCACAACTGAGTGCTGGCTTTTGCTCCTCTTGACACCACACACACACCACACACTCACCACACACTCACCACACACTCACCACATACACACTAACACACCACACACAGGACGTATCAAGGCGCCAAACAGAAGAAAGATAACCTAGTGATCCAGAATGGTGGGCTGACCTCCCTGGAGGGATCTGAAGCAGGACAACCCCACCACACACACATCACACACACACCACACACACACACAGGACGTATCAAGGCGCCAAACAGAAGAAGGATAACCTAGTGATCCAGAGTGGTGGGCTGACCTCCCTGGAGGGATCTGAAGCAGCACAACCCCACCACACACACATCACACACACACACACCACACACACACAGGACGTATCAAGGCGCCAAACAGAAGAAGGATAACCTAGTGATCCAGAATGGCGGGCTGACCTCCCTGGAGGGATCTGAAGCAGCACAACGGCCCCTTCGAGGCCAACATGGTATGGGAGGTCGAGGCAGGGGATCCAGCATCCAAGTGTCAGAAAATGTGAGTTAGTCCAAGGCTCTGTAACACCCACCCCAATCCAACCCAACGCACTGTTACAACATGGTATAGGAGGTCGAGGCAGGGGATCCAGCATCCAAGTGTCGGAAATGTGAGTTAGTCCAGGGCTCTGTGACACCCACCCCAACCCACCCCAACCCACTGTTACAACATGGTATGGGAGGTTGAGGCAGGGGATCCAGCATCCAAGTGTGAGAAAATGTGAGTTAGTCCATGGCACTGTAACGCCCACCCCAACCCGACCCACAGTTACAAAATGGTATGGGAGGTTGAGGCAGGGGATCCAGCATCCAAGTGTCGGAAATGTGAGTTAGTCCAGGGCTCTTTGACACCCAACCCAACCCAACCCAGCCCAACCCAACCCAACCCAACCCACTGTTATAACATGGTATGGGAGGTTGAGGCAGGGGATCCAGCATCCAAGTGTCGGAAAATGTGAGTTAGTCCAAGGCACGGTAACACCCACCCCACCCCACCCCAACCCACTGTTACACCCACCCCACCCCACCCCAACCCAACCCAACCCACTGTTACAATCACCCCACCCCAACCCAACCAACCCCAACCCACTGTTACACCCAACCCAACCCAACCCAACCCCAACCCACTGTTACACCCACCCCATCCTAACCCAACCCACCCCAACCCAACCCAACCCATCAATCCCGTTGGCTGACATGTCAGGCTTCGTCTCGGTTGTACATCCGTCGCACACAAAAAAATCAGGAACTACACGAGAATTTATCCCAACCACTTCCTAATTGATAAAGCATGTCGCAACCACAAAGGCCAATGCCATTGCCAATTGCAATCACAAATGCAAATGCAAATGCAAATTGCAATCACAAATGCCAATGCCAAGTTCAATCACAAATGCCAATGCCAATGCAAAAGCCAATTGCAATCACAAATGCAAATGCAAATTGCAATCACAAGTGCAAGTGCCAAGTTCAATCACAAATGCCAATTGCAATCACAAATGCCAATTGCCAAGTTCAATCACAAATGCAAATGCCAATTGCAATCACAAATGCAAATGCCAGCCACAAATGCAAATGCCAAATGCAATCACAAATGCAGATGCCAATTGCAATCACAAATGCCAATGCAGATGCCTGGGAAGGGTGGACAAGCCGACCGACAGATATCCTCCCTTGTCAATGAGAATCTGTCCCAACCACTTCTCCTAATTCCTAAGCATGTTGCAACCAATGTAGGGTATTTCATCTAATGGAGGTGTCTTAGGTGCCAACATGCCTGGGAAGGGTGGCCAAGCCGGCCGTCAGATATCCTCCCTTGTCAACAAAGACGGTGGCATGATGCAGCAAGGGGAGGCACTCCTCAGGCAGGGTCCATATGCAGGTGGGTCAGGATGACATACGGTGACATAATATAGAGCCTACTGCAACGCCACCACCAGCAGCTCCCCAGTGTAACAGACAGATGCATTGACTACCATTACATTTGCTGCCAAGGATACTAGGCGTAGTCATGATGACATATGGGGACAACAAGGGGAGGCACTCCTCAGACAGGGTCCATATCCAGGGGGGTCAGGATGACATATGGTGACATAATATATGGCCTACTGCAACGCCACCACCAGCAGCTCCCCAGTGTAACAGACGGAGATGCATTGACTACTATTACATTTGCTGCCAAGGATACTAGACATAGTCTGACATGATGACATATTGGGGCAACAAGGGGAGGCACATGATGACATATTGGGACAACAAGGGGAGGCACTCCTCAGGCAGGGTCCATATGCAGGTGGTTAACTTTAAAACAAAAAATGTGAATGGACATTCACCCCAGGAGATGGGTCTCCCGACACAACCAGGGATCCGAAGGATTCAGTTCGAATGGCATTGTCAGGCTTTAGAGATTAGGGGTTGTGAAAGGACTTTCACCCTAGGGGATGGGTCTCCCGACACAACCAGCGACCTGGAGGACTCTGTTCGAATGGCTCTGTCAGGCTTCAAAGATTAGGGCTAATCGCAGACCAAATTAGCCCTAGTAGAGCTAGTAGCTAAATTTGCTCTGTTCGTTTACAACTAATTTAGTCAAACTGAGACAAAACACTCCAGAAAAGTTGCCATGTGTCCAGGAGAGTGCTGATATGCAAATCTGTATATCCATAATGTCCGGAAATGGCTTTTTTCTTATGTTCCATGTGGTATTTCTTTCCCTTATGGTTTGTTAAACATGCTCTCTCAATGTTGAACATGCTCTCTCAATCTCCATGCCTGCCCTTCATGTTTGTCAATAGTTTGTTTCTCATGGTCCTTGTGGTATTTCTTTACTTTGTGGTTTGTGAAGCATGCTCTCAATCTCTATGCCTACCCAATATGTTTGGAAATTGTTTTTTTCTTATGTTCCTTGTGGTATTTCTTTACCTTATGGTTTGTTAAGCATGCTCTCAATCTCCATGCCTGCCCATTATGTTTTTCAATGCTTTATTTCTTATGGTCCTTGTGGTATTTCTTTACCTTATGGTTTGTTAAGCATGCTCTCAATCTCCATGCCTGCCCATTATGTTTTTCAATGCTTTATTTCTTATGGTCCTTGTGGTATTTCTTTACCTTATGGTTTGTTAAGCATGCTCTCAATCTCCATGCCTACCCAATATGTTTGGATTTTTTTTTTCTTGTGGTCCTTGTAGTATTTATTTACCTTATGGTTTGTTAAGCATGCTCTCAATCTCCATGCCTGCCCATTATGTGTGTCAATGCTTTATTTCTTATGGTCCTTGTGGTATTTCTTTACCTTATGGTTTGTTAAGCATGCTCTCAATATGTTTGGAAATTGTTTGTTTCTTATGGTCGTTGTAGTATTTCTTTACTGTATGATTTGTTAAGCATGCTCTCAATCTTTCTGTCTATCCATTCTGTTTGTCAATGTTTTGTTTCTTATGGTCCTTGTGGTATTTCTTTACCTTCTGGTTTTTAAGCATGCTCTCAATCTCCCTATTCTGTTTATAAATGGTTTGTGAATCATGGTCCTTGCGGTATATCTTTATCTTCTGGTTTATCAATCATGCTCCCAATCTCCACGCGTATCCATGATCTTGTATCCATTACGTTTGATTCTGCAGGAAAGAGCCAATTTTCTAACTTGAAACAAGGAGACGGTGGTATGGGAGCACTACCAGGTGGCCAGCAGAATGCAAACCGCCATGCTGGCAAGATTACCGAGTCATCGCTAATGCAGAAGACCAATGGAATCTCTATCCTACCGCAAGAACAAACACGAGCCAATAGCTATGGCAATGGGCACTGGGCTACAACGCACGATGAAGCATACAAGCTGGTAAGATACAGTGGTGTGTATACGTAGTGTGTGTGTGGTGTGTGTGTGGTGTGTGTGTGGTCTGTGTGTGTGGTGTCAAGAGGAGCACACGCCAGCAAATAGCTATGGCAATGGGCACTGGGCTACAACGCACGATGAAGCATACAAGCTGGTAAGATACAGTGGTGTGTATACGTAGTGTGTGTGTGGTCTGTGTGTGTGGTGTCAAGAGGAGCACACGCCAGCAAATAGCTATGGCAATGGGCACTGGGCTACAACGCACGATGAAGCATACAAGCTGGTAAGATACAGTGGTGTGTATACGTAGTGTGTGTGTGGTGTGTGTGTGGTCTGTGTGTGTGGTGTCAAGAGGAGCACACGCCAGCAAATAGCTATGGCAATGGGCACTGGGCTACAACGCACGATGAAGCATACAAGCTGGTAAGATACAGTGGTGTGTATGTGGTGTGTGGTTTGTGTATGTGGTGAGTGTGTGGTGTGTACGTGTGGTGAGTGTGTGGTGAGTGTGTGGTGTGTATGTGTGGTGAGTGCGTGGTGTGTGTGTGGTGTGTATGTGGTGTCAAGAGGAGCACACGCCAGCCAATAGCTATGGTAATGGGCACTGGGCTACAACACACGATGAAGCATACAAGCTGGTAAGATACAGTGTGGTGCGTGTGTGTGGTTTTTGTGTGTGTGGTGTATGTGGTGAGTGTGTGGTGGCAGCAGCAGAATCAGCAAGCATACCAACCGTACCGCTTTCACCCCTTTGCAGGTTGCACTACAACAGCAGCAGAATCAGCAAGCAAACCAACCGTACTGCTTTCACCCCTCTGCAGGTTGCACTACAACAGAATCAGCAGCAGAATCAGCAAGCATACCAACTGTACTGCTTTCACCCCTTTGCAGGTTGCACTACAACAGCAGCAGACTCTGCAAGCATACCAACGGTACTGCTTTCACCCCTTTGCAGGTTGCACTACAACAGCAGCAGACTCTGCAAGCATACCAACTGTACTGCTTTCACCCCTTTGCAGGTTGCACTGCAAAAGCAGCAGAAGCAGAATCAGCAAGCATATCACCCGTACCCTGGCTACTAGAAGTAATGATAACGCCTAGTGGGGCGTGGTATTAAGGGAGCCCCGTCTTACGGTGGTAGGGAACGGGCTGCTAATTAACCTGGACAAAGCTACCATGGCGGTTAACAGCGACTGTGAACACTAAGGCGCACCCGTGGGGATTCGTACCCGGCACCTTTGTCGTTCAAGGAGCTCTGCCATTGAGCCATTCGTTGAACAGGGTTGCCTTGGCTACTAGTCTATCAAGCAAGGGTGTGATAGTGGATGTCCAAGTTGAGTTCTCATAGTGAACATGGCAGCAACCTTTGTATGTATGTATGTATGTTGTTGTTGTTACAGCCATGTGGTAGACCAAATAGTTTACAGGGGCTTGCCCAACTATGACAGGAGGGGCTAAAACGAACAAGTCCTAGGCACGTTGCAAGCGACGCGGATACTTGGCGGAGAGTGTTGGCTATCGGAGCAACAGGCGGCACCGGAATTAAGTGCAGAAGACCGAAGCCAGGGTTTATAAAAGGCCCAGGGGCCAGTTAGGGCCAGGGTTTCTTGTGGTTGTACGTTCAGACAGACAGCGGGTGACACTGGGGGCTCCCGCCCCCTAGAAGGGGGGGCTCCGCCAAAAAGCGCTGATGGCAATGGCGACCTTTGGAATAAATTTATCAATTATTACATTAACGAATATTGGGATGAGTAAGGATGCATACGTCCCAAATCTGGAGTACTTTTCAGGTGGTCATTCAAAACAACTACTCATTGCTGTTGATAGAAAACAAGCAGCATCAACCAATGAGCTCATGGGTTTGTGAAGTGGTTTTGGGGGGTTGTGAAGTGGTTTGGGGGTTGTGAAGTGGTTTGGGGGGTTGTGAAGTGGTTTGGGGGGTTGTGAAGTGGTTTGGGGGTTGTGAAGTGGTTTGGGGGGTTGTGAAGTGGTTTAGGGGGTTGTTGAAGTGGTTTGGGGGTTGTGGAGTGGTTTGGGGGGGTTGTGGAGTGGTTTGGGGGGTTGTGAAGTGGTTTGGGGGGTTGTGAAGTGGTTTGGGGGTTGTGAAGTGGTTTGGGGGGTTGTGAAGTGGTTTGGGGGTTGTGAAGTGGTTTGGGGGTTGTTGAAGTGATTTGGGGGTTTGAAACGTTTAGTGCCGAAATGCATTCTTCATCAGGTTGATGTCAGCAATAATGGCATCCCAATGACAGATAATGACAGACCAGACAAACGATTATTACCAGAATGCATTCTTCGCCAGGTTGATGTCAGCAATACTGACATCTCAATGACAGACAATAACAGACAATGGCTGACGCTGCCAGACAATAACAGACAATGGCAGACAATGGCTGAGAATGACAGACACTGCCAGACAATAACAGACAATGGCTGATAATAACAGACAATGACAGACAATGGCTGACAATAACAGACAATAACAGACAATGACAGACAAGAACAGACAAGATCAGACAAGAACAGACAATGGCTGAGAATGACAGACAAGGACAGACAATGGCACACAATAACAGAAGATGACAGACAATAACAGACAATAACAGACAATGACAGACAATTACAGACAATAACAGAGAAGGGTGTTCATCGCACCTTACCACCCAGTTCCAGAATTTAATTAGCAATTTCATCAAAGTTGTGTTGTGTTGGTAGTCAAACCACACCACCAGACTATGGACATCAGCGCTGCTGCCAATAGTCTGATGGTATGGTATAACTACCACCACGACAATATTACTTTATGCCAAATTTGCAAACTTCTTTGAATGAATTGAGTGTGTGGCTGTGGAATGTCCACTAGCAGGTTGGTAATTCTGTTCCTTTGAGGGGTGGTGTGAATGGGCAGAGGTGTGTATGTGTGGGTGGGTGGTGGTGGTGTGTGGTGGTGGTGTGTGTGTGTGGGGGGGGGGGGGGCAGCAGTACTTTGGGATACCCACTAGCAGATTGGTATTTCTCTACCTTCGAGGGGGTAGGGGGAAGCTAGCCAGGGGGGTGCCAGCCAGGGGGTGACCGGTTAACCCAAAACCCTAAACCCCATAAACCCCTACCCCCCCACCCCCGGGTTGGCTTCCCCCGGGCTAGCTTCCACCTACCCTTTGAGGGGTGGTGTGAATAGGCAGAGGTGTGCGTGTGTGTGTGTGGGGGGGGGGGGCGGTGGGGTTGCAGTAGTGCTTTATTTAAATTTGCCAACTTCTTTGAAGGCTACTGTTGCTTGACTTGTTGTTACTGCCAAAGACGGCGAGCAGCCTGAAGGCTAACGCCATGTATATATGTATGTTGTTACAGTCCAGAGGTAGCCGAATAGGCTAAAGGGACCTGCCCAGCCATGATATCAGGAGGGGCGAAAAGAGGGGGGGGGCTGATGAATTGGACCAGGAACTGAACCCTATAAAATCGTTTTACAGACGGGTTCCCTCAAGCTACTACATTTTGTCAAATTGGTCAGTGTTTGTAGCTCACATGTCATTTTTCTTCCCTGTGCTCGTGACAATTTAATTTGACAATTTAATTTTGCGATCAGATGTACAAGCCATGTAATCAAGTCTTGCGCCTCATGAATACCGGTAATATGGAACTTGAACTTGGTAAATGTACTGGCTCCACCCAGCAATTTGGCTGCTCCGCTCTCTTCGGCAGTAAAAACAAATACCAGGAAAAATATAAACGTGGACATTTTTTTTAATTTTAATAATAATCATTTCTTTGCTAGCGATTTGTGTGGAATATTAGGAGCCCTAAAATCTATCCAGACTACCATAGGACTGCTGCAGGGCTTTTCCCTCGCTCTATATAGAGATCGCTAGTTTTGACCCCGTTTTTTATAATTCCTCGCTATAAAAATGCACACAATAGTCTCCCCCCCCCTATATGGCCCTAAAATGCTACAAACACACACTAAAACGCTGTCCCTGGAGGAGGCCTAAAACCACAAAGCTATAAAAAACCACTTTCAGATTTGGAAAAAAACTGGACTGCTGGACTTGAAGGAAGTCGCGAATTTTGCCTTCTGCAATCACTTTCACTTCTATTTCAATATGACGGCAGAGGCAGGAAATCCAAGGATGCCTAGAGTTTTTTTTTATAATGATAAGAATAATAATAAGAATAATTAGAATAATTAGAATAATGACAATGATGATAATAATAATAATAATAATAATAATAATAATAGTATAATTACTATATAATAGTATAATTACTATAATAATTACTATAATAACAGTATAATTACTATAATTACTATATAATAGTATAATTACTATTATTATTATTATTATTATTATTATTATTATCATCATCATTATTATTTTCAGTTATTATTATTATATTATTATTATTATTATTATTATTATCATTATTATAAAAATTGTTGCTCTCTTGGTCCTTGGTGTGGATGTGTGATAAGTCCCTTAAGGATAGGGTGTTGGTTCAGCTTTACCTCCCCCTTTCTCTTTCTCAACTCTCTCAACTTCCTTGCAATAAGATTTGTTGCACCATACCCCAACAACAATACGAGGGCTAAAAAGGTACTTTGACGCTGGGAGGCTAGCTACGAAACCCACCATGATTCAGCTCTACCGCCCCCCCCCCCACACACCCCTTTCTATTTTTATGCATTACAGAAGCAGTACATAGCAGTCTTCCTTTACCATTATCTGAAACCATTATCATATCTGGGATTTGCTGATCCTTCCGTATTGTACCGTACAATTTGTACGATAGCAAAATAATTAGACACACACCCTATGCAGCGCCGCAAGCGATGCGGAAAATTGGCGGAAAGTGTCGGCAACGGAATGACAGGTGGCAATGATGGAGTTGACCGAAGCTAGTTAGTTATGAGACGGTTGGCTGACGTGTCAGGCTTCGTTTTCCCGGTTGGTCGGACCGACATGTATGTGGGGGCTCCCGCCCCCCAGGAGGGGGGCTCCGCCAAAAGTATGGTTGGAGATTATTACCTTCTACACTTCGTACCAGTCAACTGGTTGAAGTACACTTCGTACACAGTCAACTGACAGTTGACTGGTCCGAAGTGTACAGTGTTATTTAAGTCCTATAAATCGCGCACGACCAATTATTCATGTTTATTTCCATTGGGGTCAATCGGGCTCCCAGGTGTGGGTAATGTTTTCGAATTTCAGATCTCTGGGTGGAGCATCGGGCGTGCCATATACATAATGTTGAAGTTCCAAGTCTCAAACACCTCCCTATAGTTTGGTAGCTTGTTTTACTCATGCGTCAAATCTCTCTCAAGGTATTTTTGTCAGTTTAACTGCCAAAGACGGTTAGCAGCAAAATGGCTGCCTCGGGCCATGTAAGCAGGGTACTACTTTTTGTCAAAATGGTCAGTGCTTAAAGTGCACAAACGTCGAATTGCTCAGCGCTTTATAGTGCAAAAAGCGCAAAAACTGCGCGCTGCGCCCACAGGGGGTTGAAAAAACTGCGCGAAACGCGCTGTGGGGCTCAAAAAGCGTGCGCGTAAAGACTCACGCGCTTTGTAGTACCCTGCATGTAACCAAGTTCAAGTTATATACCAAGTCTTTAACACTACAAGACTGCAATGTGCTGATATGCTTTGCTTTCTTTGGGGGCACTCATTTAAATGTTACAATTGAAAGTTGTTTTCAATCACCAAAGATGGCGAGGAGCCAGATTTCTGGCTGGAGCCATGCAACCAAGTTTAACTTCACGTTCTTCGGTCTAGAGCCTTGTACAAACTTACAATTAAACGCGTATCATAACGTATTGATAATGAAATTCACAAAAAGGAGACAACTTGCCCATTATTAACTTGCATATTTCCTTCTGCAGCCTAGCTGGCAAATTGAGGATCCATAAGTGTAGCATAATTGTATAATTCATAAGTGGAGTATAATTGTAGAATTAAATTACCACTATACCACGAAATCAGGCCCCCTGTCGGTAAAACGATTGTTTGGTGTTCAGTTCATCAATGCTTTTTATTTTTAGCCCTTCCTGTCACGGTTGGGAAAGTCTTCTAAGCCTGTTACACCTGGACTGTAACATACATACAAGTGCACGAGAAGATAATGTCACACTATCACTCTTGTTAGATGACAGATAGACAGCAGTGGGAGTCGTCAATATCAATATCAGGGCCCGCCGTCGGCTGTTCAGGAGGAGTGACCGACGTGTCAGCTCAGAGGCAGTGCACCGCCACCTCATCACATTTCTTTGCCAGCTCAAAGGTTGTACAACGCCACCTGGCGCGTTGGTCACTCCTTCTGATCAGTCGGTGCGGCGAACAGCCGACGGCGGGCCCTGATATGAGTCAGAGCATGCTCCGATCATGGACTCTGAATCTTGACATCAATGACAACTGGCTCAACCACCTCCAAGACAGGATGCTCACTGTCGGAGCGTGTCACATCAATCTCAGACGCAGATGAGTTGTGGTTGTTCACATTCAAAACGGCAGGGTTCTCCATGACTGGGTCGGATAGCTCCGAGCTGGGTGCACTGAGTGCATTCGGAGCCGGCTCAGCATCTACCCGCTGCCCATCAGCACCATCAGCACTTGCAGGGGGGAAGAGTGCGGGCACTGCTGACGGCATATCTACAGAATCAGAGGGGCTTGCATCTGTCACCATGCATGCTTCCGTGTCTGCCTTATCATCTGCGTCGTTTGATTCCTGCTGAAAAGGGCCAAGCTCAACCTGAGCATCAGAACCAGATACTGCCAAAGCTATCGAGGATTCCTGGCCTGCCTGGAGAAGGGTGGTTGATTCTGTTGAGGATTCCTGGCCTGCTTGGAGAATAGTGGTTAATTCTGTTGACCCTGTGTCCACAACCCACTTTGGCCGCGCTTGGCTTTCTGCAGTCGGGGGAGTCGAAGGCTGCTCCTCTTGCAGAAGCACTATTCCATCATCCTGAGAGCCCTCAGCAGGCATGCTTGGATCAGCCAGTGCAGCTGTAGTGCCAGTAGGATCCACACCTGTGAAAAGTACAACATCACTTCCCCAATTCTGCTCAGAAACAGGCCCAAGTAGGATCGCGCTAGGCTCCTCATCACTGAAAGCAGAAGCAGCCTGTTCTTCACTCACACTATCTGCGATAGGTTTAGGATCTGCCAGCATTTTAGGTGGGGGGATGTCAGAGGTTGGCAGTTGCCGTATCCCTTGGATGCTTTCGATGTAGCGAGTGCCTGTGTCTGCCATGATTGATGCTAGCAAGCCAGCTATGGCCTCGCTCTGGAGCTCAGCTTCGGCATTTAGCATAGCAGGATAAGAGGCATTGTCAATGCCCGCTAGTGCCGAGAGACCCTCGGTGTTGTCAAAGTTGCTCACATCTCTTGTCAATGTCTCATTGCTTGGAACAGGCTGGGCAGGTTCAGCACTTGCTGTTGAAGCAGTTTCTTCAGGACTAGGTTTTGAGCCAATCTGCTTTCTGCTTTTAGACGCCTTCCACGATTTGAAGTCCAGGAAGTTTGAGAATGACGAAGGTGTTGGGATATCAGCGTTGCTAACTACCTCTACCACGGTCTTGGTTGCAGCTTGAACCATATCAGTCAGACTGAAGGGTGGCAGACCCAGGAGAGCCGACTCAGTATTGGCTTCTTTCTCGCCAGCTCCAGCTGCTACCGGATTAACCGGAGTCTGCGGAGCTTTCCTCGTTGTTGATACAGAATCTGCTGGTGGAGGTAAACATGTTGGGCGGGAGACCTCAGAGGCTACTGGGGAGGGTGGAGCTCCAGCTAAGCCCCACGTGCTGCTGATTGGGCCCTTGCTGATCCCGCTACCGACACTGCCATTCTTGGGATTGAATTTGGTGCTCTTGCCAGTTGGTGGCTCAACGAGCTTGCATGGCTTTTGCGCTGATGAAGCATCAGGAACGACACAGTGTTGAGTGAAGCATGGCTGTTGGTAGGCTTCATCCTTCTCTCGTGCCAGAGGGACCTGTTGAGTCAAGTTGGCAGGTTTAGGGTTTTAGGTTTGTGCCAGAGGAACCTGTCAATTCAAGTTGGCATATTACATTATGTTGTCATCAACAGGCCATTGTTGACCCAAGCCAATCTCACTCTACAACATCCGGGAGGGGTACTCCGACGTATCCTTCAAATTAGATAGGTAGTATTGCAAGCAAGCATTTTATGGATGTCAAACTAAATGGCAAGAGCATTTAATATATGATTTAACATATATTTAATATATTATTTAATACTGGTATATGGATGAAATGTATGTCAAACTGAATGTTGGTAGGCTTCATCCTTCTCTCATGCCAGAGGAACCTGTCGGGTCAAAGTGGCGTGTTACATTATTTTGTCATCAACAGGCCATTGTTGACCCAAGACAAGCCGCTTGACAATATCCGGGAGGGATACTCTGACTTATCCTCCAAATTAGACAGGCAATATTGAAAAATGTTACAAATAGCAAGCAAGCATTTTATGGATGAAACGTTTGTCAAACGTAACAAATAGCAAGCAAGTATTTTTTGGATGGAACGTATGTTGAACGAAAAAATAGCAAGCGAGCAATTATGGGTGAAACGTAGGTCAAACGTAACAAAATAGCAGGCAAGCATTTTATGGATGAAAAGTATGTCAAACTGAATGGCAAGTGGATGTATCTTTACACTATCTTTGCACCAACAGATAGTATTTAGCAATCAGTGCAGCTGTCAAGCTTAATGTGCTGATTATGGCGGTTGTTGATAGTCATTCTGCATGGGGGGTCACACAACTTGGTAGCATTCTGCATGAGGGGTATTGCATGGGGCCATGGGGGGTCATACAACTAGGGAGCATCAATGACCCTAGGTATGGGTAGGGATCAGATTGCTTCATTATCAAGTGTAAACAATAGGAAACACATATGTCCATGTTTTCACGTTCAATTTTCCTGGTATTATTTTTGTACTGCCGAAGACGGAGAGCAGCCAAGTTGCAGGCTGAAGCTACCAAGTATATGGAGAATTAGCACGGGGGGGGGGGGGGGGGGGGGGGGGGGGGGGGGGGGGGAATCGTATTTTGCAGATAAGTAAGTAAGTAAGTATGCAGCCAGCAGCCAAGTATACTAATAATAAAACTTACTAAATATTTAGCTTAAGTATGGCTGCATACTTACTTATTTAGTAAGTTGATGCAAAACTTGGTGTGAAGCTATGCTGCCAAGTTCAGGTTCAAGTTTATCAAGCGCATGGATCTTACCCGACCAAAGACCATTTCGCAGGATAGGTCGTCCCAATTAGGCACCATGGTTAGGGGCATGCCCACATCCTCTGTGAAGAAACGCTGGGTAGCTGTCTTGCAAAGGTTTGTGCAAACAGCCACGCAACCGCTCTGCATGCACAATGAAATATAGCAACGAAAAGTCGTAAGAGGTACCCATTGGTGGTTGGCCCCAGTGAAAGCAAACGGGCTGGCCCCCTCAACCTCGGCCTACTATTTATTTATTTAAGAGGTACCCAGGCAAGCCCTAGGTGCATTGCAAGCGACGTGGAAAAATGTGGAACATCTGCATTCCCAACAAAAAGCTAAATGATCAGCGTTTATATACCAGGATGTACAAATGGTGTGATGGAAGTCTCTGTGGATGTACAAATGGTGTGATGGGTGAAGTCTCTGTGGAAGTAGTACACTTGAGGTTTTAGATTCCTGTAAACCCAAAATACAGGAGAAGAAGAAAAAAATGTGTAAATAATTTCAGTAAATAATTCCCAGGTGCACCGCAAGCGATGCGAAAAAAGATCGGAGTGTTGGCTATCGAAGCGGCAGGTGGCACCAGAATCAAGTGCAGCGGACCAAAGCCAGGGGCCATTTAGGGCAAGGGTTACGAGCCCACATCACAACAGATAAACATACAACACGACAAATGGACAATGGGGTGACTCTGGGGGCTCCCGCCTCCCAGAGGGTGTGTGTGGGGGGGGGGGTGGGGGGGGGGGGGGCTCTGCCGAAAAGCTGCGAACTCATATATCTGGCACTCGTGTTGAGCAAGGCATTCTTTAAGTTGTGAAAGGAATGTCACCCCAGGACGTGGACGCAAACCAGTGGAACTGAGGATTCAGTTTGGATGGCGTTGCCACACCGACAAAAAAGTAGGCGCACTTGGGAGATGCCAACCCCTGACCAAACAAACATTCACCACTACCCCTCGGTAGCATGTCTAGAAGCTGACAGAATCCACTCTCCAGACCTGTCAAAATCCTGGGGCTTAGCCCAGTGGCTGGCTCAGGGAGCTGCCTAGTAGCTGCTGCTTGTAGCTAAAATAAAAAGGAGTAGGCGCAGGGCATGCGCAAGGTGGCTGTATGCACACAAGAAACTAAAGGACACGAACCAGTGACACCGAGGGTTCAGTTCAAATGGTGTTGCCACTCCCACAAAAGAGTAGGTGCAGGGCATGTGTGAAGTGGCTCTACGCACACAAGAAACTAAGGGACACAAACCAGCGACACTGAGGATTCAGTTTGCATGGCGTTGACACTCTTACAAAAGAATAGGTGCAGGGCATGTGCAAAGTGGCTCTACGCACACAAGAAACTATGGGACACAAACCAGCGACACCGAGGATTCAGTTTGAATGGCGTTGCCACTCCTACAAAAGAACAGGTGAACAGGATGTGCAAGGTGGCTCTATGCACACAAGGAACTAAGGGACAAAAACGAGCGAAACCGAGGATTCAGTTCAAATGGCGTTGCCACTCCTATGAAAGAGTAGGTGCAGGGCATGTTCAAAGTGGCTCTACGCACACAAGGAACTAAGGAACACAAAGAAAGGCAGGCGGATTAGAAGGTAAGCTAGAAAAGAAAGCATTTGACACAGCTGTCAAACCAAGCATTCACATACACGGCTGTCAAACTAAGTTTCACATACATGCAGGGACCGGCATATCATATGGTGTCGACCAAAGGCGAGTATGATATCAACAAATACGAATTGCATAATATGATACCAGCACCACCACCACCACCACCAGTACCAACAACAGCACCACCACCAGTGCCAACAACAGCACCACCACCATCAACAACAACAACACCAACAACAACACCAGCACCACCAATACCAACACCAGCACCACCAGTGCCAACACCACCACTAGTACCAACAACAGCACCACCACCAACAATCCCACCAGCACCACAAATACAAATTGTATAATATGATAATGTTTAGAAATGGTAACTTTAGCCTCGTCAGACTGCAGGCATCATATGATTTCATATGATGATATGATATCATTTTGCCGTTCCATACATACTCCAGCATTTGCTGATTTTGATTGGACCTAACTCAGGCCTTTTCCCCGCTACATATAGCGCTGGCTAGTTTTGACCCCGTTTTGGCAAAAATGTCGCTATAAAAAAGTAAAAAAAGCCCCCCCCCCCCTATTTGACCCTAAAATGCTATATAAGCTTAAAAACCACTAAAACCCTGTCCCTAGAGGAGGCCTAAACGAAAAGCTAGAGAAAACCCACTTTCAGATTTGAAAAAAAGCCCTGACATACTCTTTCCAGATCACGGCACATCTTGCTGTACACAGTGATGTTACACAAATAGCGATCGCTAGTTTTGACCCCGTTTCGGCAAAAATATCGCTACAAAAAAATGAAAAAACAATTGGCCCTAAATTGCTATAACAGGCTATAAAACTTATAACACCTATGAAAAGCACTAAAACACTGTCCCTTGATGAGGCCTAGAGCCAAAAAGCTAAAATCAACTTTCAGATTTGAAAAAAAAGCCCTGACCTACCTCTTCCAGATAACGGCACTTCTTGATGTACACAGTGCTGCGCTGAATGAACTGATCAGGATTGGGATCATTTGGCCGTATGGATCCATCTCTTAACTCTGATTCCCCAACAAGCCAGAAGAAGCCCTGAGTCGTAGATTGAGATTAAAATGGATTTAGATTAAAATGATAAAGAAAACAAGAAAAATTATTTGCATGATTTGCGTCATGGATTGAGATTAAATGGATTGAGATTATAATGGATTGAGATTAAAATGATAAAAAGGAAAAAATATTTTGTTCGCGTTTACAATTTCCTGGTATTATTTCTTTCCTGCCGTAGACTGAATGAATCGATCAGGATTGGGATCATTTGGCCGAATGGATCCATTTCTCAACTCTGATTCCCTGCCAAGCCAGGAGAAGCCCTGAGTCATAGATTGGGATTTAAATGGATTTAGATTTAAATGATAAAGAAAAAATGATTTACGTAATTTGCGTCATGGATTGAGATTAAAATGGATTGATATCAAAATGATAAAAAGAAACAATGATTTGATCACGCTTACATTTTCCTGGTATTATCTATTTACTGCCGTAGACTTAATGAATCGATCAGGATTGGGATCATTTGGCCGTATGGATCCATCATGGATTGAGACTAAAATGGATTGAGATCATAAATAATGTACATTAAAATGGATCATGGAATGAGATTAAAAAATGCTTTATATTAAAATGTTTAGATTTAAATGAATTGAGATAAAATGATACAAATAACAAAATGATTTGTTTGCCTTGACGTTTTCCCTTTTTTTTCCTGCCGAAGACGGCGAGCAGCCAAATTGCTGGCTGAAGCTGTGTGACCAAGTTCAAGATATTGCTGGCCATGTAACCAAGTTGAAGTAGAAGAGTCATGGAGTGAAAAGCAATTTTACGAAGCTGGAAAGGTCTGATTGATTGCTAAGTTGGTTAGCCACGCAATTTGTGCAGGGAACACCAGACCTTTGTTGGTCGGCCCCCTTAGGGGGACAGACCTATGCGATACTTACGAGATATCGTGCTGTTTTTCACATCTTCACATCTTCAAATCTCCCAAGATCGCTGGTCAAAATTGCCGGTTAATCTGACTGGCCTGAACTCTTTCCGACTCGTGTTCGATTCCCGTCGGGGGCGGATTACCTCTGAGGGCACTTTTACGCGTACGTATCTCAGGGTTGCGGATTGTGGACGCGGCGTTTTCATTTGTCGTTTCCCTCCTGTCCTGTGGACTCAGTCTAGAGACCTGGAGCATGTCTACGATTTCCCCTTGAAGAATTCGCTTCTTCGTTACTCTCGTAGCTCATTACATCAGCGCATTGTGCTTGACAAGGAAATCTGCTCTTTTGCACTAGTTCCTGCAGGTTGCGAAGTTGCAACTGTAGCCTTGGGAGTTGCTGCACCTGCCTCCATGGAACTTCGGGAAGACAGTGAGCTAATAAGTTCATTAGCCTTACAGGGCACCCAGTTGAAGAATAATGCCATGCCATGCTACATTGATTCTTGACCCCCCCAATATTGAATTGAACGGATAAGTAAGCAACTGCTTGTGCATCCATCACCAAGGAGGCTGTCACTGCTGCTTGACGAACATTACACCACCCCCGGGGCCGACCTCCAGGGGACCCGCTAGGGCCCCCTACTATTTTTTGCAACCAGTAGCGATCGCTACCTGGGACCCTGATTTGGCCAAACCTTCCGCTACCATGAGACTTGAATCTCGGCCCAGCCCCCCGAACCCCGCCAATCCAAATTGCTACTAGGAGCCCGACATTGAGAGACACAAAAAATCCCCGATTACACCAGAAGACCCCCTTTCTAAAACAATACAACTCTGGGGAATGCTCAATATTTCAGCTACTATCTACTACTTGTGCTACTCAAGCCTGATTTCAGCTACTAGCTACTACTTGTGTTACTCAAGCCTGGGGAACGCTTTGTTCAATATTTGACAATTCTAGGATTGGTTGTTTTGTTCCATATATCAATATATGCTCATGCTCAGCTTGCCATGCACTACTTCTACAGCACGTATACAGCACCATGTATGCCAAAGAGATGGAGGAATACTGTTTTTCTGGTAGGGTGAAAATCCTGTTATATAACGTCATTTGTCCTTTCTGTTGCTGCCAACATGCAAGAGCAGCGCTCTATGTTTTTGGCGGAGCCCCCCCTTCTGGGGGGCGGGAGCCCCCAGGGTTACCCTATTGTCCATTTGTCTGACCGTCCGACCAACCGACCGACTGAAAAATTGAAGCCTGACACGTCAGCCAACTGTCTCATAACTAACTGACTTCAATCAGCTCCAGTTGCCAACACACTCCGCCAATTTTCCGCATCGCTTGCGATGCTGCATATGACTTGTTGTATTTCAGATTTATGTAGGCCAGGTTGAGTCGCTACTTGTGCTTCTCAAGCCTGGTTTGGTGCTGCTCCCTGACCCCCCCAGGCTACTTGTGCTTCTCAAGCCTGGTTTCAGGATTGTTGCATGTGATCATCTGAACTAGACAATACACTCACTGGACATCAACAGACGATCACAAATAGCCATTGCAAGGCGGAGTGCGGAGCCTGGGGGGGTCAGGGGGCAGCACCAAACCAATGATTCCCCATGCAACGATGGAATGGCAACGTGACGTCGGGAAAAAACAGTGGACAGTGGTATATCCATTTGAGATGCCATGAGTACATTGGCCGGAATTGAGTGCAGCAGACCAAAGCCAGGGCTCATGACATAGTTAGGTCCAGGGTTACGTGCTGACAACACGACAGACAACACGACAGACAGACAGACGACGGGGTGACTCTGGGGGCTCCCATCCCTCCGAAGGGGACTCTGCCAAAAATAGTAGAGGAGAGTGAAAATTATTTTGCCTTGCCATGGGGCGATATAGTTAGGGCCAGGGTTACGTGCTGACAACACGACGAACAATAAACTGGACAAAGGGGTGACTCTGGAGGGGGGGCTCCACCAAAACAAAACTTGCTATACCCACCTGGGATGCAAAGAAACAGTGAACAGTGCTATACCTAGGGACCGGCACATCATATGATGTTGACCAAAGGGGAGTATGATATCATATGATATCATACAAACTGCACCATATGATATTATGTATAAATTGCAACTTTTACCTAGTCAGACTTCCATATGATATCATATTGCTGTTCCCTAGCTATACCCACCTGGGATGCAAAGAATGCATTGACTTCTGCAGTCCAGCGAGATGCAGGAAACACCTAGAAGACACAAACAGGAAGTGTGTGTGTGTGTGTGGGGGGGGGGGGGGGGGGGGGGGGGGGTTGGAGTAGGTGGGTTGTTGTTGGGTGGGTAGGTGGGTATGTTGGACTAGTAGCTAAGGCACTTCAGGTAGGTGCTTGTTCATGGCACTGGGTGGTAGTGTGGGTGGGTTGATGTCACATCCACTCACCCTCTCATCCCCACCCCATACCCCACACTCACACACACACACGGGGTTGCATTGGACATCCTCGGAAAGGCAGAAAAGGCGGTTGGACTAGTAGCCAAGGCTCACCAGGTAGGTGTGTGGGTGGGTGGTAGTGTTGGTGGGTGTATGGGTGGGTGTATGGGTGGGTGTATGGGTGGGTGTATGGGTGTGTGGTAGTGTTGGTGGGTGTATGGGTGGGTGCATGGGTGTGTGGTAGTGTTGGTGGGTGTATGGGTGGGTGCATGGGTGTGTAGTGTTGGTGGGTGTATGGGTGGGTGCATGGGTGGGTGGTAGTGTTGGTGGGTGTATGGGTGGGTGCATGGGTGGGTGGTAGTGTTGGTGGGTGTATGGGTGGGTGCATGGGTGGGTGGTAGTGTTGGTGGGTGTATGGGTGGGTGCATGGGTGGGTGGTAGTGTTGGTGGGTGTATGGGTGGGTGTATGGGTGGGTGGTAGTGTTGGTGGGTGTATGGGTGGGTGCATGGGTGGGTGGTAGTGTTGGTGGGTGTATGGGTGGGTGTATGGTTGGGTGGTAGTGTTGGTGGGTGTATGGGTGGGTGCATGGGTGGATGGGTGGGTGGAAAGGTGGACTAGGCTGTTGGGCTAGTTGCTAAAACACAGCAGGTCGGTGCTTGTTCATGGCACTTGGTGGTAGTGTGGGTGTGCAGTCATGCGGGATGCAGGAAACACTTACAAGACACAAATGGGAAGTGGAATTGAATGGCTTGAACTGGCTCATAGCTTATGATTCTTTACAAGTGTTTATTAGTATCTAGAGATATGTATTATTTGACGTTTTATTATTTATAAGCATCTAGAGATATGTGTTATTTAATGTATTGTTATTTATTAGTATCTAGACTGATCTAGAGATATGTGTTATTTAATGAATTAGTATGTATTAGTATCTAGGCTGATCTAGAGATATGTGTTATTTGTATTATGGCTTGAAACATACAACAGCAGTTGTTAGGATGAAACCTTCTGGTATGAAAATAGCGATTACTATACATAGAGGAACAATTCCTGAAGTACAGAAACCACAAAGGATATGTATTGCAGCACGGATGGGAAATAGTGTTGAAAATAGGGACCAAGAGGAAACATCCATAGCCTTTAAAAGCTTTTAAAACATGCTACATGTGTCTCACCGATTTGTAGGCACCCAATGATTATTTTGGGAGAAGCGAGTGTAGGGTAGCCCGCACAAGCTCTGCCTGATCATCTGCTGATCGCCATTAAAAGCTCCTAAAACATGGTACAAGTGTCTACATGTCTCTCACCAATTTGTAGGCACCCAATGATTCGTTTGGGAGGAGCGAGTGTAACGTAGCCCGCACAAGCTCTGCCTGATCATCTGCTGATCTCCCTTTCATGACTGCTTGAGACACTCGCACCAAGTCTTTGAAGTCGCACAGGGCTGGAAAAGGAGGATTGAGCACTTGGCCTTGAATGGCCATGGCCTCAACCAACTTGGTGGTGACCTTCGGGCAGAAGTGAGTGAGTGAGTGAGTGAGTGAGTGAGTGAGTGGGTTTGTGCGGCTTTGATTTGCTCTGCCGCTCGGAAATTGCCTCTGCAGCTTTGAATTGCTCTGCGGCTCAGAATTTGCCTATTGCCTTCTTGTCCTTCTCGGCCTGTGGGTGGGTACGTGAGTGGGTTGATGAGTGAATGGGTTAGTGCGGCCTTGAATGACCATGGCCTCAACCAACTTGGTGGTGACCTTCAGGCAGCAGCAGTGAATGACACTAAATAACTTGCTTTGCTTAAACGGTTAAAAGTAAAGAGCTAACGGCGAACCTTAAAAGGTTAATCGCATTTTAATTGTTAGCAAACCTTAGCTTTCAACTCTTTCCAAATCGTATTGCTGCAAGTTATTCGGAGTGAGTGAGTGGGTTAGTGAGTGGGTAAGGGAGTGAGTGGGTTAGTGAGTGGGTGGGTGGGTGAGTGAGTGGGTTAGTGGTGGTGACCTTCAGGTTGGAGTGAGTGGGTTAGTGAGTGGGTGAGTGAGTGAGTGAGTGGGTATTGCTGCAATTTATTAGGAGGTCATCATGGAGTTAGTCTGTCATGTACTAGCTTTCTTCATGATCAATCCCCAGCAGCATAAGAATCATGGGAGAAACCTCACAGCTAAGTCAAAGACAAAGGCCAACCCTATAAGGCAGTCCAACCCCCAATGGGGGTCGCGAGTACCCCCAAGGGGGGTTCTTGGAGGGTTGGCTGTAACCCTTTAAAGAGGGTTACAACCAACTCCCTTGGCTTGAGGCCATAGTACACATGTCAATGCAGTCCTCCAGTCTTATGATTGCACGAGGTTGAGCCTTACTACAGTACCCTGAAGTACCATGTAGTATCATGCAGTACCGTGCAGTCCCATGCAGTACTGTGCAGTATCGTGCAGTATGGTGCAGTAACATTCAGTGCCATGCAGTCCTTGAGTCTGATGACTGCACAAGGTTGAGCCGAACTATGCAGTACCATTCAGTACCATGCAGTATCGTGCAGTACCATGCAGTATTGTGCAGTACCATGCTATATTGTGCAGTACCATGCAGTTTTGTGCAGTACCATGCAGTATTGTGCAGTACCATGCAGTATCGTGCAGTACCCTACAGTACCATGCAGTACTGTGCAGTGTCATGCCGTACCGTGCAGTGCTATGCAGTACCATGCAGTATAGAAGCCCGAGAAATGAAGGGTACACAATTGATATCATGGTTGTAGATAAAACAGGCAGAACAATAAGAAGTGTTTTGCAGTCCTACTTCAGTCAATGCGTTGTTTTGTGTTACGTGGTGGGGACAAAGCACGACAATAGTAGCTACTTCTGTCATTGCGTTGTTTTGTGTTTTGTGGTAGGGACAAAACAGGACTCAAGTAGGAGAGGGTGTCATCCCCTCTACTGACTATTGCATTTCCATGTCATCCATTTCTGGACATGTTTTTATAATATAATGAACGCCCACCCCACATGTCAAACTTATCTGCTTTCATGACCATAAGCACAGACACTTGTGAGACATTCAGACAGGTGTGGAGTAGGAGTCTCAAAATAGGGTGTATAAAAAAGCGAAGCTTTTTATACCATATTTGAGAGAGTGTTTAGAGTTATTGTTGGGGCTCAAGCACTAGTCCCTAGGGATAGGTAATATGATATCATATGATATCATGTCATCATACGATATCATATGATGTTGGCAGTCTGACTAGGCCAAAGTTACCATTTATATACAATATCATATGATGCAATCTGTATGATATCATGTGATAGCATACTTGCCGTTGGTCAACATCGTATGATATGCCGGTCCCTACTAGTCTCTGAACGAGTCTCACCAGAGTGATCAACGCCCTATCAACAGGGCTGTCATTATACTTGGTCTTGTCTGTGAAGGGATTCACCCCCTCCCCTCTTTGCCAAGTTGGTAGAATGGAGGGAGCTGCAGGAAGTGGTCTGAGTTTTTTAGGGGGACTTCCGGGTCGAGGCTGTCTGGGTATTGCGGCAGGTGGGCTGGGCTGGGCACCACCCCCACCCCCACCCCCCCAGTTGCTGGCCTTCACGGGATTCACCCCACCAAAGTCGGGCAGGGCTCCCTGTTGCACCCGCTCGGGATATTGACCCTGGCTCCCACCTCTGCTATTTAGCGCAGCATGTGCAACGAGGCTCGAGCCCCGAGGGGGGCGAGTTACGAGTCCAGCAGGGGCTCTCATGGAGTCAACGACGACTAAGTTTGTGTTGGTAGAAAGTTGAGACCTCGCACTGTCTAAGCACACATGACTCTCGACAAAACTGTGAGAACTTGAATCGAACTTGAATCGAACACTCTGTGAGGACTTGAATTAAGCGCAAGGAAATAATAAGGCGCAGTGCTGGTGAATGTTGAGAGCTAGGAACCGAATCTGTTAGCACGCCCGCCGTGGAAGGGCCAAGAAGTTAGGGGGCAAGAAAGCTACCGCGGAGCGGACAATGGCTGAAGTCCGTATTGCATAGATGCTGTGCGCGCAGGCGAAGCAGGGGGGCGCGGGGCGGGCGTGCCACCACCAGCAGCACATGTGATGGACACGTCGATGTCACATGGCCCGCCAACTCAAGCCCGGCCAAGTCCGGCCAAGTCCCCCTCGGGCCCCAACTCGCCTCTACTCCGTGCCCGTGGGTGGCTGTCCTTGCTGAATGTGTGTCTCGTATACCGCGCTTTGGTACACAGTTGCGCCGTTGCCTCATCAATTGGGGTTGTGCACTTGTGCACCCTCAGGCTGTGACTGGCTTATCCTTCGAGGTGACTGGACTGCCGAATCCAAACGTCAGGTGGTCCGGGGCGCAGGTTGACTTAAATCTACCTCGAAGATGAGGTGACGTAACTGCACATACAACTTGTTTGAAATCTGCCTCGGAGACTAGGTGACTGCCTTTGCTGGTTGAGTGAGCTGCCTGCCGTATCGAAACGTCAGCTGGTGTGGTGGATAACGATCCTCCCACTGAGTTGCCACGCGGTGGTGACGACTTTCCGACAGATGACGAACGACTTCTGTAGGCAGTTGAAACCGAGCGAATTGACCCACTGATCAGTGTCTGATCAGCTACTCGGGAATACCTAAAACGAGGGTTCCATTAGGGTCTAGACGCGCTGGAAGCGGGAAGGGAGTCTTAAGTCGTGCTTCTGACTCTTAGGGCCGTCTAAACTCCTGAGATCATTTCTTAGGCTTCCAGTTACAAGACACTCCGTGTTACAAGGTATTCATATACCACAATTGGTTTCGGAGCCTGGTCGCGCTTTCAAACCGCGCCACTCGCTTTACTCCCCCCCCCCCCCCGACGTCCCCTCGAGCCCACCATCACCGAGTATGGCCTCTTCTTCAGCCCACGCTGCTGCGGCTCCACCTTCTGAGGTCCCGGATGTTGACGACATGGACCACGAGGAGCTCGTCCAGCAAGTCAAGGCTTGGGAGCTGCACGAGCTCTCCAAGGAGAAAAGAAAAGGCGCTGGAGGGCCGGCACCTTCGCCTCCCGACCTTTCAGCTACCGAGAAGGAGCTGAAGGAAGCGCGGATGGCTGTCATAGTCAATGGCAAGAAGGTCGCCACAAGGCCTGACTCCACGCCGCTTGGCAAGGCTGCCGCGCACGTTGCCCTAGTGGAGAAGGACAAGGTTATCGCTAGCCTCGAACTTCTTCACCATCACGAGGCCGAGGCCACCGCATCCAAGCACCTTGAGGAGATGGCTCGGCTCCAAATGCGAAATGAGGGATGCCGAACAGGAGACACTTCGAGTTTCCGCTCTCCTGAAGGCCCAGCAAACGCTCCCCGCTGGACCACCTGATGGCCCCGCTGCTGGATCGCCTGCAACGCCCCCCGCCCCCGCTGGACAACCCGCGGGCCCCCACAGCTGGACTGCCTGCGGGCCCCCCTGCTGATGGATCGCCTGCTGCTGGCCAGCCCGCTGCTGAAGCGCCCGCTGCAGGACCGCCCGCTGTTGGCCCTCCCGCTGGACCTCATTCGGACGCTTTAATGGCTCTACGTGCCCAGATTGAGCTGCTGGAGGCCAAGGCCAAAGTGGCTGAGCTACAAGCTGCGGCAGCTAAGGTAGAGTCACATGTTTTGCCCTTGGTCCCGAGGCCCTTAGTTGGCAAGTATGAACGTCCATCCCTTTGGACTGGGGTAGAAGACAAGAAGCTCCCGAGGGGTAGGATTTGGTGGAAGTTGCTAGAGTCATATTGCACGTTGCACCATATGTTAGTACCATCCAACATACCAAACTTCTTTGGTGGGGTAGCTGCCGAGTGGCTAGACCACCTCATGACCGCGTCACCGGCCATTACGTGGGCTGAGATAAAAAACTCAGTTCCTAAACTTCTATGACCCCTACCATGCTGACGACGACATCAATGCACGCCAACGGCTGCATGCCAACTCGATTCGGCAGACCTCGACGGTTAGGCATTACGCTATGGCTTTCCAAAACGAAGTGCGCATTGCCGGGGGTATGCAATTGGATGATCAGCTAGTTCTGTTTCGGTTTGGTCTTGTCAGCATGAATTGCGGTGCTCTCACGCGTTTTATGACTTGGTGACTACTTATGTACTTCCTTAGAACTATCGGCTCTGCCAGTACTGTGCCAGCTTCCCGTAGTGACAGCTTCCTGTAGACTGAGTCATCCTTGAGTGACTCAGTGACAGCTTCCTGTTGGCTGCGTCACCGGTATTGCCTGTGCCCGGCTTAAGATTCCTGGCTTAGGTTCTAGTCAGGTTACAGGCATCCGCCCCTTTCTCCACTGGTGCCCCTTAATGGGTCTCCTGTGCTTGTAACTTATTCTCGTCTCCGTGTATAGATTGGCGCGTCTGTTCAGTTGCAATCATCTCTGTCCACTCTACGGAGTGCTTACAAGCTGATAGGTCTGATTCCAACCATCGAGGCACGATGCCGCAGACGTACTGCTGCACAAGGAGGCCGATTTTCCTCTTTAGACGAGCTTGTCGAACATGCTGCTGCCATTGAAACTGAACTTGCTGCCACCAAAACACCAACCCCTACCTCGGCCATGTACGTTCAGGCAAAAGGCAAACGGCCTGGTGGACCTCACGAGGGGTCCACCCAGCACAAGCACAAGAAGGGCACGGCCCAGACTCCAGCTGCAACGGGCCCGCCGCCCTTTTCCAGCCCTGCGGGACAGCTACAATTTGCTGAAAAGCATAAGTGGAAGCAGGCTGACGGTCAGCCCTGGACACCGGATGCTATTAAACTAGCTAAGGAGGGTAACTTATGTTACAAGTGTGGTACGAAGCGCACGGCCGCTACAGCCACTGCCCCCTCCAAGTGCCCTAGCTGCCCTACCGTTAGGAAGTAGGATGTAGGTCTGCTTGTAGACATAGATAGGGATGTTCTTTTTCAGTTTCCGTCCCCTACTATCTGTGTAACACCATCTACAGCACAGACCACATCCCCTCCTTGCCTTCCGACCCTGCCCCCGCCTCCTGCCATTCCATGCATATCTGCTTGCACAACAGCTTGTGTCCACGCGGACCAAGCTACCGCACACTTTGAGGCCACCCTATCGGGGGTATCTGGCAAAGTTCTCATTGACAGTGGAGCAGACTCTGTCTTCGTAGACGCAGAATTCTGTGCTAGGGCAGGTTTAGCCACCTTTACGGGCTCACCAGTCATGGTGCGGGTAGCTGATGGATCCCAAGTCCTCACTACTACGAGAACGAGTTTTGTCCTGAACTTAGGCAAACATAGGTCAGAAATTAAATCTGCTTATGTCCTCCCTACGCTAGGGCCCGGCACCACCGCACTTCTCGGAAGAAGTTGGATGATGCAGACGGGGTGCTGCATTGGTTTTGAAGAGACACGTCTCAGAGCCAGTTTCAAAATAGCTAAAAAGCATAAACGTAGAGTAGCAGTCGAACTGTACTCCACCCGACTCGAGTCGGAACCTCTCTCCATCAAGGAATTGGTTGCTTATACTTTGGCACGTATCGAATTTTTTGACACAGCACAGCGAAAAACGCCAGGAGTCCTGTCTAACAGAGCACTTAAAAAGTTTATCCGCAAATCAAAACAAAAACTCAATTGTTTCGAAGTCCTAGTCACATCAGTGGACCAAGACGACGATGCCTTTACAATTCGAGTAACGGCAGCACAAGCAAACACGGTGCAACAAACGAAACACGAACGGATAATCTCGGGTTGCGAAACGGACTTTAAAAAGGTCTTCGCCCCGGCGGACAAGATTTCTGACCTTAGGGCTGACACCCCATTCGTATGCCCCCTCACGGAGGCGGCATCCCCACAATTCTCTCGAGGACACCGGTTGTCCCCCGCAGAACTGCTAGAGGTCCAAAACCAAGTTAAAGACTTGTTGGCCAAAGGCTACATCAGCCCTAGCTCGAGCCCGTGGGGCGCACCAGTCCTTTTCATCGCCAAACCCGATGGCTCTTGGAGGATGGCTATCGACTATCGTAAATTGAACAAGGTCACGGTACCAAATCGCTATCCCCTCCCACGAATTGACGATCTGTTTGTTTCAGTTCGAGGAGCTAGTGTGTTCTCAAATCTGGATTTACGTAATGCGTACCACAACATACGGTTACATGATTCAGACGTCCCGAAAACTGCGTTCATAACCCCGATGGGACTCTATGAATTCAAGGTTCTCCCTTTTGGGCTAGCAAATGCACCCTCGGCCTTTACAAAAGTCATGAACACCGTGTTCAGAGATTTAATTGGCAAATTCGTCGTCATTTACTTGGATGATATTCTCATCTACAGCAGTAATGATGAAGAACACGAAAAACACATTCGAATTGTGTTACAACGTCTTGAAGATAACCACCTCTTTCTTAAACGAGAAACGTGTTTCTTCTATAGACCGGAAGTCATATACCTAGGGCATGTGCTCTCCAGTGAAGGCGTCCGAGTCAACGAAACGAAGGTGAAAGCAGTTGCAGATTGGCCCACACCTACCTCCTCGAAGGAAGTTCAGCAGTTCCTAGGACTCTCTAACTTTTTCAGAAAGTTTATCCAAGGTTACTCGACGCTCGCAGCCCCTCTAATCCAGATTTCGAATCTAACAGACAGGCCAGCACCGATTTCACCGAAATTGAAACCGCCAGGACTGACAAAATCACCGACGGTGACACCAAGTCCGAAACCACTCGGAAAACGACAGGCAGGGCTCAAGGGACCTGCATTTCAAAATGTTTGGACCCAAGCCTGCCAGGAGGCATTCCTCGGCATCAAAGAAAGTCTTACGAAGGCTCCTTTGCTTGCACACCCTGACCCAGCGAAGGACTATCGGGCGGTAACCGATGCTTCTGTCGTTGGTACAGGGGGCGTTCTCATGCAAGATGGGCGACCCATCGCGTACCACTCTCACAAATTCTCAAGCGCTGAACGAAACTACTCCACGGGCGAGCAAGAATTACTCGCAGTGTACTTGGCCTTGAAAGAATGGCGATGCTACCTCGAAGGTTGCACTGGCAAGTTCGAACTTGACACCGACCACGAACCCCTCGTCTACCTTGCAAATCAGCCCATGCTGGGCAGAAAGCAGGCACGATATCTTGAGTTTTTCTCGCGCTTCACGAACATGAAGTGGGCTCATATCGCGGGCCGTACTAACGTAGCTGACCCTCTGAGTAGGAATCCAGCCTTCTCAGAGGCTACGGCTTCGTTCATTCAGAGGCTGTCCGCAAATGACCCACTCCACATGCGCGAAATAGCCCCAGATATTCTGCATGGTTACACGGAAGACTTGTGGTTCGATAATCCGCACAATACCAAGTACCTCTCCAAACGGGCAGATGGTTTCTGGGTTGGCACCGGCAAATCCATACGAGCAGCATCTGAGTCGCAGATCGTTGTACCAAATGGTAATTCGCTCAAAGCTCGGATTTTGTTTGCTTTCCACGATACCCAACGAAGTGGACATGGAGGCATCGACCGAACTTTTCGATCTGTTGCACGCTACTATTGGTGGCCAGCCATGCGACTCGATGTCGTTGATTACGTACGCCACTGTGATTCTTGCCAACGGGTAAAAATTTCACATCAGAACCCGCAGGGTAACCTTCAACCCCTTTCGATTCCGACCGCCCCCTTCGATTCACTGTCCATGGACTTCATCGTTGGGCTACCGAAATCGAATGGTTTTGATCAGATCTACGAGATCGTTGATCGCCTTACGAAGATGGTCAAACTTATCCCATGCAAAACGACAGACGATGCTGAAAAGATTGCTACCCTGTTCCACGAGCGCGTGCTCAGCGAACAAGGCCATCCGCTTTCCATCATCTCTGATCGCGATGTTAAGTTCACGAGTAAATTTTGGCAAACACTCTTGACTCTGTGCGCTATCCGACCTGGAATGTCGACTGCATTTCACCCACAAACAGATGGTCAAACAGAACGTATGAACAGTGTTCTTGAAGACACTGTTCGCCATTTTTCCTCTGCGAATCAGAAAAATTGGGCCAGTCTTTTGCCGAATGCACAATTCGCCATCAACAACTCGTACAACAGAAGCATTCGAGATTTTCCGTTTCGGTTGCTGTACGGTAGATACCCTAGAGTGGCACTACAACCATCAGATGATGTCATCGCTACGGCACATCAACCAGCCCTGTCCTGGGTCGAGCATATGAATAATGCATATGACACGGCCAAGGCAGCGCTTAAATCCGCGAAGGATCGTCAAAAAACGTATGCAGACTTGCACCGTCGACCGGTGAAGTATACTCACGGTCAGGAAGTTTTGTTGAACTCGAAGATCATCAAATACTGGCCTGGTATGACTCGGAAGCTCATGCCCAGATTCGTTGGTCCCTACAAAATCTCTCACACTATCCAAAAGAGGGGGGAGACCATTGCAGTGACTCTATCCCTCCCCGAAGGATGGAAGATTCATCCAACGTTTCACGTATCTCTTGTCAAAGAATACCTATCCGACGGGACTGGGTTTATTAGACCAAATCCGGAATTGTTACGCACATGCGGTGAACCTATCTACGAGATTAGCAACGTTGTTGATCACAAGATACAGTCTGGTACGGTGTATTACTATGTACAATGGTTACACTCAGACCATGTTCACTCTTGGGAACTCGAAGAAGAGTTGTTACCTATGTGCTCTGAACAAATCGATTTGTATTGGAGACAACACCCTTCTCGGGTACGACCCGTGATAGGTGCCAACGACCCGAAACCTAAAACGGTTAAAAAACCTACTCATAGGGATTATGCGACTGTAACCCCTGATGAGTTTCTCATTCGAAAGAGTACTAGACTTCAGGAGAAGGCTAGGGCTAGAGAAGGGGGAATTGTGGTGGATAAAGATCCTCCCACTGAGTTGCCACGCGGTGGTGACGACTTTCCGACAGATGACGAACGACTTCTGTAGGCAGTTGAAACCGAGCGAATTGACCCACTGATCAGTGTCTGATCAGCTACTCGGGAATACCTAAAACGAGGGTTCCATTAGGGTCTAGACGCGCTGGAAGCGGGAAGGGAGTCTTAAGCCGTGCTTCTGACTCTTAGGGCCGTCTAAACTCCTGAGATCATTTCTTAGGCTTCCAGTTACAAGACACTCCGTGTTACAAGGTATTCATATACCACAGCTGGTGCGGAGCAAATGCAATTTTGCAGGCCGAACCCTTAGGGCCTGCAGCGCATCCGTTTTGCTGGCCCGATTTGCTATTCCGATTTGCACCTCCGGCAGTACGCCTGGTGTACTGAAGTCGCTACCCATGGAGGGGCGGTACAGATATTGGATCAAGGATGTCTGAGGGTGACAGAAGGCAGTTGGTATTAGAGGGTTGGTCTCCAGTCTGGTTGGTATGAATGTGTGTGCAGAGTATGTATGCCCGTACCAAGTTCAAGTTCAAGTACGTGTGCCCGTATCGATGGTTGCATCCTTGGATTGACGCAAGCGTGACTCATCGACAGGCCTGCATGGACATGGTGCTATGTCATAGACAGGCCTGCATTAGTGTGCCATGCTCGTACCGAATGCGCCTAAGAAAATGGTAGTAAATAGGGTTGGCGGAGAATCCCCCAAAGTTAGACGAAAACAAATGTAGCGAAGATGTCTACCTACTCTGTCAATCCATCGCCACCAGACTCTTAGCCGAATTTGAACCTTGGGGGTGTTCAGCAGTAAACTACTACACTGTATTGAAGTGAACCCCGCAACAATGTTGGCTGACGGCCCTAGTTCCAGGGGCTCACTGTTTTGGCCCAGACGCCAAGCCCCACCAGAATTGGCGGGACCCATCTGCCAATTTACGCCATCTTCTTAGGAGCATACTGTACGCATCAAGTAGGACAGCAAAGTACACAAGTCCTCTCCACCCGCAAACGGAATGCAGTCTGCATGCTAGTGGTGACTCGATCACCATGTGCTGTTATGGGATGACAAATGACATGGGAATTTCGCTGTGAAGAATATGAGTAATCTCATAACATGTGTCATTATTAAAATATGAAACTCGTCAAATAAATTAATACATGCACCGTACTCCAAGTACCGGATGCGCAAAGACGCCATACAATCTAACAGCACCGCTAACACCACTTCAACCAAACAACGAAGATTATTTGTATTTTATTTTGGTTGTGAAAGGAATTTCACCCCGGGAGGTGGGTCGACACAAAACAGGGACACCCAGGATTCAGTTTGGATGGCGTTGCCACTCCTACTAAAGAGTAGGCGCACTTTCACACTTTGGGTCGGCTGGAGATACCTACCCACAGCCCAAAGCATGCCCCTTTTTCTTGGCTGTCAGACAGTCGCAGTAGAATACTGGAAGTATTGTAGCTACTAGCTAGTCAGAAAGGAAGTACGAAGCAATTGGGCAAAAGAGTAGGAGAACTTAGGAAGATAACGACACAGGGTGAGCATGAGAACAACCAATGGAATATTGAAAACATCAGAGAATGCGAGTAGTAATGGCCATTCAGCCTACACTATTTCCCAACCCATCCTACCACCTAACTCACCCTACCTCCCAACCCACCCTACCACCCAACTCAACGAGGAAGGGGTGTAACACTGGCCATCAAACGGATGAAGTCGGGGATGGTACGTAGTACAAAGACTACTCAGGATAGTCAGGCAAAACTGGGAGAGAGATCTGGGTGCTCCAATCAATATACTCCCCACATCACTGTTTCTTTTTAGCGGAGCCCCTCCTTCTGAGGGGCGGGAGCCCCCAGGGTTACCCATTTGTCCGTTTGTGCGACCGACCGAAAAATTGAAGCCTGACACGTCAGCCAACTGTCATAAAATCTGGCTTCGGTCAGCTCCGTCGTTGCCACTTGTCGTTCCCTCTGGCCAACACACTCTGCCAATTTTCTGCGTCGCTTGCGACGCAGCATAGGACTTGCTTGAGCTACGCATACCAGCTTCTTGGCAGCTCCCTTTCCCATCCTTGGGTGGAACCAAAGCTAGCAAGTGTGTCTTCAACTGACATGACAGGCATTTTGTCAGACTACGCAGCTGTAATCTTTGGGCTCAACTCAGTCCCTGGCTAATGGAGCTGAGTGAAAGCTGCTATGTGAAGCCCAAGAAAGAAACTGTGCCTCTCATGTAGAGAGAGGGATCTTTGGCAATCAAGGAATCTATAAGAAGCACAGAAACAAATACACATCAAACAACACAAACAATGGTAAGCAACATACATAAATACAACCCAATAATACACCAGTATCATTTGGTGGTGGGCCCCAATGCAAGCAAACGGGCTGCCCCCCTTAACCTCACGCCTTGTAATAAGGCGTACTATTCATTTAGGTATTTATTCATCAGTATCATGACAAGACATCAGGATTCTAGAGGGCATGGAACGATATGATGCAAATAGATAAACCACCACCCATAATCATTAAAAATGACAATGAATGACAAGGTGGCCGCGCCTCATAGTTGTATTTTCAGCTACAAGCAGCAGCTATTAGGCAGCTCCCGTAGCCAATCAATGGGCTAAGCCCACAGATTTTGACAGTTCTGAAGAGTGGATTCTATCAGCTTCCAGACACACTAGGTTGCGTCAGCTTTGGCTGAATAGCCAGTCAGAGGAGCTGTCTAGAAGCTGCTGCTTATAGCTGAAAAGGAAAACGCTGGGAAGCGCCTTAGCCCCACAACAACAAAAGAGCATTGGAAGTTGGTGACCCCACATTTCCATGCGATCAGAAGCCTTAACTAACCCCCAGGGACCAAAAATTTGACTGTACTTCAACAGGATTTTTTGTTCAGTTGGTACACTCTTCTGTTTAAATTCAAAACGAAACCCAGGGACTGGAAAGTCGTCAAACACTGGGTCGACAAAATGGCATGATTTCAGCGTTTCTGGATTTCTCCATTTTTACTTATGATCTTTGAACCGATCCACGGAGGCTGGCTTGTCAAGATATACCAAGCTATAGCTTGACATGGCTCAGTTATTCTGAACTCAGGATCTCTCCTCCTCAGCAGCAACATTTGACTGCCCAAATGTATCGGTCCACGCATCTTGCCCAAGACGCCACAAAATTGTAAATGCCATGCTCTGTAAACTGTTGGCGATCAGTCTCGTTGTCAAGCCTCGACCCATCAGCCCTAGCACTCCATCAGTCTTGATGATATTCTGAACCAAAAGAAAGTGTGATAATCAATCAGGGATTAACGGAGATGATTCAGTTCAGGTGTGCTAATCAGTTAGGGATAGTTAGTTAAGGAGTGATAATCAGTTCAGGTGTGATAATCAGTTAGGGATGACAGATTATTATTCAGGAGATGATTCAGTTCAGGTGTGATAATCAGTTAGGGATAGTAAGTTAAGGAGTGATAATCAGTTCAGGTGTGATAATCAGTTAGGGATGGTATGTTAAGGAGTGATAATCAGTGAAGGTGTGATCATCAGTTAGGCATGACAGGAAGTTATCCAATTGAGTCTCTGTCTCTCCTTTTGTAGGTGCAGAGTTTCCGCGTGCGTGTTGAACTTAAACTTGAACTTGGCAACATAGCTTCAGCCAGTAATTTGGCTGCTTGCCGTCTTTGGCAGTAAAAAAAGGAAAGTGCAATTTATTACCAGGCACGTGCGTCACAGGCATAAAGGAAAAATCAATGATACTATACTTCAGGACAGGAATCCATGCTAAACCGTGGCTCCAATGCGTGTGCGCACCCAAAGGATTAGGGTTAAGATTTTAGGGCTCCACTGCGTGTGCGCTTCCAAAGGGTTTAGGATTAAGATTTTAGGGCTCCACTAAGTGTGCGCTTCCAAAGGGTTTAGGGTTAAGATTTTAGGGCTCCACTACGTGCGCTTCCAAAGGAAGGGCCTACGTGCTTCAAATGTGAAGAGAATGTTGCATCTCCTGTGTTCCAGGAGACGGAACTGGAGTGCTTGCAATGTAATTGGTAATTGCAACCCTGGGGACCTTGACCTTGACCTTGACCTTGGTAACATAGCTTCAGCCAGCGATTTGGCTGCTCGCCGGCTTTGGCAGTAAAAAAACAATTACCAGGAAAATGTAAACACAAACATTGTGTTTTAAATACAGCATGCCACCATGACACTGTGTGGCGAAGAGGCCGAAAGAAAGAGCAGGCAGCTCACCAGACTAGCTGCCCAGCTTAACTCATAGCAACGCAGTGCATCAGGAAGCTGACAAAAACATGTCCAGCAATATTGAAATCTTGGGGCCAAGCCCAGTGGCTGGCTCCGGGAGCTGCCTAGAAGCTGCTGCTTGTAGCCGAAAATAAAAAACTAGGCTGAAGATCTGTGATTATAGCAATTCAGGGGATGAGCTGGACAAACGTTTCATACTTCGTCGTTCCTTCTATCAAAATTGATGATAATTCTCGGATTTCCAGGCCAAAATTCTCGATTTCAAGTTACTAAGTACGAGTTCTCGCGGAAACGTTTTGTCCAGTTCATCCCCTGAATTGCTATTATCACACCGAATGAAATAAAGCGATGACCTCACCTGAGCTATTTCCGTATAGGATGTCGGTATCTGGTATGTTTGCCGGCTGGTGACAATGACCCGCAGGGGATTAGACAAACAGTCCGACACAAGCGAGGAAGCAAAGCCTATCAGCGCTGCCCTGGTGACCTTTGGGAGCAGCTCAGGACCTTGCACAGGAGGGAGAGACGCATCCAAGGTGTTGTACTGCGCACACACGAGCCCAGCTTCAGAAGTTCAGTCAAGTTCAAGTTCAAGTTCGAGTAAATTGTATATAAAATGTAAGGTTGAGGATGCAAAGCCTATCAGCGCTGCCCTCGTGACCTTGGATGGGAGGGAGAGACATATCCTAAGTGTTGTACTGACCACATATGAGTCCAGCTTCCGAACTTCAGTCAAGTTCAAGTTTGAGTTCCAGTAAAATGTATTTAAAATGGAAGGTTGAGGAAGCAAAGCCTATCAGCGCTGCCCTGGTGAGTTTAGGGAGCAGCTCAGGACCTTGCACAGGAGGGAGAGACGCATCCAAAGTGTTGTACTGTGCACACATGAGTCCTACTTCAGAAGTTCAGTCAAGTTCAAGTTTGAGTTAAAGTAAAATGTATTTAAAATGTAAGATTGAGGATGCAAAGCCTATCAGCGCTGCCCTGGTGACCTTTAGGAGCAGCTCAGGACCTTGGACAGGAGGGAGAGACGCATCCAAAGTGTTGTACTGTGCACACATGAGTCCTACTTCAGAAGTTCAGTCAAGTTCAAGTTTGAGTTAAAGTAAAATGTATTTAAAATGTAAGATTGAGGATGCAAAGCCTATCAGCGCTGCCCTGGTGACCTTTAGGAGCAGCTCAGGACCTTGGACGGGATGGAGAGACGCATCCAAAGTATTGTACTGCGCACACAGTAGTTCAGTCAAGTTATTTATACTCACCAAAATGATATTTGTGTTTTCACCTCTCTAGTATTATTTTAAGTACTACTATTATTATTATTATTAATATTATTATTATTATTATTATTGTTATTAGTATCATTATTGATTATTACTGTTGTTGTTCTTGTTGTATTGCGCACACATGAGTGCAGCTTCAGAAGTTCAGTCAAGTTCAAGTTTAACTTCAAGTAAAATATATATAAAATGTAAGGTTGACTGGAATGGAATTTTACACAGTAGAGCAATCAGGGAGCGCAGTCCCTGATAGCTGCGAGGCCGGCGAGGCCGGCACTGTCCTATCGAGCAGTACTATAGCCGGTACTGCGCACACATTAGTCCAGCTATAGAAGTTCCAAGTTATTTATAATCACCAAAATGTTATTTGTGTTTCACCTCTCAAGTGTTATGATTATGATAATGATTATGATTTTTTGTCTTTCTTATTGACAAACAGAAATATTGGCACACAGAATTTTCTACCAGAGCAAGCTGAATGCGGGTTTGTTGTGTACGACCTGTTCATTGTTTTGCTTATGTAGCCTGTCAGTCCGACTCAACTGAATTGGACGTGGAGGCCAGAACAAGCAATTCCAAATGAATAAATAAATAAACAAATAAATAAATACATAAATAAATAGTACGCCTCGTTATGAGGTGTGAGGTTGAGGGGGCCAGCCCGTTTGCTTGCACTAGGGCCAACCACTTTCAATCATGACCAGCACAAGCAACTCTAATCCTACACAAGTCCCACTAGCAGCGCAAGGTCGAGCAAACAAGTCCTAGGCGGCGGCGCAAGCGACACAGAAAATTTGCAGAGAGAGTTATCGGAGCGACAGGTGGCTATAGAATCGAGCAGACCGAAGCCAGTTAGTTACGAGACAGCTGGCTTACGTGTCAGGCTTTGTATTGTCGGTCGTACAAACAGGCAACAGGGTGATCATGGGGGCTCCTGCCCCATAGAAGGGAGGGCTCTGCCAAAAAACACTTACAACCCTACACAAGTCCCACTAGCAGCTCAAGGTCAAGCAACAACACTTACAATCCTACACAAGTCCCTCTGACAGTGCAAGGTCAAGCAACAACACTTACAATACTACTCAAGTCCCACTAACAGCAAGGTCAAGGTCAAGCAGAAAAAACTTACTGTAAAAAAACAAGAAAATGATCATGCGCATGTTGCAGCCATAGCAGAAATGTCAATGTCAATGTCAAAGTCAAGGTCAAGGTCAAGGTCAAGTGGAAGGTCAAAGTCATGGTCGAGGTCAAGGTCAAGGTCAAGGTCAAGTGGAAGGTCAAAGTCAAGGTCAAGGTAAAGGTCAAGGATAACTGGATAAGCAGAAAACACTCACCGTCAAAAACCAAGGAAATGGTCCTGTGCATGTTGCAGCCATAGCAGCAAGGTCAAGGTCAAGGTCAAGCAGAAAACACTAACCGTCCAAAACCAAGGAAAATATCCGGTGTATATTGCAGCTATAGCAGCAAGGTCAAGGTCAAGGTCAAGGATAAGAAAAAAACACTTACCGTCAAAAGCCAAGGAAATGATCCTGTGTATGCTGCACAAGTCCCACTAGCAGCAAGGTCAAGGTCAAGGTCAAGGTCAAGCAAAAAACACTTACCGTCAAAAGCCAAGGAAATGATCCTGTGTATGCTGCACAAGTCCCACTAGCAGCATGGAAAAGGTCAAGGTCAAGGTCAAGCAAAAACACTTACCGTCAAAAGCCAAGGAAACGATCCGGTGTATGTTGCAGCCATAGCAGCAAGGTCAAGGTCAAGGTCAAGGTCTAGCAGAAAACACTTACCGTCAAAAACCAAGGAAATGATCCAGTGTATGTTGCAGCCATAGCAGCAAGAGAACCATGGTACATGACGCCTAGGCCGCCTGCCTTCACCCGCGCTCGCAGTATCGCTACGCCCTTGTCGCCTTCCACCTGAAAGCCATTTGCTAATTTAGTCATTGCCACCCTTTTATTTGGCTTCAAAGGGTGCATCATGGGTGACAGGGGTGCCAAAAGGGTGTATTTTAGCTGAAAGGGTTGCAAAGCCTAGGCCGCCTGCCTTCACCCGCGCTCGCAGCATTGCTACGCCCTAGTCGCCTTCCACCTAAAAGTCATTTGCTAATTTAGTCATCGCCACCCTTTTATTTGGCTTCAGAGGGTGCATCATGGGTGACACGGGTGCCAAAAGGGTTCCAAAAGGGTGCATTTTAGGTGAAAGGGTTGCCAAGCCTAGGCCACCTGACTTCACCCGCGCTCGCAGCATTGCTACGCCCTAGTCGCCTTCCACCTGAAAGTCATTTGCTAATTTAGTCATCGCCACCCTTTTATTTGGCTTGAAAGGGTGCATCATGGGTGAAAGGGGTTACAAAAGGGTTCCAAAAGGGTGCATTATAGGTGTAAGGGGTGCCAAGCCTAGGCCACCTGACTTCACCAGTGCTTGCAGCATCGCTACACCCTTGTCGCCTTACACCTGAAAGGTAACCAGGTGGATGAGTAGTGATGAAATTGATGCATGATATAGAGATGATATGAGATACAAGATATAGAGATGATACAAGATACATGAAATTTGAAAAATGCTACACCCTTGTCGCCTTCCACCTGAAATTCAACCAGGTGGATGAGTAGTGATGGTAAAGATACAATTGATACGAGATACATGGTACAGATAATTTTGACAAATTCGATGCAGCGTCGCCTGCGACGCTAAAAAATGGCGGAGAGTGATCGCGACGGAGCAACAGGTGGCAAGGGAAGCGAGTTACTTACGAGACCGTTGGCTGACGTGTCTGGCTTTATCATGGTCAGACGGTCGGTCGAACGGACAAATGGGTAACACTGGGGGCTCCCACTCCCCAGAAGGGGGGGCACCGCCAAAAATTGATACGCCCCTCACCTGGCGCCCTCCACCGGAGAGTCAACCAGGTAAACGAGTAGTGATGGTACAGATGGAATTGATATAAGATACAGGATAGACAAATGATAGTAGATACATGATACAGAGATGACTTGGTGGTTGCCCCCACTGAAAGCAAACAGGCTGGCCCCCTCAAGCTCACGCCTTGTAAAAAGGCGCAGTATTTATTTATTTATATAGAGATGATACAAGATACATGATACAGAGAAATTTGAAAATTGCTATGCCCTTGTCGCCCTTCACCAGAAAGGCAACCAGGTGGATGAGTAGTGATGGTACAGATAAAATTGATACGAGATACATGATACACAACAATTTGAAAAATGCCACGCCCATGTCGGCTACCACCTGAAAGTCAACCAGGTGGATAAGTAGTGATGGTACATTTTCTTGTTTTTAGTTGTGAAAGGACTTTCACCCCAGGAGGTGGGTCTCCCGACACAAACCAGCGACACGGAGGATTCAGTTCGAATGAAAATTGATACATGATTGAAAAACATTGTTACGCCTTGCCACGTGGCGTGAGGTTAAAGAAACCTCCCCGCTCGCTTGCACTGGGGAATGGCTACTGTGAGTTTTGCTTTCGCAGACAGCTACTGCGCCTGAGCTCGGACTACCACGCGACAGCAGAGAAAAGTTCTCGGCCTCTTTCAAGGCGGCAGGTCAGACATCGTGAAACTGGCAACGGGTTCGGACCCCTGACCTGTCAGTCAAAGCTGGTACTACTGTACCAACCAAGCCTGAGATCTCTGTGTAGTAATGAGCAGATATAGAGACTACAGTTTTTATTGTTGTGAAAGGACTTTTACCCCAGGAGTTGGGTCTCCCGTCACAAACCAGCGACACTGAAGATTCAGTTCGAATGGCGTTGCCACTCCTACAAAAGAGTAGGCGCACTTAGGTTCGGATAATGGATGACTTAGTTCTAATAGGGTTTTTTCTTTACATAAGCGGGGGGGGGGGGGGGGGGGGGGGGGGGGGGGGGGTCACAAATTAGTGGAGCACATGTTTGCACACTGTAATGGTGCTTTTATTTTCCGCTACGATCAGCAGCTTCTAGGCAGCTCCCATGACTGGCTATTCAGCCGAAGCTGGCGCAGCCTAGTGCACACTGAAGCAGACACAATCAGTTGCACATAACTGCTGAACCTGCATAGCAGCTGCTAAGAAAAATCTGAAAAGAAGAGCACTGCACTGTACCAGTGTTTCATTTTTTGACGACGCGTCGCCATTCCGTCGCCATTCCGTAGAATGCTACACCCCCGGACCCCCCGATATCGGGACGCTCTGACCCCCGACCCCCCCCAGGCTCCCCGCTTCGCGCTCCGCCATGCGATGGCTACGCGATTATCCTGAAATCAGGTTTGAGTAGCCCAAGTAGCTACTCAACCTGGACTACAGAAATCTGAAATTAAAGAGCACTGCACTGTAGGCCAGAACATCGCACCCGTATTGGACTTAAACCTCAGTGGTCTCTGCATTTACATGATTTATATATTTTTATATGCTTCTGAGTGAACTGCAATAGCAATTCCACCTGCCATTTCGGCCTATATCTGGTCAAATCCCAAATCAAAATCTAACTTCAGATATGGATGTTTAATGAAAAGAAGAAAAATAAATTGTTCTTTTAATATGTTTTTAAAGTGGGATTTCAAATTTGAAATTCCAAAATTCATTTTTTTGAAAACGTATTCAGGACCCTTTTCTGGAAAAGACAATGACACAAAACGATGCAGTTGTGGCTGTGCAGCTTGTAACATAATTAGGGACTCCTAAATTGGCCCAAAACGTGCAAATACTCAGTGATTTTTGGCTTTGTACAGCCTGTACTGCCTGCACAGTATCTTCCACAACCTGCTGTAATAATGACTTGTAAGGGAAGATGTGAGAAACAGGCCTACCCAACTCAATTTTCAAACAAATAAAATCGACTGCGTTTGGCTCCGTCCCACATTTGTGTAAAATCTGCCCTGAATTAGGGACCCCCATAGTGAAAAAAAGATAAGGTTTGACTTTATCTGGTTACCAAACCCTGAGTATACTCAAATCCAAGTATTTATATGTAGAGCTGATGTGGTTAAGCAACTTTTTAGCATTTTTTTGTTTACACTGGACTGTAGTCCATAAGTCTAAACCGTCTGTCCCAAAAGGCCAATAATTGGGCACTTATGGATATATATATATATATATATATAAATATGGTAAATTTGCACTCCAGCGATCTCTGCATGCACCATTTTTATTTTATTTTGATTTTTATGCTATTATATTACTGCCAATATAATAACAGGGTTCTGTATAGGATGAGGGTCCACATATTGACAGATGGCAAAGAGGCTAGTGATTGAGAGATAACGCATAAAATAAACATACTGTTAAATGATCTGCATTGCACGAACTCAGGGCCCCCGTCATTTACGAATTGTTGGGGGTCAGTTCACTAGTGCTTGTTTTGTAAACTGCCTTTCCTGTTTTTGACGGTTGGGCAAGTCCTGACACCCATATGCTGCAAGCCATGCTGAATGTTTTGCTTTCGGGCTATGTCTCTCAGCTGGGGCCAACCAGTAATGGGGGAGGGGGTGTGGGGGGTGGGGGGTGGGGGGCTGTCACCACCCTGTCATTGCAAAGTCCAACCTGCAAAATATTATTGAATGCATCCAAAGGCATGAGTAAAGCTCGGAATATAATAAAACAAAATAAAATAAAATAAAATAAAATAAAGCATAACCTGCAAAATATTAGTGAATTACTCATGCCTTTGCATACCCAAAGGCATGAGTAAAGATTGAAAAAAAAATATAGAGTAACATAAAGTCTAACCTGCAGAATAGTCTTAAATGCACCCAAAGGCATGAGCAAAGCTTCGAATAAAATAAAACAAAATAAATTTAAGTACAAGATGAATTAAGTCCAACCTACAGAATAGTCTTAATTGTATCCACAGGCATGAGTAAAGCTCGGAATATATATATATATATATATACTAGTACGGTAGCCCGTGTGGCCGGTGGCCACACCTACTCTTACGAAGACCCCCCCCCCCCCCCCCCCCCCCCCCCCCTAATCATAGTACGGTGCCCGTCTGGCCTTTGGCCACACCTACTTGGGGCTGGTTACATAATGGTTTACACTTGAAGCCCCCCCCCCCATTCACACACCACCACCACCAAACCATTTTCCGCCCCCTCCCCCCTTCCCTCCCGTTGGCCACACCTGTTTTGGGCTGGGTTGCAAAACGGTTTTCTCTGCAGTGCATGCAACTAAAAACATTGACGGACGCATATCCCTTGCGATGGTCTCCCTTGTGCACCCACAAGCACACTAACACCACCGTACTCCCCCCCCCCCAGTTATCTCCACCCCCACCCCACCCCAACCATGTACCCCCACCCACAAACATACTCCCTTACTCTTCCTGACATATTTCCTGACTCCTTCCCTTCCCCACCCCAGCCATCCCACCAGCCCCCACCCTCTCCCCACTCTCATCCCTCCCCTCCCTCCTACACGCACCCACCAGCACACACATTCCATATCTGCCTCCCTCCACTTCAGCCGTGGGCTTTGCCATAGCTGAAAGGCAATCGGGACGAAGAGCATCGACAACGTTTGCGCATCATCCGACTCCCCTAAAAGCATCGGACCTGCTTCCCTGCCACCTCAGCTGTGATCGACAGTCGAACCCACTGAAAAAGCTGAACCTGCGCAATCGCAACCTTTACATAACTGGAGCTTCTTCTTAGCGAGCATGTATTCAGTTCGGCCGAAGAACAATCCTGTTCACCGCAACTGCTCCCGAAGTCAACTTGATCTGAGACTTGGAAACATCGCTAGGTTCATCCATTCAACTTTGCCGCATGCTCGCTATAGCACAATGCACAGCGACGACATGTTTCTCGATGCAGTGGGAAGAAGTTGCAGTCAAGTTGCTGATTTGAGATGTTCGGTCAAGTTAGGGCGAGAATGCTCAGCGAGATTTTACATTCGGTCAACTTTGATGCGTACTTGCTATGGCACAATGCGGAGCGACATGTTTCTCAATGCAGTGGGAAGAATTTGCAGTCAAGTTTGTGACATGGGATGGATGCGATTCGGACATTTCTGACAGGGCGGCTGACTCACCACGTCACCTCCCGTTGTGCGCAGCGACAGGTCTCTTGACGCAAGGGAAAGGTCTTGCAGAGATGCAGGGGAAAAAGCTTGTAGGAAGACGAACTGTAGCGCTACCGAAATCAGGTGGATGAACTCAGGCGGGAAAAGGAGAAATCGGGCGGGATGCGCAACAGGTAGAATACGCAGGAGGCGAAGGTTGCATAAGGCAGAATTCGCAGGAGGCCAATCAGGCAGAAGTTGAAGCAGGAGGGATTAAAAGCGGGAATTGGCTGGGCGGGAATCGGCTGGGCGGGAAGTCGGTTATGTCGGTTACGCGATGACACCACGACCACGACCGCCATGATTTCTATTTTTATATATATATATATATATATATATATATATATATATATATATATATATATATATATATATAGTATAAAATAGTTTAATATAATATAATATAATATAATATAAATATATTATAATATAATGTAATATAATATAATATAATATAATATAATATAATATAATATAATATAATATAATATAGTAGAATATAATACAATATAATATAATGTAAAATAAAATAAATATGAAGTATAAAATAAATAAAGCATAACCTGCAGAATAGTCTTAAATGCATCCAAAGACATGAGTAAAGATCGAAATAAAATAAAGAATACAATAAAGTATTAAATAAAGTCTAACATGCAGAAAAGTCTGACATGCATCCAAAGGCATGAGTAACGCTCGAAATGAAATAAAGAATATAATAAAGTCTAAAATAAAGTCTAACCTGCAGAATAGTCTAAAATGCATCCCAAGGCATGAGTAAAGCTCAAAAAAAAATGAAGTTTAAAATAAAATAAAGTCTCACCCTGGTCTCACTTGCAGAATAGTCTTAAATGTGTCCAAAGGCATGAGTAAAGCTCGGAATAAAATAAAACAAAATAAAATGAAGTCTCACCTGCAGAATAGTATCGAATGCATCCAAAGGCATGAGTAAAGCTCGGATTAAACTAAACTAAACTAAAATAAAATAAAGTACACAATACAATAAAATAAAGTCTCGCCTGCAGAATAGTCGTACATGCGTCCAAAGGCATGAGTGTGTGTATGTTACAGTCCAGGGGTAGGCCAAATAGGCTAAAGGGACTTGCCCAACCGTATAGGAAGGGCTTAAACAGAAAACACACTGATGAACTGAACCCCAAACAATCGTTTTATCGACGGGGGCCCTGAGTTCGTGCTACAGTGATAATTTAATTCTACAATATAATGAAATCATCATCTCAGCTGGGATGAGAATTTAATTGTGCACTTATTATCGCATTTTCATATAAATTGTATTAAGTATTTCCATCCCTCTAAGGTATCAGGATTCATAACCAGCTTCATACTAGAGTTTTTATCTACCAATTCAGGCTCAATGTTAATTTTCTCAAACATATTTTTTCTACCCTCAGCGCATAACGGACATTCTAATATGAAATGCATTTCATCTTTGACTACTCTTCTAAAGTCAACCATCAGATCACAGCACCTGCAAATTCTACCAGAACGAGAGGTACTCCTCTCTGATTGGACATATAAGTTGTGAGCTCGAAGACGTAGTCTTGCTATGCAGTTAATAGCATCCCTATTGTTTAATAAGTTAGTGCACGTTGAACTATGGTTTCTATCCTCTTACATCATCCAATTTGCATACGTAATAGTTTTAATACCGATTCCTTGGTTATCACCAAGAATCCTGGGGTTCGATGTACTCAGGCATTGCCAGTCAATATGAGTAAAGCTCGGAATAAAAGAAAACAAAATAATTTGAAGTAAAAAAAAAAAAGTCTCACCTGCAGAATAGTCTTAAATGCATCCAAAGGCATGAGTAAAGCTCGGAATAAGATAAAATAAAATTAGATGAAATTAGATAAAATAAAATAAAACAAATTTGTAACCTGCAGAATAGTCTTGAATGCATCCAAAGGCATGAGTAAAGCTCGGGATAAGATAAAATAAAATCAGATAAAATTAGATAAAAAAAAAAAAATTGTAACCTGCAGAATAGTCTTGAATGCATCCAAAGGCATGAGTAAAGCTCGGAATAAGCCTGCTGTTGTTGAAGCTGCAAATGTTTTCATCGCCATCGGACAATCCCGGGTTGCTTCGTAGCTGTTCATAACGCTTAAGACAGCTGAGTTTGTGGCTGTATCCCCAAACCTGCAAATGTGTGTATATGCGTGTAAAATTGTGTAAATATGTGTAAATGTGGGTATATGTGAGTACATTTGTGTATATGACTGCAAATGAGTGTGCATGTGTGTACACGTGCGTAAATGTGTGTAAACGTGTGTACATTTGTGTAAATGACTGTAAATGTGCTTACATTTCTGTAAATGTGTGTACATTTCTGTAAATGTGTGTAAATGTGTGTATATGCGCGCAAATGTGTGTAAATGTATGTAACTAAGTGTACATTTGTGTAAATGTGTTGTAAATGTGTGTAAATGAGTGTAAATGTGTGTAAATGTGGTGTTAATGTGTGTGTGCATGAGTGTAAATGTGTATAAATGTGTGTAAATGAGTGTGCATGTGTGTACATGTGTTGTCAATTCGTGTAAATGTGTATACACTTGTGTAAATGTGTGTAAATGTGTGTAGACATGTGTAAATGTGTTGTAAATGAGCGTACATGTGTGTAAATGAGAGTAAATGATCGTAAATGTGCGTACATTTGTGTAAATTAGAGTAAATGAGTGTAAATGTGTGTAAAGGAGTGTAAATGTGTGTACATGTGTTGTAAATATGTGTACATTTGTGTAATTGAGTGTAAATGAGTGTACATGTGTGTAATGTGTGTACATTTGTGTAAATGTGTAAATGAGTATAAATGTGGGTACATTTGTGTAAATGGGCGTAAACGTGTGTACACAAGTGTAAATGTGTGTAAATGCTTCTCTTCAGACTTAATTATTAGTGGATTCAAGCTTGGGGGGTTCAATGGGGATTTCTACAATATCGGTAATAGGAGATGTAGGGCGACCAAGAGATCCATATTTGACAGACAAGCTCAATTTGCGACACGTCACACGGAAAACAAACACAGACGAGCAGTATGTGTATGAGTTACCCCATGGTGACTTTTCCCAGCTGCGGCGTATGGGAGGGTCCCCTTAACACCACTCCCCTCCAGGCAGTTTTTATTTTCTGAGATACTCTGTCTCTCTTCACAGTCTAGACTTATCTTAAGTATTTGAAGTCGGGCCAGTCCCTTGATCCTAATGGGCTACGTCTGGACTGTAACATCCACCCAACCCTCCGTCCCCTTCGTCCCCTCCCTGCCTTCCTCCCTCCCTCCCTCCCGCCCTCCGTCCATCATTACAGAAACGTACCTAAGTAGTGATCCCTGTATGAGCTGGTGTGAAGCCACGATAGAAGCGGCGGATGCCATCTTCACGGTATAGATGCGTCAGCGCTTGCCATTAGTCCTCCCTCCCTCCCTCCCTCTCTCCTCCCTGCCTTCCTCCCTCCCTCCCTCCCTCCCCTCTCTCCCTCCTTCCCTCCCTCTCCCTCCCTCTCTCCCTCCCTCCCTCCTCCTCCCTCCCCCTCCCTCCCTCCCTCCGTCCATCCTTACAGAAACTGTACTAAGTAGTGATCCCTGTATGAGAGCTGGTGTGAAGCACAATAGAAGCGGCGGATGCCATCTTCACGGTATAGATGCGTCAGCACTTGCCATTAGTCCTCCCTCCCTCCCTCCCTCTCTCCTCCTGCCTTCCTCCCTCCCTCTCCTCCCTCCTCCATCATTACAGAAACGTACCGTAAGTAGTGATCCCTGTATGAGAGCTGGTGTGAAGCCACGATAGAAGCGGCGGATGCCATCTTCACGGTATAGATGCGTCAGCGCTTGCCATTAGTCCCTCCTCCCTCCTCTCCCTCCCTGCCTTCCTCCCTCCCTCCCTCCCTCCCTCCTCCCTCCCTCCCTCCTCCCTCCCTCCCTCCTCCCTCCCCCTCCCTCCCTCCCTCCCTCCCTCCCTCCCTCCCTCCCTCCCTCCCTCCCTCCGTCCATCCTTACAGAAACGTACCTAAGTAGTGATCCCTGTATGAGAGCTGGTGTGAAGCCACAATAGAAGCGGCGGATGCCATCTTCACGGTATAGATGCGTCAGCACTTGCCATTAGTCCCTCCCTCCCTCCCTCCCTCTCTCCTCCCTCCTCCCTCCCTCCTCCCTCCCTCCCTCCGTCCATCATTACAGAAACGTACCTAAGTAGTGATCCCTGTATGAGAGCTGGTGTGAAGCCACGATAGAAGCGGCGGATGCCATCTTCACGGTATAGATGCGTCAGCGCTTGCCGTTAGTTTCCTCCCTCCCTCCCTCCCTCTTCCCCCTCCCTCCCTCCCTCCCACCCTCCGTCCCTGGTGTAAAGCCACGATAAAAGCGGTGGATGCCATCTTCACGGTATAGATGCGTCAGCGCTTGCCATTAGTCCATCCTCGTCATCCCTACAGAAACGTACCTAAGTAGTGATCCCTGTATGAGAGCTGGTGTAAAGCCACGATAAAAGCGGCGGATGCCAACTTCACGGTATAGATGCGTCAGCGCTTGCCATTAGTCCCTCCCTCCCTCCCTCCCTCTCTCCCTCCCTGCCTTCCTCCTCCCTCCCTCCCTCCCTCCCTCCCTCCCTCCTCCCGTCCGTTCCATCATTACAGAAAACGTACCTAAGTAGTGATCCCTGTATGAGAGCTGGTTTAAAGCCACGATAAAAGCGGCGGATGCCATCTTCACGTATAGATGCGTCAGCACTTGCCATTAGTCCCTCCCTCCCTCCCTCACTCTCTCCCTCCCTTCCTCCCTCCCTCCCTCCCTCCCTCCCTTTCTCCCTTCCTCCCTCCCCCACTCCCTCCGTCCATCATTACAGAAACGTACCTAAGTAGTGATCCCTGTATGAGAGCTGGTGTAAAGCCACGATAGAAGCGGCGGATGCCATCTTCACGGTAGAGATGTGTCAGCGCTTGCCATTAGTCCCTCCCTCCCTCCCTCTCTCCCTCCCTGCCTTCCTCCCTCCCTCCCTCCTCCCTCCCTCCCTCCCTCCCTCCCTCCCTCCCCCACTCCGTCCATCATTACAGAAACGTACCTAAGTAGTGATCCCTGTATGAGAGCTGGTGTGAAGCCACGATAGAAGCGGCGGACACCACCTTCACGGTATAGATGCGTCAGCGCTTGCCGTTAGTCCCTCCCTCCCTCCCTCCCTCTCTCCCTCCCTCCCTCTCTTCCTCCCTCCCTCCGTCCATCATTACAGAAAGGTACCTAAGTAGTGATCCCTGTATGAGAGCTGGTGTAAAGCCACGATAAATGCCGCGGACGCCATCTTCACGATATAGATGCGTCAGCGCTTGCCATTAGTCCCTCCCTCCCTCCCTCCCTCTCTCCCTGCCATCCTCCCTCCCTCCCTCCCTCCCTCCCTCCCTCCCTCCCTCCCTCCCTCCCTCCCGGCCTCCGTCCATCATTACAGAAACGTACCTAAGTAGTGATCCCTGTATGAGAGTTGGTGTAAAGCCACGATAGAAGCGGCGGATGCCATCTTCACGGTATAGATGCGTCAGCGCTTGCCGTTAGTCCCTCCCTCCCTCCCTCTCTCCCTCCCTGCCTTCCTCCCTCCCTCCCTCCCTCCCTCCCTCCCTCCCTCCCTCTCTCTCTCCCTCCCTCCCTCTCTCCCTCCCTCCCTCCCTCCCCCACTCCCTCTGTCCATCATTACAGAAACGTACCTAAGTAGTGATCCCTGTATGAGAGTTGGTGTAAAGCCACGATAAAAGCGGCGGATGCCATCTTCACGGTATAGATGCGTCAGCGCTTGCCATTAGTCCCTCCCCCCCTCCCTCCCTCTCTCCCTCCCTGCCTTCCTCCCTCCCTCCCTCCCTCCCTCCCTCCCTCCCTCCATCCTTACAGAAACGTACCTAAGTAGTGATCCCTGTATGAGAGCTGGTGTAAAGCCACGATAGAAGCGGCGGATGCCATCTTCACGGTATAGATGCGTCAGCGCTTGCCGTTAGTCCCTCCCTCCCTCCCTCTCTCCCTCCCTGCCTTCCTCCCTCCCTCCCTCCCTCCCTCCCTCTCTCTCTCTCCCTCCCTCCCTTCCTCCCTCCTCCCTCCCTCCCTCCCTCCCTCCCCCACTCCCTCCGTCCATCATTACAGAAACGTACCTAAGTAGTGATCCCTGTATGAGAGCTGGTGTAAAGCCACGATAAAAGCGGCGGATGCCATCTTCACGGTATAGATGCGTCAGCGCTTGCCATTAGTCCCTCCCTCCCTCTCTCCCTCTCTCCCTCCCTCCCTCCCTCCCCTCTCCCTCCCTCCCTCCCCCACTCCCTCCGTCCATCATTACAGAAACGTACCTAAGCAGTGGTCCCTGTATGAGAGCTGGTGTGAAGCCACGATAGAAGCGGCGGACGCCATCTTCACGGTATAGATGCGTCAGCGCTTGCCGGGTCGTGGTTCCGTATCTGAAACAGGTAGATTAATAATGACATTGAATTGAACCAGGTAGATTAGTCATGACATTGACATTGACCATGTAGATTAGTAATGACATTGACATGAACCAGGTAGATTAGTAACGACACTGCCATGAACCAGGTAGATTAGTAATGACATTGCCATGAACCAGGTAGATTAGTAATGACATTGGCATGAAGTGAGGTGGTAGCGATTCAGGTCATCGACAGCGCACAACAATACGGACTTCAAGGTGAGAGGCTGCAAGCCAATTTGGGGCTCCCAATGGCTCATGGAGTCATGGGTAGGGAACAGCAATATGACATCATATCATATGATGTCGGCAGTCTGACTAGGCTAAAGTTACCATTTACATACAATATCATATGATGCAATTTGTATGATATCGTGGCATAGAATGAGTGTATGATGGCATCACAGTGGCCGTATGGCAGTGATTTGTTTTTCAAATCAGAAAGTGGGTTTCTTCTAGCTTTATGGTTTCAGGGCTCCTCAGGGACAGCGTTTTGGTGCTTTCTGTAGCTTTTGTAGCTTTTTAGGGCCATCTAGGGCCATGAAGGGCAAAACAAAAAAACTTCTCTTTTTATAGCGATTATTTCGCTGAAACGGGGTTAAAACTAGCGATCGCTATATATAGCGAGAAAAAAACCCTGCCGTATGTAGGGACTGAATTGGGGCAAACGAAATCAGAAGGATTAAGATTCTGCAGACTCGTAGCAGAGACAAGTGCGGAAAAGACTCCTTGACAAGTCGTTAAACTGTCCGGGTGGAGACCTGGGCATGTCTACAATCGGTCTGAGTTGAACCCAGTCACACTCCCTGGTTTCCGTGGCTTTCGCACGGGGGGAAAGTATCATATTCTGCAGACGGGTAGACGCCGGATGGCCGGCGTTTAGAACCATGTAACACTTGTGATTATAAAAAATAGTCCAACACTTGATGAACGGAGGAACCTACCTGTACTGGTAATTGGTAGTGGTTCGGAGCCACATGAATGCTACAACCTGTATGGTGAAGAAGCACAGAGACCAAGGAGATTGGCAAGAGCAATTGGTGTTTCTTGTCATGTTAACGATTTGGGAGAGCTGGTGAGGGATTCAGGGCTCTACAGGGTGACAGAAATAAGTGCTCTGACTGAGCTGTATAAATGATGAGAAGATGTGGGCAACATGAATGGGACGTAGGAATATAACCTCTCTTTCGTGCAAGAAAGTATAGCACCAAGGTTGAGAAGAGGCTGGCAAGAAGAGGCCAGGGTCAGGCTTGCTCCGAATCGTCCTTGGTTAGAAATATGGTACACATTGACTGAGTCTCGTGTTCTCATTATATCTGCCAATGTGCTGTAATTGTTCATGTCGGAAAGGAACACAGATATGCATGCCATCCGGCCAACACGCCAGGTACCTTGGAATTGAAACAACAGACAAATCTTACCTGGACTGACATGGCAGCCATTGCTGGGATTCCTCCTGCAAGAGCAATGGAAGCCACAACGCAACAATTAAACGCATGGAGCATGTCTTTCACGGAATCGAAATAGCAGAGGTCCAGTCGGTTCGACATACCAGCTAGGGCAGCTTGACCGGCCTTCGACAAAATCTTGCGAGTTTCTTTCTCCGAGGCCGAGCTATCCAGCCCACCAGGCATATTTGCGCATATCGTTGAGGATACAGTACTAGGATTACAAGCTGCATGGGGTGTTGGACATCGCAAATTGGGCAAAGAAGCAGTGGGTGTTGCACATGCTGGTATCTCCGCACGAAGCTGTTCCATATCTGTGCTGCAACAGCAGACTACGCGCAATTCATGCCGTCCTCTTCACAGCGATAGAGAAACCCGTCGAAACGGGGGAGGCGTTTAGTACCCAGGAGTCCGAATCAGCATGTGTACGTAAGTACCTGTACGATCACTCTCATCGGATCTAAGTAAGGGTACAGAGTTTTAAAACCCCGAAACGGTTGCCAAAGTTTTTTGTTTCATATTGCTGCCATATATCAGACTAGAGGGCCCTCTGGTTTATATCTCTGGTTCGACATTACTTGAAGGCCTGATAGCTGTTGGAGGATACAAGTCTGCGTATTTATACATACATCATGCTCGCCAGTCGCCATAGTCGGCGAGATGGTCACACTTCACACCCTGCACGCTCAAATCACAGCAGACCACAGGACTCGAGGCCAAGAAACTGTTCGTTGGGGCTGACCTTGACCGCGGTCAAGTGGTGTACAAGTTTGTCACCGCTCTACGACAGGCATACCAGATTCTACCACCTTTCACCCGCTTCAAACTGCTTGCAGCCTGCGTGGCATGCGATGCAATCACAGTCATTTTTTTCTTCAATTCCTCATTCGATGGGTTAAGGGCTTTCTCCATAGATCGAACCTATGTTTTTTTAAGCTGGTGTTAAAAGGAGATCGAATCAGAAGTTAGTAAAGGCCATCTTTGCCACTCACTCTCATAGCTGGGGTTTAGGTACCCCCCCCCCCTTTTTTAGCCCCACTCAATCTCACAAAAGTAACTTAATTTCCCAATTCCGAGGCCAATATAAGGCATATCCCAGTCGGCTGAACGTGACATACACGGGACATGCTACTGAATCTATAAATATAAAATGCACCTCCCACATAAATTAAGCAGAGCAGTCCATAAATATAAAAAGGACCTCACTCCCGCATAATTGCAGTAAGTAATAACGGTGAGTAGATCAGTCTATAAATATAAAATGCACCTCCCACATAATTACGGTAAGTAATAACGGTAAGTAGATCAGTCTATAAATATAAAATGCACCTCCCACATAATTAAGTATATCAGTCTCCCACCCAATCTGCGTCTGTGAAGCACCCATACTCTCTGAGATGCAACTGACACTCCAAAATCTGTGTATGCGCACAATCGACCCACTGGAGCTGCGTCTGCAATGCAACGGACCCTCCCCGCATTGCGTCTGCGACGCAAGACGCAGCGTTCTGAACAACCCTGGTACTAGCATGTATTACGAGATCCACAAACCACCAACTAGGCTAGGGATCAGGGTACTACATGATGCGTGCTATTGTGCTCTAGCACGCAAGGTTTGGGAGCCCAACTGCGCGATTGACGCAATTTTTTAAACCCCCTCTGGGCGCGCTGCAGGTTCCCTTTTTAAGAATAGTCAAAAGCGCAATCCAAAAGGAAGCAGTTGCGTCAAGCGCAGTCGAAAATGACAAAATGTAGTACCCTGCTAGGGATGCTGTCAAATCTTAGCCTTTGGTGATCCTGCATCCTGCATTTACCATTTAAATTTATTATTTATACATTTTCGTCATTTATATAATGGTAAATTTGCACCTCAGTGCTCTCTGCATTTACCATATTTATTTCCACGCCATATAATCCCGGTTCAGCAAATGGTTCAATGGTTGGTCATTTCGCTGGACTGAAGAAGGTGCTGGATTTGAATCCCTACGGGTGCGCTTTAGTGTTGGCGGTCGCTGTCAACCGTAATGGTAGCACTGTCCAGGTAAGGTAACAGCACGTTCTCTACCGCCGGAAGACAGGGCTCCCTTAATACCACACGCCACCAGGCGTTATCATTAATTTTCCTAAATCGCACAGTAAGGACGAAAGACCCAAAACAACACCTTATAACCAGGGTACTACATTTTGTCAAATTGGTCAGCGCTTTGCAGTGCAAAAAGCGCAAAAACTGCGCGCCGCGCCCACAGGGAGCTGAAAAAACTGCGCGAAACGCGCAGTGGGGCTCAAAAAGCGTGCGCGAACTCACGCTGCCGCGCACGCTTTCTAGTACCCTGCATATAACCTGAAAAAATACATATATTTCATAAACTTGTCTGACACTTTTAATCCTCAGGCTGATGGTCAATCCATGGAGATTCTCTCGATCCTGAACTCACATCTATGATCTATCTGGCCCCCGTCATTTGCGAACTGTTGGGGTTCCGTTCACTAGTGCTTGTTAAATCCTCAGGCCATTGGTCCATCCATGGAGATTCTCTCAATCATGAATTCGCATCTATCTGGCCCCCTTAATCTGGTAGCACTGTCCAGGTAAAGTAGCAGCCCGTTCATTACCGCCGTAAGACAGGGCTCACTTAACACCCCGCCCCACCAGGCGTTACCATTACTTGTAATCCTCAGGCCATTGGTCCATCCATGGAGATTCTCTTGATCATGAACTTGCATCTGTCTGGCCCCCTTAATCTGGTAGCACTGTCCAGGTAAAGTAGCAGCCCCTTCACTACCGCCGTAAGACAGGGCTTACTTAACTCCCCTCCCCACCAGGCGTTATCATTACTTGTAATCCTCAGGCCAATGGTCCATCCATGGAGATTCTCTTGATCATGAACTTGCATCTGTCTTGCCCCCTTAATCTGGTAGCACTGTCCAGGTAAAGTAGCAGCCCGTTCACTACCGCCGTAAGACAGGGCTCACTTAACACCCCGCCCCACCAGGCGTTATAATTACTTGTTATCCTCAGGCCATTGGTCCTTCCATGGAGATTCTCTTGATCATGAACTTGCATCTATCTTGCCCCCTTAATCTGGTAGCACTGTCCAGGTAAAGTAGCAGCCCGTTCACTACCGCCGTAAGACAGGGCTCACTTAACACCCCGCCCCCACCAGGCGTTATCATTACTTGTAATCCTCAGGCCAATGGTCCATCCATGGAGATTCTCTTGATCATGAACTTGCATCTGTCTGGCCCCCTTAATCTGGTAGCACTGTCCAGGTAAAGTAGCAGCCCGTTCACTACCGCCGTAAGACAGGGCTTACTTAACTCCCCTCCCCACCAGGCGTTATCATTACTTGTAATCCTCAGGCCAATGGTCCATCCATGGAGATTCTCTTGATCATGAACTTGCATCTGTCTTGCCCCCTTAATCTGGTAGCACTGTCCAGGTAAAGTAGCAGCCCGTTCACTACCGCCGTAAGACAGGGCTTACTTAACACCCCGCCCCCACCAGGCGTTATCATTACTTGTCATCCTCAGGCCAATGGTCCATCCATGGAGATTCTCTTGATCGCAAACATGCATATATCTGCCCCCCATCATTTACGATTTGCTGGGGTTCAGTTCACTAGTGCTTGTTTTATCCTCAGGCCATCGGTCCATCCATGGTGATTCTCTTGATCATGAACTCGCATCTGTCTGGCCCCCGTCCGTTAAGGTAAGGCAACCAGGGTGGCTCAAGCACGCCAGTCTTGCGATAGCCCAGGGATCTGCATATGTTGGAGCAATGGAAATACAAGGAGAGGTGAGATGCCTATAATGGGATTCAGGTGACTCGAATTTGAATTTGTCAAACTCAGTAACTCAAATTTGAATTTGAGTTTGAGTAAAACTTAGTGACTTAAATATGTAGTTAGATTGTGCAACACGTATTGTGCTGTTTATACATCATACCGTCCACGTTTCTCCACCCACAGGCAATGAGTCCTGTCATTTCATGGAGTGACAGTATATGTATATGTATGTGTGTTACAGTCCAGGGGTAGGCCAAATAGGCTAAAGGGACTTGCCCAACCGTGACAGAAAGGGCTCAAACGAAAAAACATTGATGAACTGAACCCCAAACGATCATTTTACCGGTAGGGGCCCTGAGTTTGTGCTACGGTGATAATTTGATTCTACAATATAGACCATGCACAACAGGTTCAAACTGGTGGCACAACTAGTTTGAACTGGTGGCACATCTGGTTTGAACTGGTGGCACACTGCAAAACGTTTGAACTGGTGGCCCAACTGGTTAGCACTGGTGGCACATCTGGTTTGAACTGGTGGCACACTGCAAAACGTTTGAACTGGTGGCCCAACTGGTTAGCACTGGTGGCACATCTGGTTTGAACTGGTGGCACACTGCAAAACGTTTGAACTGGTGGCCCAACTGGTTAGCACTGGTGGCACATCTGGTTTGAACTGGTGGCACACTGCAAAACGTTTGAACTGGTGGCCCAACTGGTTAGCACTGGTGGCACATCTGGTTTTAACTGGTGGCACACTGAAAAAGGTTCAAACTGGTGGCACAACTAGTTTGAACTGGTGGCACATCTGGTTTGAACTGGTGGCACACTGCAAAATGTTTGAACTGGTGGCACACAGCAAAACGGCGTCCGGATGTGGAGGAGGATATCTTTCCCCCACCTTAACCTGCCAGCCCCCCAAGGACTTTTTTTTTTTTACTCATGGACTTATGGACTTCTGGACTTTTTTGGACTTCTGGACTTTTGGACTTCCGGACTTTTTTTACTTTTGGACCTTCTCATATATATACATGGACTGGGAATATTGTTGCAAATATATTGTTGGAAATATAGACTGGGAAAAACAAATGTTGGAAATATGGGTAAAATAAGGGTAAAACTATTGGAAATATGGACTGGGAATATTGTTGACAACTGTTTTGTCTCATAGCTTCTTTACTAGTCAAGCAGTGTGATGCAAAACGTACTTTATCTCAGGTCCTCCGTCGCGCTATCACGATTCTTTGGGGACCAGTTCACAGAGCGCTTGTTATTATGGCCCCTCCTGCCTGGTAGTTTAGTGGTGATATTGTACTTATATCCCCTCCTGGTAATCTAGTGGTGATCTTGAGTATTGGTTGGTTGGTTGGTTGGTTAGTTGGTTGGTTGGTTGGTTGGTGGCGATTGTTGGGGGACCAGGTCATAGAGCGCTTGTTATTAAAGCCCCTCCTGGTAATCTAGCGGTGATCTTGAGTATTTCAGGCTGGGCAAGGCCTTTCAGCCTAATGTGGCTACTCCTAGACTATTACCCCTAGACTGCCAACAACAACAACAACAACAACAACAACAACAACAACAACAACAACAACAACAGCAACAACAACAAACGACAACAACCCACATATAAAGTATGCTCTGGGTACGAAAATCTATTTGAGTACGAAGGCATGAATACATGTGAATTAAATCAACGATCCACTGAGTGGCCAATCTCAAGAGATACAGATATAGACACACGGCGGTGCTTAGACATATTACAAAGAGCAAAAGTTAGTTATAAAACAAACCCTAAAAGCTTTGATTTATTTTCAACATACATCCAAATCTGTACCGCTGCATGGCAGCCCCCCCCCCCCTCCCCCCCCCCCCCCCCCCCCACACACACACACTCTCACACACACACATCCACACACACACATTTATTTTCAACACATATCCAAACCTGTACCGCTGCATGGCAGCTTCATTTGATGGGTTACAGTACAGTCCCACTGATCGACAGCCCCAGTTAATAAAGTACACACAAAACAGAGTCCAAACCTGTACAGCTTCCTGGCAGCTTCATTTGATGGTTTGCAGTGCAGTCCCACTGATCTGCAGCCCCAGTCAATAAAGTACACACAAACAGAGTCCAAAACTGTACAGCTTCCTGGCAGCTTCATTTGATGGGTTGCAGTGCAGTCCCACTGATCTGCAGCCCCAGTCAATAAAGTACACACAAACAGAGTCCAAACCTGTACAGCTGCATGGCAGCTTCATTTGATGGGTTGCAGTGCAGTCCCACTGATCGACAGCCCCAGTGAACTGAGTACACACAAAACAGAGTCCAAACCTGTACAGCTTCATGGCAGCTTCATTTGATGGGTTGCAGTGCAGTCCCACTGATCTGCAGCCCCATTCAACAGCCATCTTCTCAGCATGGGCGACAAGCTTGCGAGCAATCCCTTGCCTCCGGACATGAGTTGGAACTGCCACATTGCTGAGGTAAGCTATACCTACAATGAGCAGTTTGTACTGGGGCATATCAGTAGGGAACGGCAATATGGTATCCTATGATATAATGTCATCATATGATATCATGTGATGCCGGAAGTCTGACTAGGCTAAAGTTACCATTTATTTACAGTATCATATGATATCATACTCGCCTTTGGTCAGCATCATATGATATGCCGGTCCCTATATATCAGTGATGAGATCACCCTTTCTGTGTGTAGTGACTATGCGGTGGACCTAAAGCAGCAAGGCTGCTAAAGCTAGTTTCAGATTAGCGGCAAGCTGGACCTACAATGAGCAGTTTGTACTGGAGCATATCAGTGATGCGATCACCTCTTTCTGTGTGTTGTGATGATGCGATGGACTTGTTGTTTATAAAACAGCAGGCTGCTTAAGCTAGTTTCAGATAAGCGGCAAGCTATACCTACAATGAGCAGCTTGTACAGGGGCATGTCAGTAGGGAACGGCATATCGTATGTTGGCCAAAGGCGAGTATGATATTATATGATATCATGCAAATCGCATCATATGAAATCGTATACATGGCAACTTTAGCCTAGTTAGACTGCCGGCGTCATATGATATTATATTGCCGTTCCCTACATATCAGTGATGAGAGCACCTCTTTCTGTGTGTAGTGATGATGCGGTGGACCTATAAAGCAGCAAGAATGCTGAAGATAGTTTCAGATAAGAGGTAAGCGGTGCTTACAATGAGCAGTTTGTACTGGGGCACATCAGTGATGAGAGCACCTCTTTCTGTGTGTAGTGATGATGCGGTGGACCTATAAAGCAGCAAGAATGCTGAAGATAGTTTCAGATAAGAGGTAAGCGGTGCTTACAATGAGCAGTTTGTACTGGGGCACATCAGTGATGAGAACACCTCTTTCTGTGTGTAGTGATGATGCGGTGGACCTGTAAAGCAGCAAGGATGCTGAAGATAGTTTCAGATAAGAGGTAAGCGGTGCTTACAATGAGCAGTTTGTACTGGGGCACATCAGTGATGAGAGCACCTCTTTCTGTGTGTAATGATGATGCGGTGCACCTATAAAGCAGCAAGGATGCTGAAGTTATTTTCAGAAAGCACTCAAATTGCACTGCTCAGGGAATCAGACTGCCACCATTCACATCTCATGTTTGCAGGGGTCATGATTTGCAGTGCTTTTAATTTCAGCTACAAGCAGCAGCTTCTAGGCAGCTTCCTGAATCATCCACTGGGCTATGCACTGAGATTTCAACAAGTGTAGAATACTGATGATGTCAGCGTCCAGGTGCAGTAGACTGCGCCAGATTTGGCTGGATAGGCAAGCATGGGAGCTGCCTAGAAGCTGCTGCTCGTAGCTGAAAATAAAAGCTATGATGATATGTGCACCTCCCATGTTTAGGGTTTAGGATTTATGATGATTTGCACACCTCATATGTTTAGGGCTTCGAGTTTATGATGATTTGAGCACCTCCCATGTTTAGGGTTTAGGGTTTAGGATTTTTAGTGCACCTCACAAGTTCCACACTGTTCCCATCCTTCAGCTGAGCTTCTTATCACAACCTGCAAAACCTTGTAAAACATAGATTTAGTTGCGCACGCTGGATCATACACGAGTTTTGAGGGGAGCTATGGAAGTTTCGGAGTGGGGAAGGCAGAAACATGCTGATATGACAGCTGGTGACCCTAATCCTTGACTATCACGATAATGTCGTACCTTTTCTGGGATAACACCCAAAGGCTTGATCTTTCATGGGGTCCAAAGCTCGGGGGGGTACGAGGTCCCCAAATGAGTCCAAGCTGGCAACTCCAACAAGGCTACAGATCTGCGCATATATGTGTATGTATGTTACAGTCCAGGGGTAGGCACCCAAAGGCTTGATCTTTCATGGAGTCCATAGCTCGTGGGGGAATGAGGTCCCCTAATGAGTCCAGGCTGGCCACACCAACAAGGCTACAGATCTGTGCATGTTTGTGCATGTATGTGCATGTATGTGCATGTATGTGCATGTGTGTGCATGTATGTGCATGTATGTTACAGTCCAGAGGTAGGCCAAATAGGCTAAAGGGACTTGCCCAACCGTGATAGGAAGGGATAAAACGAAAAACACACTAATGAACTGAACCCCAAACAATCCCTTTACCGATGGGGGCCCTGAGTTCGTGCTGGAGTGATAATTTGATTATACGAGTATACCATGCAAAGTGGAATGGATACGTGACTGCTGCAACATTGAGGAATTATAATGATTGTGGATGACATCGGACCCCTCAAACATGGTCGATAAGTTTGACCATGTTGGAGGGATCTGAAGTCATCCTCACGCACTCACGCACTCACTCACATCACATCGACCTCGTTCCACCTTACAAAGCGAGTTAGTAGGTGTGTTTTATTATGGCACATTGTTTTTTTATTATCGACCATATTGAAGGGATCTGATGTCATCCTTGCTCACTAACTCACTCACACACCAGACCACATATCGACCTCGTTCCATCTTTCAAAGCGCCTTTGTAGGTGCTTTTGATTATGTCCCATTGTTTTTGAACCTGACAATACACTTGTGGCTTCCTACGACCTCCCACAACTAAGAACTGCATGCGGACAGGGGTGTTTCCCGCTATATATAGCAATCGCTAGTTTTGACCCCATTATAGCGGAATTATCGCTATGATTTTTTTTTTTTTAAATTGCCCTAAATGGCCATAAAAAGCTACAAGTAGCAATAAAAAGCTCTAACACACCGTCCCTGGAGGAGGCCTAAAACCGTAAGGCTAGAAAAACCAACTTTTAGATTTGAAAAAAAAACTGCATGCACACAGTGGACAACTTCCCATGATGCCCATTGCTAGTTGCAAAGCACAAACAAGAACATGCAACCTGACTTTAGACAACTAGCATGAGAATCTGAATGGAACTTGAACTCTCACAGCGAAGTATCTGAATGAAATGACAAAGCCAAATAGGCTGGTACTGCAATTGAATCGGCAAGGTACTGCGATTGCATAAATAGAGTACTGCGATCGCATCGACAAACCTCTGCACTGACTCCCACTTTCTGCCTAGCGTCTTCAGGCACCATGGCTCTAATGAAGAACCACGGACTTGGGAAAACAAAATCCTCTGACGAGGCTGAGGATCCAGTAAGGCTTTCATCAACATCCCCTGAATCAGATACAGCATCTGTTGACATTGGCAAACCATGCCGGGAAGTTGTAGCTGAAAGGAGCGCAGTCCTGTGATTCCAGAAGATTGTAGAATGAGTAGGGAGCGGCATATCATATGATGTTGACCAAAGGATAATATCATATGATATCATACAAACTGCATCATATGATATTTTATATAAATGGTACCTTTAGCCTAGACAGACAACCAGCATCATATGATGACACGATATCATATGATATCATATTGCCGTTCCCTAAGAGTGAGTGTTTCCTTAGCATACCTAGAGTGCATGCATACAGCTGACAGAACTTAACAGTTCAGGCATACAGGATAGAGCATCAGAGGCAGTCAAGCTGGAGGTGTAGCAAGTCTCAACATATGAGAACATGTCCAGATGATATGTAGCTTTTATTTTCAGCAACGAGCAGCAGCTTCTAAGCAGCTCCCACGACTGGGTAGTCGGCCAAAGCTGATGAAACCTAGTGCACCTTGAAGCTGACACAACCATATTTCCTGTTCTATTGACATTTTGGGGCTTGGCCTAGTGGCTTGCTCAGGGAGCTGCTTAGAAGCTGGTGCTCTGAGCTAAAAATAAAATCTATGAGTGAAATGTACCTGCCAGCTCCAGTTTTAGCCAGGTTCTCGTTTATCGACAATGCTGAGATTCTGTCCACTCTTGCTGTCATGCAGGCAAAGGGCATGGATGATTTGGACACACCACCAGCCGCTTGGGTCTGGGATGCATGCGATCCGTGCTGCTCGGAAAATATTTTGCAATGTAAATCTGCTGCTGGCCACCACATTTCGGGTTGTGCAACACCAATGAGGACGTCACATGACTGAGAGGACGCTTGCGCGGCTCGACGAACGTGGTGTACGCGCTTGCAGCCTGGCGGGGTGCAGCGTACACGCCCGTGGCTGAAGTTGATTTTCATATGCATTCAAATGGATGAGCCCAATATGATACGTGCGGAAGTTACAGACGAATCTTCTCATGCAGTGACGGAGCTCATACCCCTGGAGATCTGAGGGGCACAAGGGTACAGCGGGGACAGCCGGGTCCAGTACCGGAATCATCGACATGGGATCATGGGATCATGGCGGATCATGGATCGGATGGCGCGCGCGTGCACGCGCGCGTGTAGGCGTAAGCATACGAGGCTAGAGATTGGGTCTCGAGTTCCAAAGGATCAAAGACTGATAAAAGGGGTCGTTCCATCGGAGAACAATACGCCCCCTCAGGGGAGGCCTCAAATCAAAGGTATCCGGCACCTTAAGTCCCAAACACCTGAAAAGCTCGATGCTTTATCTTTCTTCTTCGGCGTTCGTGTTCTGTTTACGACCAGTTTTGCTGCCCACTACTCCACATTAATAATGTTGTAGTTTACATACAACAGTCACAGATCAAACATCCTTTGGGGCTGAGCGGCGTGCCTTGTTTGCTAGAGAGTCCGGGGGGAAGTACTTTGATGCTGTAGAGGTTGAGTTAATGCGTCATTTATACACAGGGAACCCTTAACACCACAACCCTCCAGGCATTTTATTTTTATTGTATGGTTCAAGACTGTTAAAGATTATAATTTCACGTTATTCATGTTTTGCAGGTTTTAGTTACATGGCACAGGTGTCCTCAACATTTACTCCACATAACTAAACTACCAAAATAAGGCTACCACCAGATGCCCAATCGCTTCGTACTTCCTCTCTGACTAGCTAGTCGCTACAATCCTCCCAGTATTCTACTGCTGCTGTCTTGCAGCGACGAAAAAGGATACGTACTTTTGGCCGTGGGTCGGTCCAAAGCGCGCCTGCTCCCATGGTAGGAGTGGCAACACCATTCGAACTGAAATCTCGGTGCTGCTGGTTTGTTTAGGGAGACTCACCCCCTGGGGTGAGATTACTTTCATAACTAAACAAAATAAATGAATTCCCTTTAGTTCTCGCGTCCAAGACAAACCATCTAAGACAAATCATCCAAGACAAACCAGCTAAGACAAATCATCCAAGACATACTGGGAAGCATAAAATGTACAAACACACCCGAGATGGCAAGACAGCAAAGACGGCGAGTAGCCAAATTGCTGGCTGAAGCTATGTTACCAAGTTCAAGTTCAAGATGTCAAGCCACTTCAGTTGAAAATTAATGTGCCTTGCCACGGGTTGTGAGGTTGAAGGAACTTTCCTGTTCGCTTGCACTGGGGAATGGTTACTATCATGTTTTTTTGTTTCAAAGACCGCTACTGCGTCTGAGCTTGGACTACCACCACTTGGCATGCTTCCCATTCAATCAATATTTTGGGAGCTGCCCGTGGACACTACATTAGCTTGAGTGGTGTACGGGTTAGAATGGTCACCAAAACTGGAGGAGTCCCCGGTTCGAACCTGCACCCCGACATGTGCGCAAGAAATCCCTGGTTCTCGCTCGGGGGGTAATTGTTGACAGCAATGTGCAGACAGTTAAACGCCGAACCTGGCGTATAGAACCTTGTAACAATTATGATTAATTATCATTAGCTCAGAGAGCAAGGGCCACCCGAATGAGATAAAGTGGTGGGCTAAGCTAACAACAGGAAAAAACAACACTCTTCCTGACCATTGAGGCGATTCACACGCATATGCATATGACAACTCAGCTGCAGAAGTGCTGTCTAAAACAGTGAAGCAATACAAAACAGGTATGGTGTATGGAGATTTAATGCTGGTAGGTGTGGGTTTTGCACCTCTTCAATCCAACTATGGCAGCGGAATTGGAATTCTTGGCTTCCAGGCGTCGTACCTGAACTTTGTCATGGTTAAGATGCCCTACTTTCAAACCTCCTCTGTAGCTCAATAATATATGACCGCCTACCACTGCACATTTTGGGGGTCTTAGGCACCGTTTTATTTGGCTTGGAAGGGTGCAGTATAGGTGGGAAGGGTGCCGTAGGGGTGCAGAAAAGGGTGCCGAAGACCCCCCCAAATGTGCAGTGTACATACATACAACCCTTTGGGATTCATCTTGCTTCATGCGCGCTGGAGGCGTCTAGTGGCACAAGAAACAATAGTAGCAAGAGAGCCTGCAATGATCAAGGCGCTCCCTGCGACTCCAGAGGCAAGGCCACTCGAGAGCGCCAAGCTTATGTCCAACAGGAATAAAAGCTCCATGAAAACAACGCCATACTGAATCAACTGCGCTCGCTTTTCTCCAGAGCTATCAGCAGATGTATCACTCTGCATGGTGAAGAAGAGGCAGGGTTAATGAAAGTGAAACGTGCTCATGTACTCCACATGAAAATGAAAATGAAAATGAAAACAACGCCATACTGAATCAACTGCGCTCGCTTTTCTCCAGAGCTCTCAGCAGATGTCTCACTCTGCAGGGTGAACAAGAGGCAGGATTAGAGGAAGTGTAATGTGCTCATGCACTCCAAATGAAAATGAAAATGAAAACAACGCCATACTGAATCAACTGCGCTCATTTTTCTCCATAGCTCTCAGCAGATGTCTCATTCTGCATGGTGAACAAGAGGCAGGGTTAAAGAAAGTGAAATGTGCTCACGTACTTTAAATGAAAATGAAAATGAAAACAACGCCATACTGAATCAACTGCGCTCGCTTTTCTCCAGAGCTATCAGCAGATGTCTCACTCTGCATGGTGAAGAAGAGGCAGGGCTAAAGAAAGTGAAACGTGCTCATGTACTCCACACGAAAATGAAAAGTATAAACAACGCCATACTGAATCAACTGCGCTCGCTTTTCTCCAGAGCTCTCAGCAGATGTCTCACTCTGCATGGTGAACAAGAGGCAGGGTTAAAGAAAGTGTAATGTGCTAATGTACTCCACATGAAAATGAAAATGAAAACAACGCCAGATGGCATCAACTGCGCTCGCTTTTCCACGGAGCTCTCAGCAGATGTTTCCCTCTGCAGGGTGAACAAGAGACAGGATTAGAGGAAGTGTAATGTGCTAATGTACTCCATGATTATAAGTGTAATGTGCTAATGTACTCCATGGGTCAATGGCGGAAGAGTACTGTGCTAATGTACTCCATTAGTCAATGCAGAAGAGTAATGTGCTAATGTACTCCATAAGTCAATGGCGGAAGTATAATTTGCTAATGTACTCCACGAGTCAATGGCGGAAGTGTAATGTGTTAATGTTCTCCATGGGTCAATGGGGGAAGTGTAATGTGCTGATGTTCTCCATGAGTCAATGGCGGAAGTGAAATGTGCTAATGTACTCCACGAGTCAATGGCGGAAGTATAATGTGCTAATGTACTCCATGAGTCAATGGCGGAAGTGTTATGTGCTAATGTACTCCATGAGTCAATGGCGGAAGTGTAATGTGCTAACGTTCTCCATGAGTCAATGGCGGAAGTGTAATGTGCTAATGTTCTCCATGAGTCAATGGCGGAAGTATAATGTGCTAATGTACTCCATGAGTCAATGGCGGAAGTGTTATGTGCTAATGTACTCCATGAGTCAATGGCGGAAGTGTAATGTGCTAATGTTCTCCATGAGTCAATGGGGGAAGTGTAATGTGCTAATGTTCTCCATGAGTCAATAGCGGAAGTGAAATGTGCTAATGTACTCCACGAGTCAATGGCGGAAGTGTAATGTGCTAATGTACTCCATGAGTCAATGGCGGAAGTGTTATGTGCTAATGTACTCCATGAGTCAATGGCGGAAGTGTAATGTGCTAATGAACTCCATGAGTCAATGGCGGAAGTATGGGTCAGAATTTATCAGTTCAAAGGCAATGCTATACCTTATGCTCAAGTTTGCGCTTTGGTGGAACTTAGGTTTGTATACCTTCTACATGCCTCAGCACAAGTTTAATGACCAGGGTTTACCTTCAAAACAAGGCAAGAGGCTCCGCCCAAGATGAAACCAGGAGCCCATGTATGTTGTAGTAGTAGGAGAGAAGGATCACTGACGTCTCCTGGAAGATAGCAAGATACCGCCAGCGCAAGATATCTCAGCGCACAAAAGCTGAATAACCAAGAGGAAGCTGTTGCCGGAGTGGACATCGTGCTTGTCATGTCACCCGTGCCTCCAGGAGCAGTGGTGGTAGAGCCATCCAAAAGTTCTGGCTGAATTCCACCAACCGTAGGGTTAGACTGCTTTGGCCAATATTGGGCTGTTCCTGCCAGGTTGATGCCAATGGAGAGTGCAGCGAGTGATGGATAGAAGGCGCACAGCACGGGTGTCCAAATAGGTTTGGCCTGCAGTTGTCATGAAGAAGAGTTTAGTGTTGCAACTAGTGTACTACATGTGTTCGTTTTTTTTGAAGTTGAAAATCTTTCCACCTCCTGGGGTGAAAAGATTCACCCCAGGAGGTGGGCCTCCCGACACACAACAGCGACACCGAGTATTCAGTTTGAATGGCGTTGCTTTGGGTTGCTTCAAAAGCGGTTGTTTTGGGTTGCTTCAAATGCGCAACTGCCTCCTTTTGGGGTGCGCTTTTGACTCAATTGAAAACGAAAATCTGTGCGCTGGCCCTAGAGGGGGTTTAAAAAATTGTCATGTAATACAAGGGAACGGCAATATGATATCATATGAATATATGATATCATGTGATCATATGAAAACATTTGATGATGGAAGTCTGACTAGGCCAAAGTTACCAATAATGTACAATATCATATGATGCAATTTGTATGATATCATATGATATCATATTCGCCTTTGGTCAACATCATATGATATGCCGGCCCCTATGTCGTACTAGTTGCAACTACACTGACTTCGGACCATTTAGGGGGGACACAAGTTTTTTTTTTTATATTTTGTACAGCGGCAATTTGTGCTAAAACGGGGTCAAAAGTAGCGATCGCAATATATAGCGGGAAAAACCCTGGTACCCTAGTTGCAAGTATAACGACTGGAGCATGAGATGGGGCTATTATATTCATTTATGTACGATATGATATGATGCAATTTGTATGACGTCACATGAAATGCCGGTCCCTATGTACCGTATGCGCAACATGTAATGGCAAATGATTTGGCAAACGACCATTTGCCAACGTCGTTTCAGCACGTAAGTGAGCCGGTCCCGGGTCACCGGCGTTTGCCAACTTGTCCAACACCGTCGATTCAAACAAACTCAGTTCGACTGGTCCGGATCGCCTTGATCGTTCCTTGCATGCACTGATTTCGAGATACAATGAGCTGGTCGCGCCTGTCGAAGCTGGTCGTGCCTATCGCACTGACTGGTTTGACCGCCAGCGGTTTGAACGGCAGCGGTTTGAACACTAGCCGGATGCCACGTTTCTATGTCCCAGACCCGAAGGGTGATTCGCCCACCACCGTTCCGTTGCAAGGATCTGCCCCGAGCCTGGACTACTACATATGGAGGACTCTAACCTCCCATACGTATCTCACAAAGAAGATTTGATGCACCGACCATTCCCCCCCTCCACCTTCCCCCCCCAAAAACACCACCAACATTACTAACGAGGTTATCAGATTTCCTCAGTCGTTAGCCAGGCAGAGCCCTGATTTGGATCATTTCTTTTCCAGACTATGACCAAGAGGAACTGTTTTTAAAGCATTCCCAAGCAACCTATTTTTAAACATGAAAGAAGGAAATGTAACAAGCGAATTGGAGCTTTGCCATATGTTTCCAAGTCAAACCTTGAGCAAGTCCCAGACCCAAACCCTTTGCCAAATTAGCTTTGCCACACATTTGTGATCCATGAAATAAGGTTAAAAACCACATTTGCCAATGTTTATTCTTGCCATTACATGTTGCGCATACGGTAGTACCGTTGTTGCAACTACAATGACTGGAGCATGACATGAGGCCGTCAAATTCAGAATCTTGTCATTCAATGCAATGTCAAGTTAGGGCAAAGCTTTGGGATATTGCAAATCTACATTTTTTTGAAGTTGTGAAAGGACTTTCACCCCATGAGGTGGGTCTCCCGACACAAACCAGCGACACCGAGGATTCAGTTCGAATGGCGTCGCCAATAGCTTTTCAAGGCACCAGCCTTTGTGCTGCTTGACACACACACACACACATCTTGGTGAGAGACTGGCAGTGTTGGTAAGAACTTGAACTTGAAAACACGACACACCACCAAACCACACACCACCACAGCATCACACCATCGCAGCATACCACACCACCAGATATGAGAAGATTGATCCCACCTCGAAGCTGCAACTTCTGCGTTTGCACAAGATGACATCAACACTGTTTTTTATGTGCGACGCGTCTCAAATTGAGAGACTCGGTGCGACCACAGTGCGACACGCTGCCTTCCAAACCCCTCAGGGTTCCATGCTTTGCGCTCCACCCTATACCATGCTACACCACAATCCTGAAATCAGGCTTGCGTCGCAAGTTTTGCTACACAAAACAAATTAAACATCCATGACCCCCCCCCCCCCCCCCCCCCCCCACACACACACACGCACAAACCCCAACTAGCAAATTCAACTTCAATTTTGCTACACAACTGGACGCATGGAAAGCCGAGACAAAAACAGTGGGCATCAAAGATTGGTAGCTGGACCAGTTTTTTTTTTGCTACTCCTAGCAGCTTCTAGGCAGCTCCCTGAGCCAGACACAGGGCTTAACCCCTAGATGTCAAGAGCACTGGGAAACTGGCCTTGTCAGCTGTCAGATACACCAGCTTGCGCTAGCTTTGATCGAGTAGCCAGGCAGGGGAGCTGTCCAGAAGCTGCTACATTTAGCTCAAAATATAAACATTGAGTAGGACATGATGGCCTGTGCAAGAGCGCGAGTATGAGCTCCCATTTTTAAAACTTATTAGAAAGAATTCCAGCAGATAGCCCGTTGATTTCACTGCGCATGCGATCATGCAAATTCATTTCTCCATTTTGTTTAACTTACTAGGAAGAAAGCCAGCAGATAGCCTGTTGATTTCACTGCGCATGCGATCATTCAAATTTAAAATTCAATTTAATTCATTTTCATTTATTTTGAACTCATTATGAAAAATGCCAGCAGATAGCCCGCTGATTTCACTGCGCATGTCATCATGTATATTTTCTTTCCATTTTTGTTGTTGTTGAAAACTTATTAGGAAGATTGCCAGCAGATAGCCCATTGATTTCACTGCGCATGCGATCATGCAAATTCAAATTTAATTTTGTTTTCACTTCGCTTTGAAAACTTACTAGGAAGAATGCCAGCAGATAGCCCGTTGAATTCACTGCGCATGCCATCATGTAAATTTGTTTGTTTCCGTTTGTTTTGAAAACTTACCACGAAGAATGCCAGCAGATAGCCCGTTGATTTCACTGCGCATGCCATCATGCAAATTCTTGAGTTGTCATCGCTTAATTCCTTCCTTTGAGCAGCATCCTGTGAGGTCAATTTCCAATGTGAAATGGATAGTGCCAGCTGGTGCCAGGGTTATTTTTCCAAATCTGAAAGTTTTTTTAAATTAGCTTAATGGTTCAAGCCCTCCTCCAGGGGCAGCATTTATAGCTGTTTATTATGGTCTAGAAGCATGTGGCTAACATGGAAAAATTATATACTTCTGAATCAATTGAGCACCACCTGCCCATTTTTTTTTTAACTCTTGACTAGGCCAGTACAATGATGACATGAAAATATATGTGAAACACTGATGATTATGATTTGCATCATCGGAGCTCCCAGAGCTGCCTAGAGGGACAAGTTGGGAGAGAGAAGAGTAGCCTGATGGGCTGATCTGTACCGAACCAATGGTGAAGTTTGAGGATAGGCATACACACTACTGAGTTCCACTGCCCTGCTCCATGCAGAGTAAGACTACTTGATTTCCAGTTCCCAGTATCTTTCCTTCTTCAACCCTCCCTGGACCAGGTTTAACAGATGCTGCATATGCTGCTGTTAATGCTGCTGAGGCAACCAAGCACTGGATAGAAGATGCAGGGGAGCACACACATAGACCCACACACACATTCTGCCCCACCTTCAGTCCTCCCTCCACTGCAGCGCTCAGAATCATGGTGTAGCCCGCACCACGCAAGAAAGGTTCACTTAGAGAAGAAGTGGATGCGTCAGGTAGCACAAGGCCTAGTAGAAGACCAGGAACACCCACTGCCACCACCGCAAACATCACAGATGAAATGGACAGAAAGCTGAAAGCATTCTCAAAAGAAAGAAGGTCACTGGATCCTGCAAGCATAGCAAACCAAAGTTCTGATCTGGCTGTCCTGAATCATATAAATGAGCATAATGTTTGGAGGGTATTGTGAGAAATGGAAGTGATCTTGTGTGTGGATTGGAGGAGCAGAAATAGATGAGATGTCGTGTAGACAGCACATCTTTCAAGATGTTCTCACCAGGAGATTCATCTGCGCTCGTCTGTCGCGCTTGGCAAACAGTCATCGATGACGTCCGATATTGCTTTAATTTTGCCTTCTCTGGCTGTTTGGTGCCCCGAGAAAATGGATAATTTGGCAGAAACGAACCGAGCCCCCCCGCCCTTTTAACGGACTGTTTGCATGGGCCAGCAGGGAACCGCTTGGCTTGCTGTTGGAAGAAACCTTTTCGTAACATGGTCCCTGGTACCAAACGAAGTATAACTATGTGGCTGGTCGTGAGGTTCTTGAAAATTACTTGTCTTTGCCCGCTCGTTCCTTTGGGGTTCGTGTACGATGTACGGTGGTAAAGAAAGGGTTTGCCCGGTTTGTCCCTCCTGACAAACGGCACAGTTCAATATACAATTACATGTTCCTGATGATGATGAGTCTGATAGCGCAGATCGGCCAAGACGATGTATTCGTGTTGACGACAGCGTCCCCAATTTGCTCGAGGTAGACAGGCTTTCGATCCACTTTTCATCATGCACGAGGAGATCGCATTTGTCAAGGCAGCCAGGTGCCAGGTGCAGGTTTAGGGACGCTACGCGTTACACTGATCTTCCTGCGATCAGTGGCTGATCTGTGCGTACGTATATCCCGGGGGTGGTCTGTACCAGAGGGAGAGAGAGGGAGAGTGTGCCAGGGGCATATCCCTCTGGTCTGTGCTGGTTATAGTGCTGGTGCTAGGACTCCTGGGCTGTTATGTGCGTGCTTTATCCATGGCAGTAAGAGGTCGTTCACATACACATACCCAGGGGCGCCCTGCACATACTTGCTGACATCAGAGACTCTCTGGCTGACATGGATTCTGTCGATTTGTCCACGGTGGCAACAAACGTGACTCATCAGAACCCCTCGCCCTCGCTCTTCATGCTGTTTCAGTGCCCAGCTCCATTGTGCGGATCTTCAATTATAGGGTCTACCGAACTGCCACTTAGCGCGCAAGGTAGCTCCATCTCCCATAGTTATGTTAAGACGGATAACCACTGAGCTGCACTCGGCTCGTGGAGCAGAACTTCGAGCACCTCGCACCCCTTCTCTTCTGGCAAAATTGTTGCCGATAAGGAATGCGCGCTCCTCCAGGCACCAGGAATCATTCAGTTATTTGAACAAGCCAGCCAGTGTCACCGGCAACCCGCGTCCTGCAGTGGCCGCGCGCAGCTCATCTGCTGACTCTCCAGACCCCGGTACATCAGGGTAAGCTCTTGCCCACCTCCTCGGTGCCTAAGGCGGATACCGACTCAGAACACCACGGACGTGCTCATCACTGTTGCTAACATACTAGATTTGCCTTTTACCCTTTGGACTCAATCGTGATGCCACCACCCACCTCGCAGAGCACCCCTGACCTGGCAACATGGAGTGGGAGCAGTAGCAGTTCTTGCTGGACTTGCTTGTGCCTTGTCAACACCCCAAGCAGCTGTTTACAAGGTACTTCCTGCCCTAAACCCTAAACCCCAATCCCACACAATGGCTGTTAATGGTTCCATAAGGAATTGAGAATGGATGTGGGCTAGTGCATTAGTTCTTTCCGCTTTAGGCACAGTTAACCCACCCTGAAGCGTCCTGGATTCAAAATGAACCCACACTTGAGCCTAGATTAAACCACCCTGGACTCACAATTAGCCCACCCTTGAGTCACAATCGACCCACCCTTGCGTCACAATTAACCCACAATTAGCCCCCCCTTGAGTCACAATCGACCCACCCTTGCGACACAATTAACCCACAATAAGCCCACCCTTGCGTCACAATTAACCCACAATTAGCCCCCCCTTGAGTCACAATCAACCCACCCTTGCGTCACAATTAACCCACAATTAGCCCCCCCTTGAGTCACAATCGACCCACCCTTGCGACACAATTAACCCACAATAAGCCCACCCTTGCGTCACAATTAACCCACAATTAGCCCCCCCTTGAGTCACAATTAGCCCACCCTTGAGTCACAATCGACCCACCCTCGCGTCACAATTAACCCACAATTAGCCCCCCCTTGAGTCACAATCGACCCACCCTTGCGACACAATTAACCCACAATAAGCCCACCCTTGCGTCACAATTAACCCACAATTAGCCCCCCCTTGAGTCACAATTAGCCCCCCTTGAGTCACAATCGACCCACCCTTGCGTCACAATTAACCCACAATAAGCCCACCCTTGAGTCACAATCAACCCACCCTTGCGTCACAATTAACCCACAATAAGCCCCCCCTTGAGTCACAATCAGCCCACCCTTAAGTCACAATTAGCCCTGTTCAGATTTCCTTTGTCAGCTTCATGCATTACTCCATGCGGCAAACGCAAGAATTAAGCACCAGGTGATTGATATAGGATCTGGTACAGATTTGGCTTACACGCAACTTAGTCATGGACAATTTAGTGAAAATGATCACTGTAGCAAAAACTCAGGGTTGGTAAAACGATTGTTAGGGGTTCAGTTCATCAGTGCATCTTTTTTATGCCCTTCCTATTACGGTTGGGCAAGTCCCTTTATCCTATTTGGCCTACCCCTGGACTGTAACATACATGCAATGACATAGACTGCCACCACCTGTATGAGTTCGCTGGCCAACCACCCGCCCTCCGTGTTTTGAAGATTGGCAACTGAAAAGCTTGGAATCACTTCTTAGTCCAACATCCCGTGTGCCAAATGCCCAAAGTGAATGTCCAATATATAAATGTGAAATGTTAATAAATAATCAATCATGTTAAATATTGATAAATAATACATTATGCCAAATGTTAATAAATAAAGATATTACCTAAACAACGCAGCAAAAATGACAAGCTTGTTACCCAAACTGGGGTGTTTTCTTTATGGTTTATAAATATATAATAATAATAATAATAATAATAATAATAATAATAATAAATAATAATAATAATAATAATAATAATAATAATAATAATAATAATAATAATAATAATGATGATGATAATAATAATAATAATAATAATAATAATAATAATAATAATAATAATAATAATAATAATAATAATAATAGTAATCTATATATATAAAGAAATCATGGTCGTGGTCGTTGTCGTGGTCGTGGTCTTGGTCGTGGTGGTGTCATCGCGTAACCGACTTAACCGACTTCCCGCCCAGCCAATTCCCGCGCAGCCAATTCCCGCTTTTAATCCCTCCTGCTTCAACTTCTGCCTTATTGGCCTCCTGCGAATTCTGCCTTGTGCAACCCTCGCCTCCTGCGTATTCTACCTGTTGTGCATCCCGCCCGATTTCTCCTTTTCCCGCCTGAGTTCATCCACCAGATTTCGGTAGCGCTACAGTTCGTCTTCCTACAACCTTTTCCCCCTGCATCTCTGCAAGACCTATACCTTGCGTCAAGAGACCTGTCGCTGCGCACAACGGGAGGTGACGTGGTGAGTCAGCTGACCTGTCAGAAATGTCCGAATCGCATCCATCCCATGTCACTAAGTTGACTGCAAATTCTTCCCACTGCATTGAGAAACATGTCGCTCCGCATTGTGCCTTAGCAAGTACGCATCAAAGTTGACCGAATGAAAAATTTCGCTGAGAATTCTCGCCCTAACTTGACCGAACATCTCAAATCAGCAACTTGACTGCAACTTCTTCCCACTGCGGCACTGCATCGATAAACATGTCGTCGCTGTGCATTGTGCTATAGCGAGCACGCGGCAAAGTTGAATGGATGAACATAGCGATGTTTCCAAGTCTCAGATCGAGTTGACTTCGGGAGCAGTTGCGGTGAACAGGATTGTTCTTCGGCCGAACTGAATACATGCTCGCTAAGAAGAAGCTTTAGTTATGTACAGTTGCGATTGCGCAGGTTCGGCTTTTTCAGTGGGGTCGACTATCGATCACAGCTGAGGTGGCAGGGAAGCAGGTCCGATGCTTTTAGCGGAGTCGGATGATGCGCAAACGTTGTCGATGCTCTTCGTCCCGTTTGCCTTTCAGGTATGGCAAAGCCCACAGCTGAAGTGGAGGGAGGCAGATATGGAGTATGTGTGTGCTGGTGGGTGCTTGTAGGATGGAGGGGAGGGATGAGAGTGGGGAGAGGGTGGGGCTGGTGGGATGGCTTGGGTGGGGGAAGGTATGGAGTCAGAGAATATGTAAGGAAGAGTAAGGGAGTATGTTTGTGTGCGGGGGTGGGGGTGGAGATAACTGGGGGGGGGGGGGGGGGGAGTACGGTGGTGTTTGTGTGCTTGTGGGTGCACAAGAGAGACCATCGCAAGGGATATGCGTCTGTCAATGTTTTAAGTTGCATGCACTGCAGAAAAAAACCGTTTTGCAACCCAGCCCAAAACAGGTGTGGCCAACGGAGGGAAGGGGGGAGGGGGCGGATAATGGTTTGGTGGTGGTGGTGTGTGAATGGGGGGGGGGGGGGGGGGGGGGGCTTCAAGTGTCAACCATTATGTAACCAGCCCCAAATAGGTGTGGCCAAAGGCCAAACGGGCACCGTACTATGATTGGGGGGGGGGGGGCTTCGTGAGAGTAGGTGTGGCCACCGGCCACACGGCTACCGTACTAGTAATAATAATAATAATAATAATAATACGGGGGGTGTTCCAAAAGTATGTGGGGAGGCGCACGCTGTTAATCGTCTCCGAATTGGTCGTAAGGCCCGAAACCGTCGGAAAAAGTGAAAAAAGTGGCTGAGGGCTGAGATCTGGGGGGGTCCCAGAGGGGGGGGGAGGGGGGGGGGGGTCGATCTCAAAATTTCCTCACAACTTCTTCGTCTGTGGCCAGAATCGAACGTGCAGCACACCATCGAAAACGCCTCGACGAAAGCGTTACGAGTACGCAGTCGTTGCTCGATTAGACCCAGGGTGTAATTAAGTGGATGTACTGGAATGTAAATCCAGTCTGGACGCCAACCAGAACTTCACAACTAAGCCGACCAGTTCCCGACTTAGCAGTTGGAAGCTCAAGCAGCAGGAATCTGCGCTTGCTTACAGCAACGGATGAAAAGAAAGGTCAAGGTCTAGGCCCGGGCTGAGGCCGAGGCCAGGGCTGAGGCCGAGGCTAGAGCAGCCCAGGCCAAAACGCACACAAATCGAGCCGAGGCGCCTTCCGCACCCGAGCCCTTGACGACAACTTGCAACATCTGCAATGCCGTGGTCCAGTGCCCTCCAGCAACAAGGCAAGCCTAAAGTCGCACCAGGCCAGCAAGCAGTGCATGTCAATCAAGGCGTCCAAGTCTGGCATTTTCCCCCTCTCCAAGTTCTTCAAGCCACTGTCTGGAGTTCCACTCGGCATGAAGCTCAAGCCCAAGCAAGTGGATGCTATGTACAAAGACCTGCTCTTGATGCTCAAGCAACAACAACCCGAGTCAGCTGTTGGAAGCTCAAACAACAGGAAGCCCGAGTCAGCCTCGTTGTTTTGGAGCCAAGTGCTGAAGTAAAGACTAAAGAGCTTTGGATGGTCTACAAGACATGCAGCAAACTTAGCATAGCCTAGCCACAAGCGCCAAGGATCAAGCTAGACAAATAGTTTACTTTATGCGGGTGTCGGGTGGATTGAGGGGTGTTTCACTGCCTGAGGCCCCTTTGGCCCCACACCGGTGTATCTAAGGAGACTCCTCTAGCCTGCATGTAGCTGATGATATTTATGAACTAATACACTTCGAATACTGCTTCGAACTAAACGTAACTGCAGATGAAACTCACTAGTAGCAGCCTACCTCTTATTACTGGAGATATTTTCTTGTGTGTGTGTGTGTTTGTGTGTGTGTGTGTGTGCAGGGATCGCTTATACGCAAGCCAAACCACGTTTTTAAGATGACTACCTGATAGAGCTTGAGGTAAGGGTCACTATACACCTAACTTTCATGACCTAATTATGATTGGTGAGGAAGATATTGACCTTTTAAGCCAATATGGGGGGGGGGGGGGGGGGGGGGGGGGGGGGGGGGGGGGGTAAGACAAAAAAAACTTCATAGCATGGGTGTCTAAAAATAACTTCTTGAACACCCCCTGTAATAATAATAATAATAATAATAATATAATAATAATAATAATAATAATAATAATATTAAATAAATAGATCAACATAAATCTGAACATACATATATAATAATAATAAATAAATATATCAACATAAGTACATACAAATAATGATATACCTCAACAGACATGGAAGATGTGATTGATATAAAATCCCAATCTGCAAGCAGGTTTTACATCCATATGGTATATACATATACCATATGGAATTAGTGCTGATAATAATGCTTGCTTGCTGCAATGTTGCCTTTCGTTTTCTGAGGATTTTTCGGAAGACCCCTCCCGGATGTTATGGAGTGGGCTTGTCTTGGGCCAACAATGGCTTTTCGATGACAATGGCTTGGCTTGGCTTGGCTTGGCTTGGCTTGGCTTGGCTTGGGCCAACAATGGCTTGTCGATGACTAAGTAATGCAATCTACATCCAAACTATTTCAATTTTTCCAATTTTCCGAATTATTCCCCCTGCATGCATGCCCTATCTATTTGCTCAACCTTGCTCATTTCTCTGGTCAAGAGCTCACACACTCAACCTTGCTCACACATTCAACCTTGCTCATTGCTCTGGTCAAAAGCTCACACACTCAACCTTGCTCATTGCTCTGGTCAAAAGCTCACACACTCAACCTTGCGCATCTCTCTGGTCACACACTCAACCTTGCTCACACATCCAACCTTGCTCATTTCTCTGGTCACACACCCAACCTTGCTCACACATTCAACCTTGCTCATTTTTTTGGTCACACACTAAACCTTGCTCACACATCCAACCTTGCGCATTGCTCTGGTCACACACTCAACCTTGCGCATCGCTCTGGTCAAAAGCTCACACAATCATCGTCACAGTATTGGCGTGGATGGTGGATGACTTGCAGCATTTGTTCCTACTGGCTATTTGACATTTATATGGAGTCACTTCACTTATATTCGTCCAATTCAGGATATGTTGATGGAAAGCAAGCTGGGAAAGAGCGGATTCGTTGCCGCTTTCTCTCTGATATTCCTGTCAGAGCTAGGGGACAAAACCTTCTTCATCGCCGCCATCCTGGCTATGAAAGTTGGTAAGGATTTTGTTTTAGGGGAAAGCCTCAGTTGTTCATTAAATCATTATTAAGTGACGTTGTTGATTAGTAAGTGAAGTTGTTCATTAGTAAGGGAAGTTGTTCATTAGTAAGTTAAGGTGTTCATTAGTAAGTGAAGTTGTTCATTAGTAAGTGAAGTATGGCTATGAAAGTCGGTAAGGACTCTTCTATTTTATGAGGAGACAACCTCTAGTAAGCGAAGTTGTCTGCATGAACATTGAATGGTATGTCTGCATGAAGATTGAATGGACTAGTGACTGCATTTCAAGTGCTACTGCTGATAGTATACAGGTATGTCTGCATGAACATTGAATGGTATGTCTGCATGAAGATTGAATGGACTAGTGACAGCATTTCAAGTGCTACTGCTGATAGTATACAGGTATGTCTGCATGGACATTGAATGGTATGTCTGCATGAAGATTGAATGGACTAGTGACAGCATTTCAAGTGCTACTGCTGATAGTATACAGGTATGTCTGCATGAACATTGAATGGTATGTCTGCATGAACATTGAATGGTATGTCTGCATGAACATTGAATGGTATGTCTGCATGAACATTGAATGGTATGTCTGCATGAACATTGAATGGTATGTCTGCATGAACATTGAATGGTATGTCTGCATGAACATTGAATGGTATGTCTGCATGAACATTGAATGGTATGTCTGCATGAACATTGAATGGTATGCATGCATGAACATTGAATGGTATGTCTGCATGAACATTGAATGGTATGTCTGCATGAACATTGAATGGTATGTCTGCATGAACATTGAATGGTATGTCTGCATGAACATTGAATGGTATGTCTGCATGAACATTGAATGATATGTCTGCATGAACATTGAATGATATGTCTGCATGAACATTGAATGGTATGTCTGCATGAACATTGAATGATATGTCTGCATGAACATTGAATGGTATGTCTGCATGAACATTGCTGCATGAACATTGAATGGTATGTCTGCATGAACATTGAATGATATGTCTGCATGAACATTGAATGGTATGTCTGCATGAACATTGAATGGCATGTCTGCATGAACATTGAATGGCATGTCTGCATGAACATTGAATGGCATGTCTGCATGAACATTGAATGGTATGTCTGCATGAACATTGAATGATATGTCTGCATAAACATTCAATGGACCAGTGCTGGTATTCCAAATGCTACTGCTAATGGTATTTCACGTACTCATCACTGCTTTTCTTGTGCAACGCGTCGCCATTCTGTCGCTGCACGGAGAAGCATGGGTTTGGCTAAACTTGTCAAAAATACCCCCCCCCCCCGAACCCCCCAGGCTCCGCGCTTCATGCTATGTGCAATTTTGGGGGCAGCGTTTCACACTGAGGCTGCACCGAGTCGCTCAATTTGCGACGCGTCAAACGGAAAAAAAGTTGTAGTCATGCTATTGTGTCCTACAATTCATAGGTAGCGTAAATTTGCGCCGCACATTACAAAATCTGGTGGCTACTCAACTTGTTTGAAGTCAGGCTGGAGTAGCTTAATCAGCTACACAACCTTGCCTAAAGAAATCTGAAATAAAACACACTGAGCGCAATCTTCAATTTAGGCCATGCCACTTCAAAATATGTTGGTTATTCGGCCCGAAGGTAGCCAGACCTATGCAGCGGTACCACAATACGGTTGATCGAAATCGCCAGTCGTTGGAAAAATCGCCAGTATTTGGCGAAACCACCGGTCAAAATTTCACCTGGGATTTGGCATTCTACTATTTTTCTTTTCTGCTGTGCAGGTAAATGGATCTCATTTCTTGGGTCTGTCTCAGCTTTGTCTCTGATGTCGTTCATATCCGTGGCTATTGGACATGTCTTCTCCAAGGTAAGCTAGGTGCCAGGATTGTTTTTACCGCTATATATAACGATCACTGCTTTTTACCCCGCTTTGGCCCAAATTGCCGGTATACAAAAAAAGGTTAGGCCCTAAATGGCTCTAGATGGCCCTAAAAAGCTGTAGAGCTATTAAAACTGTCCCTGGAGGAAGCCTAAAACCATGAATCATCAAAAAGCATGCGCGAAATCGCGTTGCCGCACGTGCTTTGTAGTACCCTGTGCCAATCCAGAATCTTTAGAGCCTGACCTAAGTAACCTCGACGGTTTGACCCCAGGGATATCATTGACCCCCTTTGCAGCTTATTTTCCTCACTCGACGTCTCAACCTCGAGTCCTTCACCCCTTGATCCCGACCGAACTTCAACAGCTGGCTTGATGGTTCTGTCGTCTTGTAATGTTGGAGGTTCTCTAGCATGCTGCCTCAAAATGCGCATTCAGACTCACGCACTTCTTTTTCCCTCAGGTGCCTGAGGCTCTTCAAAGCTCTTTGCCCCTCGGGGAGATAGCAGGCACTGCGCTCCTCGTCGTCTTTGGCCTAAGGAATCTACAGGTGTGTTGTGTGTTGTGTGTTGAATCTACAGGTATGTTTTGTTGTATGTTGTTTGTTGTATGTCTTATGACCAGAACTGCAGCGGACCACAGTAGTTCATTGAAAGAAGCCAATTTGAAAATAGCTGTGAAAAGCTACAAACGGAGACTGGCCAGATGGCTCCGGAACCAGAATAGTCATACAGATGTACTGCTGTGAGGTTGTCTGCGCTCCTCATCGTCTTTGGCCTAAGGAATCTACAGGTGAGCTGTTACGTAACACAGTGATGTTTTGTTCAAATCTGAAAGAGCAAATCTTATTACGTTTTTCTATTTGCCTCCTCCCAGGACAGCATCCTTATTACTATTTTAGTCGATTTTAGTCAATTTTAGTCAATTCCAGATTTTTTACGTCTCATATTACGACAATTTTGGTAAAAACGGGGTCTAATATTACGATTGTGATATATTACGGGGGGAAAATCCCTGACGTAGCATGTAGATGTTTGTTGCATGTATGTATGTATGTATGTCCAGGGGTAGGCCAAATAGGCTAAAGGGACTTGCCCAACCGTAGAGGAAGGGCTTAAAAAGGAAAAGCACTGATGAACTGAACCCCCAAAAATCATTTAACCGACGGGGGCCCTGAGTTTGTGCTACAGCGATAATTTAATTCTACAATATTGACAATTTTATTCTACAATATAAGTATGTTGTATGTTGGTTGCATGTTTTATGTTTAGGGAGAGGCATCGATCTATATAGAGATAGATCTATATATATCTATATAGATCTATATTGGCGAAGCTGGATTTTTGAAAATCAGCTTAGGGCACCTTACAAAAATCAAAATCTGGTTTTACAATTATGGCATAGGGCACCATATCATATGGCAGGCGCTTCGACTGGATTTTCCGGTGTCTATCTGATGTAACTGCATATGTTGTAGGTATACACAATATATCTATTTGATATATATAGATCTATATATATATATATATTTTTGGGCAATATAGATATATTTGCCGCCCCCTATGTATGTTGGTTGCATGTTGTATGTATGTTGTATGTATGTTGTCTGTTTGTTGTTTGTATGTATGTTGTATGCTTGTTGTTTGTATGTATGTTGTATGTATGTATGTATGTTGTATGTATGTTGTATGTTTGTTGTTTGTATGTATGTTGTATGTATGTTGTATGTATGTTGTATGTTTGTTGTTTGTATGTATGTTGTATGTATGTTGTATGTATGTTGTCTGTTTGTTGTTTGTATGTATGTTGTATGTATGTTGTATGTATGTTGTATGTTTGTTGTTTGTATGTTTGTTGCATGTATGTTGTCTGTTTGTTGTTTGTATGTATGTTGTATGTATGTTGTATGTTTGTTGCATGTATGTTGTCTGTTTGTTGTTTGTATGTATGTTGTATGTATGTTGTATGTTTGTTGCATGTGTGTTGTCTGTTTGTTGTTTGTCTGTTTGTTGCATATATGTTGTATGTTTGTTGTTTGTATGTATGTTGTATGTATGTTGTCTGTTTGTTGCATGTATGTTGTCTGTTTGTTGTTTGTATGTTGTATAATGTATGTTTGTTGTGTGTATGTTGTATGTATGTTGTATGTATGTTGCATGTATGTTGTGTGTATGTTGTATGTATGTTGTATGTTGTATGTTTGTTGCATGCATGTTGTCTGTTTGTTGTTTGTATGTTGTATAATGTATGTTTGTTGTGTGTATGTTGTATGTATGTTGTATGTTTGTTGCATGTATGTTGTGTGTATGTTGTATGTATGTTGTATGTATGTTGTATGTATGTTGTATGTTGTATGTTTGTTGTGTGTATGTTGTATGTATGTATGTTGTTTTGTTGTTGTTTGTTTGTTGTATGGTCGTTGAATAAATGCTGTATGTTTGTTGTATGTTGTATTGTTGTTGTATGTTTGTTGTATGTATGCTGTATGTATGGTGTATGTTTGTTGTTCGTATGCTGTATGTATGTTGTGTGTTTGTTGTATGTATGTTGTGTGTTTGTTTTATGTATGTTGTATCTTTGTTGCATGTTGTATGTATGTTGTATGTTTGTTGCATGTATGCTGTATGTTTGTTTTAGTTGTATGTCTTATGACCAGAACTACTGCGGACAGCAGTAGTTCATTGAAAGAATCCAATTTGAAAATAGCTATGAAAAGCTACAAATTGAGACTGACCAGATGGCTCCGGAAGAAGAATAGCTATGAAAAGGGGGGGCTTCAAAAACAAACAAAACAACTGACTGCGGTGAAAAGGTGCTGCAGGTGCAATGTGCTGCATTAGGGATCAAGTCGTGGTGTATGGTTGATTTTGAAGAAGCAGGCAGTTGGCCACAGTGCTTTTGTTTTTTACAAGCGGGGAACCAGGAAAAGGCGCATCTGATAAAAACTAGCCCTTTGTGACCAAGGGGAAAAAGACAGAGGGAGACAAGAACGAATGGGATGGCTTCTATTTATAAATGGTCCATGGATCCACCCATATGTTTGATTCCGCAATTTCCACCGTCTTGGCATATTAAACTGATTACACAATTTTCACCGTCTTGGCATATTGCAGGAAGGGATGAGCAGCAATGGAGATGACAAAGAAAAGAGCGACGAAGAGTACTCTGGAGCTGAGAGTGCTGTCAAAAAGGTGATTCCCGATAATGAGCTCAAAGGCAACTTGATGTTACAACATTTTACTCCCTAATGTTTTTGTTCCGACGACGCACCCGCCACTGCATCGCCGTTTCGTCGTTGCATGACCCCCCCCCTCCCCCCTCCCCCCCGCAGGTTCACACCCCCCACCCCCCCACAAACCTGCCAATAATGAGCTGAAAGGCAACTTGATGTTACAACATTCTCCTCCATTGTCACCTTGCTTCCCTTGCCTCTGAATGTCCGGCCACAAAGATGAGACATCACTTGCAGAGGGATGTTGTCATTGCACTGTGGCATCTGCATGACTAATCAGTATGACTTCTCTGCATTGTGGCATCTGCTTTGCATTGTGGCATCTGCATGACTAATCTGTATGACTTATTTGCTTTGTGGCATCTGCATTGCATTGTGGCATCTGCATGACTAATGTGTATGATTAATCTGCATTGTGGCATCTGCATGACTAATCTGTATGACTTATTTGCTTTGTGGCATATGCATTGCGTTGTGGCATCTGCATGACTAATGTGTCTGATTAATCTGCATTGTGGCATCTGCATTGCATTGTGGCATCTGCATGACTAATGTGTCTGATTAATCTGCATTGTGGCATCTGCATGACTAATCAGTATGACTTATCTGTATGACTAATCTGCATTGTGGCATTTGCATGACTAATCAGTATGACTTATCTGTGTGACTTATCTGCATTGTGGCATCTGCATGACTAATCAGTATGGCTTATCTGTGTGACTAATCTGCATTGTGGCATCTGCATGACTAATCAGTATGACTTATCTGTGTGACTAATCTGCATTGTGGCATCTGCATGACTAATCAGTATGACTTATCTGTGTGACTAATCTGCATTGTGGCATCTGCATTGCATTGTGGCATCTGCATGACTTATCTGTGTGACTAATCTGCATTGTGGCATCTGCATTGCATTGTGGCATCTGCATGACTTATCTGTGTGACTAATCTGCATTGTGGCATCTGCATTGTATTGTGGCATCTTTTCCTGTATCTGTATGACCATATCTATTCCTGGAATCATCACAATGAGTCTATTTATGCTAGTTCCAGAGTTCTCTTTTATGTCCTGGTTTAAGACTGTGGCATCTAATTTTTTTGTTCCAACGACGTGTCCAATGCGTTACCATTTCGTCATTGCATGGCGTTGCATGATCCCCCCAACCCCCCCAGGTTTCGCACTCCGCCATGCGATGGCTACACAACAATCCTGAAGTCAGGCTTGGGTATCCCTAGTAGCTGCTCAACCTGGCCGACAGAAATCTAAAATGCAAAACACTGGTGGCATGCGTTTATGCAGGCTGAAGAGGAAGGCTTACGGAGAAAGAACCCTTTGAAGTCATTCGCTGAAGTCGCAACAGTGATCTTTCTTGCTGAGTGGGGAGACAGGTATGTGTAAAGGACTGCTTGGGGTTCAGTTCATCAGTGCTTTTTCTTTTTAAGCCCTTCCTTAACGGTTGGGCTAGTCCCTTTAGCCTATTTGGCATACTCCTGGACTGGAACATTCATACGTACATGTGTGATAACTAGGGACCGGCATATCAAATGATGTTAACCAAAGGCGAGTATGATATCAAATGATATCATATATAAATGGTAACTTTAGCCAAGCCAGACTGCTGGCATCGTATGATGTTAACCAAAGGTGAGTACTCCTGAACCGGCATATCAAATGATGTTAACCAAAGGTGAGTACTCCTGGACCGGCATATCAAATGATGTTAACCAAAGGTGAGTACCGTACTGACTGCAAAATTTAACGTTTTTCTCCGGGGGCGACGCGAAGGGGCCAGAATGTGGTTCCGCGGGTTCTAACCCAGGTCGCACGGTGCGCGAGACCTTGCGATTCCATACCACCGTTTCGGCAGTCCTGGGTTCGACAGATGACCCGGATGCGTCGCCACCGAATAAAAACGTTAACTTTTAAAAACGTTAAATTTTGCGGTCAGTACGATATGATATCAAATGATATTATATATAAATGGTAATTTTAGCCCAGTCAGACTGCTGGCATCGTATGATGTCGTATGATGACATGATATCATATGATATCATGTTGCCATTCCCTAGCGACAGGCCCTTGCTAGGTTGGGGCTTTGGCCGGCATATACAGTGTTTTTCTTTTCAGCTACGAGCAGCAGCTTCTAGGCAATTCCCCTTCCTGGCTACCTAACCAAACCGTTCGCAACCTAGCGCACCTTGAAGTTTCCTTTCTCACTTTCCTAGCACTGTTGAAATCATTGGGTAATGCCCGCTGGCAGGTTGGGGGAGCTACCTAGAAGCTGCTGCTCATAGCGGAAAAGAAAAACAGTGGGCGTATACCAACTGCAGCAATACGCCAGTGGTTGATGATAGAATGCAAAATAAATCAAACAGCTGAAGAAGCCGATGGAACCCCTGGATCCACTTTTTGTGTGTTTGAAACATTGCAAATTTAGTGACTCTGTGCGACCCCAGTGCAACGCGCTGCGCCCCAAACCCTGCAGAGCGTGAAGCGCAGAGCCGGAGGGGTTCATTTCTGACTAGTAAAGCCAGACCCATGCGTCGCCATGCAGCGATGGAATGGCGAGGTGTCATCAGGAAAAAATAGTGCCTGGATCCAGTGCCACTCTTCTGTATATCATACATGAGATGCACGCAGGGGCGGGTACGACACTCGGCACCAAAATGCAGTACAGTATGCTGTATACTAGTGCTTACTGGTGCAAACTGGTGTATTTTGGTGCAGACTAGTGCACACTGGTGCATTTTGATGCCGAGTGTCGTACCCAGCCCCTGCGTACTTCCGTGTATTATACTGCAGGTGCACAAGAGTCTTGCCAGAGTTAGCGTTGTAAGTGAATGTGCAAAGAACTGTTCTGGATGTTGTGGTTTAGAATGTTGGCATGTTGTTTGCTTGTGGGTTTAGGGTTTAGGGTAAACCCTTGGCATGTTGCTTGCCTGTGGGGGTAGGGTTTAGCGTTTAAATCCTTGGCATGTTGCTTGCTTGTAGGGGTAGGGTTTAGGATTTAAACCCCTGGCATGTTGCTTGCTTGTAGGGGTGGGGTTTAGGGTTTAAACCCTTGGCATGTTGCTTGCTTGTGGGGGTAGGGTGTGGTGTCTTTAAGGTGGGGTGGGGTGGGGGTGGGGGTGGGGGTGGGGGTGGGGGGGGGGTCACTCAAACCGTGGTTACGTGGTTAGATGCTTCCCCTTCCAATCCATAAGCCATGTTGCTTCCTGACGAGCTCCTATGTTTTTACCGATGTGAGGAGTATCATTGACCTATCTCTTGAGCAGCCAAGCGACGATAGTAAACTTTTTGACCCCAATAAATAAATAACACGCCTTATTGCGAGGCGTGACGTTGAGGGGGGCAGCCTGTTTGCTTGCACTGGGGCCAACCACCAATGTTGCTCCCTTATGAGCTCCTATGTTTTTAGAACCCCAATGTGAGGAGTATCATTGACCTATCTCTTGAGCATTCAAGCAACGATAGTAAATGTTTGACCCTAATAAATAGATAACATGTCTTATTACAAGGCGTGAGGTTGAGGAAGCCAGCCCGTTTGCTTGCACTGGGGAAAACCACCAACTGTTTGACCCTATAACCCTACAACCCTTAAACCCTTAAACCCTTAAACCCTTTGACCCTACAGCCCTTCAACCCTTAAACCTTTTGACCCTTTGACCCTACAACCCTTCAGGTCAATGTTTGCTACCATTGCACTCGGAGCGTCTACTGTTGTACTGGAGGCAACCACCAACTGCTTGACCCTACAACCCTACAACCCTCCAGGTCAATGTTTGCTACCATTGCACTCGGAGCGTCTACTGTTGTACTGGAGGCAACCACCAACTGCTTGACCCTACAACCCTACAACCCTTCAGGTCAATGTTTGCTACCATTGCACTCGGAGCGTCTACTGTTGTACTGGAGGCAACCACCAACTGCTTGACCCTACAACCCTACAACCCTTCAGGTCAATGTTTGCTACCATTGCACTCGGAGCGTCTACTGTTGTACTGGAGGCAACCACCAACTGCTTGACCCTACAACCCTACAACCCTTCAGGTCAATGTTTGCTACCATTGCACTTGGAGCGCCTACTGTTGTACTGGAGGCAACCACCAACTGCTTGACCCTACAACCCTACAACCCTTCAGGTCAATGTTTGCTACCATTGCACTCGGAGCGTCTACTGTTGTACTGGAGGCAACCACCAACTGCTTGACCCTACAACCCTACAACCCTTCAGGTCAATGTTTGCTACCATTGCACTCGGAGCGTCTACTGTTGTACTGGAGGCAACCACCAACTGCTTGACCCTACAACCCTACAACCCTTCAACCCTTTAACCCTACAATCCTTCAGGTCAATGTTCGCTACCATTGCGCTCGGAGCGTCCCAGAACCCCATCAGCGTCGCAGCTGGAGCAAGTTTTGGACATGCCGTTGCCACGGCAATAGCCGTTTTGGGTGGAGCGGTTGCATCAAGTTACATTAGTGAAAAGACAGTAAACGTAACCAGTGGACTCATATTTATCATTCTTGCTGTAGCAAACATGGTCAGCATGCTTCAGTAATGATAACGCCTAGTGGGGCGTGGTATTAAGGGAGCCCCGGCTTACGGCGGTAGGGAACGGGCTGCTACTTTACCTGGACTGAGCTACCATGGCGGTTGACAGCGAAGGCGAGCACTAAATTGCACCCGTGGGGATTTGAACCCGGCAATTATTTAGGTAATGCTTCGGTAAGGGCGGATTCTTTGGTAATGAGCTGGGTACTGCAGGGACTCAGGCGGTCACTATAGCTTACAGCGTATAGAAAGATAAGTAGCAGAACCGATATGCTACTATAATAGAGATGGCAAGACATCACAGTAGGTACTGCTTCTAGTGGTGCGGTACTGCGGTAGGCAGCGTCGCCACCGCGGGGGGCGTCGCCCCAACTGGGCATGTGGTACTGGGACCTGTAAGGGTCCAGACCGGGTCACACAAGGCCACTCTATATACGACGTAAATGTCGTACTCTAACAGATACACTGTTTGGTTTCCGTGGTCAGCACAAGGTAAGCACTTTCGAGAGCTTGGAACAAAGTTGAACTATTTTGCTGCGACAATATATGTCTGGCCGCTTTTTGAATGAGAGAGAGAGAGAGAGAGAGAGAGAGAGAGAGAGAGAGAGAGAGAGAGAGAGAGTACATAAAACTCAGAGAATCAGTTCGGAGACAGGACAGCGGCAAAGTCTACCCACGGTGCGAGTCAATTGATAGATTGATCTGCCTACCGTCCAATTTTAAAACTGGAAGCATGAGGGGTTCTGAGGCACCTCCACAAACCTGGAAAACAAACTAGGAGCAGAATAGACTAAGAAAAGAAACAACCAGGAGGCGAAAAGGAGGGCGGAAAGGAGAGGGATGCCAAGACCTACAGCCTGTTTCCAATTGAGGGTTACGCCGGGTTATGCGGGTTCAATCGGAAACACTCTTAAACCTGTACTTCGCTCGACCGACTTGTACACCAGTTTCCGGCCAAATTTGATGACGTGCCGGGGCGGATCGGGGTTACCTTGAACCGTGCCCCCCCCCCCCCCCCCCCCCCCCCCCCCCCCCCCCCCCCACGGTTATAGCGGTTTTTCATTTATGCTGTCAGTAGTCCGAATGTAGCTGTTTACGCCGGGTAGCCGGCGCCAAAACCGGTCAAATTCACAATTCTTCGAGACAGAATTCCTCGGACTTTCGTTTTAGCGTTTTTCTTCCTGTGCCTTCTAGGATGCCTTCTCCACTTCCGTTGCGCGGTATTCTCAAACCTGGGCCGCGCAAGGCCAACCAAATACTAAGGGCTCTAGATCTAGCTGGTCTCAGGACCCCAACATCTGGCTCCCGCTCCTTGCTTGCATGCTGCATTTTGCGATTGCTACATGTCTGATTAGCATTGTCCTGAGTTAGCATATGTGGCATACCGGAAGAAGCAGTCGCAATTCGCCAGTTCGAGTTTTGAGCCATAGCGAGTTACTAGCACCAACCTAGAGTCATTTTCGCTCCCTCAGGGCTTGCAGGTGCTGTTCGCAATTGATACGCCTCTCTGTAGCATCCTTCGTGGTGCGGGTATCAATTGACGCATCTTCAGCGCTCGCACTTAGTCTGTACGAGTTGTGAGCCAATGTGAGCCACTTAGCGAGTAGATGATGGCCACAGGCTTCCTCATCATGCTTATGGTGGCTTCGTGTTACCCTAGCGCACTTGTTGCCTTGTCATAGTTTAGCCATCGTATTTCATGTGGTTCCGTCACGCTTTGGAATTTTCAGCGAGGCTTCCTGCTTGGTGCGATTATTAGCAGTCAGAGGTTACCCTGCTTCCGTGCTGCCCCGTAGCCCTCTTGCAAATCAAACCCCTTGTTCCGTTGTTCCCCTGCGCAACCCAACGCCTGCGTAGCCCTTGGAATGGAACACTCTCACGCTCATGCAATACTCTCACGCTCTCTTGTTTCCCCCTTGCACCACTCGCTCGCGAAGGTCGATAGAGTACGGACTGCGTTGCTTACAAATATTTACATCCATCATTCGTGATGAGAGGGGATGCAATGAGAAGGCACAGGGAGAAAAGCGCTAATATGATAGTCCGAGGAGTTTTGTCTCGTTCCGAGGAGTTTTGAATTTGACCGGTTTTGACGCCGGCTACCCGGCTAAACAGCTACACAGCTACACAGCTACATTCGGACTACTGACGACATAAATGAAAACCGCAATAAGGGTGGATTTCCATAGGCCGTGGATGGGTGTGGTACTGGATAGGTCGCTAAATCGGTTTACTTTCGGTTACGCTTCGTGGATGGGTCATGGATGATTCGTGCATCCGTACGCAGTCGATCTTCCAGTTCCCCTTCTGTGGAAATGCGGCATGGATGGTTCCGCAATGGCCGGGTGTGGGTGTGTTGTCCGATTGGAAATCTTATGGTTATATCCGTATGATACACCACAACTCACCCCCTTTTTCGAAAATCGACGCCCACCTCCTGTCTGAGATGTGCACGTCCGGCCGAGCCGGCCCCCTCCTAGCGACGGTTTCCAACCCTCTGGTTTCCAACATGCGCCAGCCCGGGATCGTACCCGCGTGGTACTGGTGAAGGCCCCAACTTCCGTCCAATCGACCCACTCGACCAAGCTCGAAACTAAATGTGGTGTACAAGGAAAACGTGTTGTCAGATACTGGAATCTTATGGTTACATCCGTATGATACACCACACAGGGTGGGCCGGGTGCCATAACTTGTCCGCAGGGGAATGATCGCCTGGCCATCCACTGTGGCTTAAATGCCGAAGAATCTTAAGATGCAGAATGTCTCGGGTTTTCCGTTCCTCGAATCAGATCTGACGCAATTCGAAATTTCGGGAAGTGAATTTCGGGAAGTGAAACTAGCAGAGTGAGGTCACAGATTTCCGGAGGTCAAACTAGCAAATCGAATTGAAACTAGCAGGGGGAGGTCGCAGATTTCGGGGTGAGGGGGGTCAAACTGAGGAAGGTCGCAGATTTCGGGAGGTCAAACTAGCAGAGGGATTGAGGGAACGCGGGGGAATTGAAACTGGTAGAGGCAGGTCGCTAGAGAGACCGGCGCCGGGCTGCGCCGGGCTGCACCGGAAAGTTTGCGACTCATCCAGACTCTTCCAATCCACCCCTCGGTCAATGGCAGGGATGGATTTTGCCATCTGGATGCGTCTCGTGGATGGGTGTTTCGTCGGTACAATCCGTACAAATACGAATCATCCAGGGGCTCTGTGGAAATAGAAGGCCTGGATGGATCGTCGGTTGTTCGTACTTTTCGACCCATCCAGGCCCATCCACGGCCTATGGAAATCCACCCTAAGGGTAGATTCCCATTGGACTGGATGGGTAAAGTCGGTTGTAGTACTGGATGGGTCGGTATTTGTCGGTTGGGCCCTTTGGATGGGTCGTTGAGCTCTTTGGATGGTTCGTGCATCCGTACACGGCCACCCATCCAAAACGCACTCCCATTGCAAGCGACTGGATGGGTGCAGCAACACACGCATGTACCACCGGGAACCTTCGCAGGTACTTTCAATCAATAGTCGCAAGAAAAGACGGATCGATCGTTGACAGTTCAATTTCTTGCGCTGATCCATCCTAGATCCATCTATTCCTCTTCTCAAGACCGCACTCCGCGACCTGAAGTCATACCTCGCGGCGTCCAGTTCTTTCTTTCAATCTTTCCACGCGATGAGCATGTCAGCCATGGAGCTATTCCGATCTGCTGCTGCCTCGCCTGCTCCCTTGCCTGCTGCCTTGCCTCCTGCCTTGCCTGATGCCTTGCCTACTCCTTCGGAGCTTAGGGGGTTGTCGTGCTGCTGCTGTTGCACAAACTGATGTTGAGTCTGACTGTACAATCCTGACTTGGGTGTGCTCGTATGGGCATGGGAAACAGCTGAGGGAGCTGGAGAAGTTTGCGTCGAATGGAGAAGAAATTGTTAGAATGTCCCAGATTCTGTCTTGCTCGAAGATGATCTGTGATCCAAAAGTTCGGAAACTCCTGGCTAATGAAACTAGCAGGTCGGTTGAAGAAAGCAATACGCGTCAGTTGCGCGACCGCCGCCGGATCAATGCCGGACTGTGCCGGAAGGAGCCGGATATTTTGCGACCCATCCAGAGCCATCCAACCCACACCTCGGTCGAGGGCCTGGATGGATTTTGGCTTTTGGATGGGTCGTCTGGATGGGTATTTCGTCAGTACATCCGTACAAATACGAACCATCCATAACCCCTATGGGAAGGTAAATACTGGATGGGTCGTCGGTTATCCGTACTTGTTTTTCAATAGAGCGGTCGAACAACTTAGAGACAGGTTACGGGGTACAAAAGTACGGGTAGTACATGGAGACAAATCAGTACCCCTAGCCTTGGTGGCTTTGGTAGCCTCGGTGGCGCGTTCAATCGATGGATGGATAATCTGACGGCTTGCATGCCTGCATTCCTGCTAATGGGAATTGCTCTGCGATTCCACTAAGTTAGTTGTGCAAGTGGTCACTTGTTTTTCAATCTCGCAGTTTGGTAACACAATGTACAGCAGTTCATCTCTTGGCAGAACATCTCACTGGGCTGTAATTTTGTAATGTGAGAGTATCTATTAGATAGAACTCACAGGCTGGCATCAGCAAGGCACCCGTACGTCGCAAGCTCGAGACCAAAACTTCGAAACTCTGACGCTCACCGCCATGGATTCGTCAGGTCAAGGGTTGTTTTTCAAGCAGAGGCAGCTTGGGGGCACCAACGAGCACCCTACCAACGAGCAACGCAACTGGTACAGATCTCTCTGCATTTCCAGCTCATAATAGCGTCTCTTCCTATATTCGGAATGAAGAAGCTTTTGGGACATCTGTCGAATAAATATTCAAACGCTTCCACGCGGTCGAACAACTGATTTAACGATCACATAACCCACATTTCCCCATAACCCAGATTTCAGGGACAGTCGGAAGCACGCAGTTGTACACCGGGGTTACGCGACAGGAAGCTGGCTAGAACACGGGTTACGAGTACTGCCGCACTACAGTTTGCGGGGTTACCCATAACAGAAACAGGCTGCTATGCCCCGTGCTTGGTCGTGTCTAAATGTCTTAGTAAAAAGTTCCTTACCTGCGTATACTACCCGGTAGCGGGGCCCCTAGCCCTTCATCTTCATCTACCCGCTACCCTCAACACTAAACCCGGAACCCTAAACCCTGACGTACCGCGTTCCCGGCGTACCCTCAGGGCCCGCGGGGGATGACTTCCTAACAGCTTGTTAAGGGTCCGGTTAAGCGGCGGTTAAATCCGTTATTTTCGGCGCTAACCGGCGTTTGGTCGGAAACACAAATAGTTAAGGTCCGGTTAAAAACCAAACGTCCCGGTTAGTGCAATGGCGCACCCCCCCCCGCCATTGAAGAAAATTAAGGGGCGGTTAAGTTCGGTTGATGAATGAGATCTGGTGACGTCACGAAGTTGGAGCGCGCCTCTTCAAAATCACGCTGCTTTGGAGTCCCGCATCCTTCTTTCTTTCTCCGACACTCATCATTGATCGCACAGTTTCACTAAGATTGATTCGCAGCAGCAGGGCACCGTCCCTGCCACGCAATTTTCGACTGATCTTCCTGAGGCATTCAGCCGCGGCAAGAAGTGGAATAAACGCTGAAATCAGCGTATGAATCGCTAGGAAGTGCTGCAGAGCGCATTTGCCACGTTGACCCATTTTGAACTGACCTGGTCAGGTGCAAAAGACTGCTTAACTGGTGGAACGTTTCCAACCATCTTCCCGAAAGTTAAGGCCCGGCTAGAGGTCTAGTCTAAACCCTCCGAAACACAATCCTTAACCGGACCCCCGAAACAAGCAGAAATAAGTCAAGGTACGCTCTCCGGCCCTCCTATTGTCCTGTTAATCCTGTTCCTGTTAAAACAACTCAGCTATCTTCCTGAAAAGCATTCCTCCCCTGCATCACTACCCTACATTGGTTCCGTCCTTCGACATTGATTCCTTTCATCGCCAACCTTCATCCCTCCCTTCCATCGCTACCCAAATCACTACCCGCCATCGCGTTAACAACGCCCAATCGACTAACGAACCCCGGAGCTGACCACCAGGGGACCCACCAGAGGACCCTACTATTTACGTCCAACCGCCGAGATAAACCAACGGTTCGTGACATGTGTCCAAGTCAAATCCCGGAGGACAGCCTTGGAGGCAGCATCGCCACTCTTTCATCGCCAGGTGCACCGCTGGCAATTTTTGCTCGCCTGTAGCGTAAGTGCGTTCGGGCTGGGAGAATTTATGAGATTGAAAAACAAGAGTAACCACTTGCACACTTGTCGACTTAGTGTACTTTGTCTGTGAGTTGTACGATATTGCTGAGCTGGCATTTCTCGGATAATTTGTAAAAGACAAATCCGCCCGATGGCGATCTCGAGTGTTAATGTAAGATTGTTACAACGGCATAGGCTCGATAGAGGAGAAGATGCTATTAAGCGCAACAAGCGCAATCATATAGAATAGAGATGTGTACTGCAGGGTACTGCAGTCACGTGCAGGCCACAGCTAGCCTGAGGCCTGGCGGCAGGCAACACGGTACCAGGAGGGAAAGGTACCGGTGTGCATTATGCCGACTCAGAGACTGATACATAAATCAGTCAATAACATCCCCCCCAATTCAAGGTATTCTTGAGCTCAAGAATTCCTGGAATTAACTGGGGGGCATAAGAAAATTAAAAATATTGAAACTAGGGAGACTTCGAGAATTTCTAGTAGCTGAAAGGGAGAGATCACTTCAGCAGGGGTCTTCAAAGAAATGTCAGTCTTCTGGGGTAGCTGGCAATGTAAGTGGCACTGCAGGTAGGCTGCAGGCTAAGTAGCAGAAAGGCTGCTGAGAAGGTGCAAGGAAACTGCAGGTAAGCTGCAGGCTAGGTAGCAGAGAGGCTGCTGAGAAGGTGTAAGGAAACTGCAGGTAGGCTGCAGGCTAGAGCAGATAGGCTGCTATGGGAAGCTGGGGAAGGAAAGTCCAGGCTTGGTGAAGGCTTGTGAAGATATCCTTGGCTACGAGAAGTTGCATGATTCGAGACTAGAGGATTTGTCATTTAGACATGAAGTCTGGACTAGTCCCCCCATAATTTGGGTGAGCTACATAAGGTAGGCCCTAAATTAAAGCAAAGACATCAAGGAGAGACTATACAAATTATAAAATTCAGAAGGGGTGCTGCCTGTGGAAGTACATGAGGCAGTACAGTAGGCAGGTAATCTTAAAAAATTCTAGAGTGTTCAAGTCTATCCAAAAGATGAAGAGCAAAGTTGGAAACTGAATTAAGTGCCTGGCTTGCTGGGGAAGCCATCAAGGTCAAGTTGCTGGCAGACCTGGTCAAGGAACTGGTCAAATGACTTGGGAGCTAGGCTGGGGGGGTAAGAATGTTGATAAATGTGAAGTCCATGGGGCTCCAGTTCATGCTGAGGTGGTTGACACACAGCACTTTGCCTCCAGGATGTGTACAGCTCCTGGGGTCCATGATCATCTTAGGTCTGAATGAGAGTGTGTGAGCATGTGCATTGACCATGGCAGCTTGGAGACAAATGGCCCACTGTAGAGTGGGTCTGGCTGTGGTAGAGACAGTGGGGTAGGCTTGCACCATTTCCTGGAGTCTGCTGTTGTGCTTGATGATAGGACTGCAGGCATCAGATGGCTCCTTGTGCATTGACCTGTGTGGGAACTGTTCTCTTTCAGAAGCTAGCAGGGTAGGGAACTTGCTCGTGAATGCTGTGATGAGCTTGGACAGTGGAGGCCTGGGCTTGATGTTGAAAGCTGGTGAAGCAGGCTTGCTGTTCAGGTGGTGTAGGGTGCATCCAAAACGTGTGAGACTAAAGCTGGAGTTGTTGGAGAAGTGGATGTTGTTGACATTCTGATTAACTTCTCCCAGTGGTAGTCCAATGTCTGGTGACCTGTTGACCAGTATCCATTGGTCCCAGGTAGTTGCTGTGTCTAGATCAGATGGCTTGAGTGGCCCGTCCCCATCTATGGGGCCATCATATTCCTCATAGTTGGTCCTGATCTGGTCACTGAGGAGTTCCATCTCTGCTCTGGCTCGTTGCAGGCCCAGGTTGTCCAGCTGTTGTTGGAGGTCTGGAGTGGTTTCAGGAGGGTCATCTACTCCTAGTCCAGGGTCATCCTGGGGCTTGTGTACCTCTGGATGGATGAGTTCTGGCATATCATCACTGTCAGTATCATCATTAGAGTCTTCCAGATTGTCTGCAGTGGAAGGGGAATGGTACTGGCAGAGAGGGGGAGGATAGTCCTGGAGGTCTTGGTCTGCCTCCACATGAGTGGGTAGGTACTGCCCTACCTCAGAATCAGTGTGGGGTGCAGATGGTTCAGAAGTAGAGGGGAAGTCCTGGAGGTCTTGGTCTGCCTCCACATGAGTGGGTGGGTACTGCCCTATCTCAGAATCAGTGTGGGGTGCAGATGGGTCAGAAGTAGAGGGGAAGTCCTGGAGGTCTTGATCTGCCTCCACATGAGTGGGTGGGTACTGCCCTATCTCAGAATTAGTGTGGGGTGCAGATGGAGGCTTGGTAACCATCATGATGTAGGCAATGGTAGGGTCCACAGGGATAGAGGGATTACTGGCAGGGGCTGATGAAGTTTGGGTAAGGTAGAGTCCATGCCTTTGGGGGCATGAGTGGAGCAGTTTGGTACCAGATGGTCTTGGGATGGAGAGTGTGGCTTGAGTATTGGACAGGTGAACTTGGAGGTCTGGGCACAGGCTGGTGGCTGCATGAATGCTAATGATGTTGGGCATGTTGCAGTCAGCAAGAAGTACATTGTTCAGGATGATCAGAGTCCTGCCATGGCCCTTGATCTTGGCCTTCCCTGTCTGCTTGCAGAGGATAGGTGGAGAGTCTTGATCTGCCAGCTGCAGCCTAATAGGCTGTTGGAGGTCCTGAATGTCATGCAGATGGGAGATGTTACTTGTTGCATGAGAGTGTGCTGCAGTATCTATGATCCATTCTGTCTGCAGTGCTGCTTGGAAAACTTCTCCATCTTCTATAGTGCATTCATCATCAGCACTTATATGTCCAAAGAATGCTGTATTAGCCAGGGGGTCAGGTGGCAAGGCAAATGAAACAGACTTGCCTCTGGTTGGTGTAGCAAATCTCATGGGCTGGAGGTTGTCCTCATCCAGTGCCAGGGACAGGAAGTTGTGTTCTTCACCCTCACTGTCAGAGTTGGAGGTGGACTGATCACCATCAGCAACATGGGCATGGCGTCCCCTGCTTGGGTATCTTCTTGGACGCCTCCTGTCTGGACTGGTCTTCTTGTGGGTCTTCTTGTCGTCAGGATCCTTGTCATCTCCTGATCTGTTCTTGGGAGGTGACTTAGATCCATGGTCAGCTTCGTCTGAGTCTGCTGGCCTGAAAGCCAGATCAGTGTCCTCACTGGTGCACTCTCTGGAGCTATGGCCTATTCCCCCACAGTTCCAGCAGGTCATCTTCTTGTTGGCGGTCCTGTCTCTGAATGGGAGGTGCTTGCTGTTGAAAGGTTTCCTGGCTCTGTAGGCTGCAGCTGCCAGCTCAGCCTCTTCGGGAGATGGTGCAGAGTCCACTTGCTTCACTAAGCACCAGTTGAAGAGGGCACTTTGGAGCATGGAAAAGGTGGTAATAGCAGTAGGGTTGAACTGATTGATGTAACCATCATATTCAGGGCGGGAGTTCAGTCCCCTGACAATGAGGTTCAGGAAGGTGCTGATAGAAACGATGTGGAGGCCTTGTATCTTGGGAATCTGAGAGTACAGATCAGCTGCCCTGGAGAGGTAAGTCTGCAGGGATTCGGTAGAGGTCATACGTAATCCCATTATGGCAGTCAGGGTGGTATGCTCTAGTCTGCTGCCATCCTCAGAGTACAGGGCATCTAGAAACCTGAAGGCTCTAGTGGCCATATCTGTGTTGGCATGAATGGCCTGCTGGATACCATCTGATACATAATCTATGATGACCTTGAAGGCCTTGTTATTCTTCCAAGTCGAGATCCTGTTGGGGACACCAATCCTAGGGGCAGCCGGAGCAGCCGGGTCAGCAGCCACAACAGGAGGGTAAGTAACATCATCAGCAGGGTAACCATCAGAGTCATTAGGCTCGCCAGCGACGACCGCTTGTTGGCAGTCGAAAGCAATGGCAATGGTATCCCTATCTGATTTGAGGGCAAGGAGGATATTCTGCCTGTCGCTGCGCCAGGTGTAGAGGTTGTTACCAGTGAATATTTTGGGCAGTTGCATTGTGAGGTCTTCTGCGTAGGAGTCTTGGCGTTGTAAGTCGGAGTGGTGGGAGAGGGGGAGTTACGAGGGCGGGGCAGGGGAAGAGGGGATGGAGTGTGTGTGGGAATCGGCGATCCAAAGGGATCCAGCGGATTACCGGAGGGGTGAACGTTGCCAAGCGGCAATGTTCGACGACAGAAGCTTCTGTTAAGCTGGAGGCGTAGACAAATTGATCGTCTGAGATCAATACAGCACTGTGTGGGTCTCGGTGAGGGCGTCGTCCTATACTCACTTCATAGATTTCGGTGACTTGTGGTCGCTCTTGCTTGCTCCAGTCGTAGGACGCAGTGGCAGATCCAAGGATTCTTGGTAGGAAGCGGCAGGCGGAGCAGCGGGAAGTAGGATCCGCACAGGGAGTCCAGGTGCTTAGTTAAAACTCGGGCCTTCGACAAGTCAGAAGGGAACTGAATCCTAGCGCGGAAATCAGCGGCTGTTCTTCGTTAGCGTCTAAAGATGGCGCACATAACCTGTTAATGTCGGTAAGATTGTTACAACGGCATAGGCTCGATAGAGGAGAAGATGCTATTAAGCGCAACAGGCGCAATCATATAGAATAGAGATGTGTACTGCAGGGTACTGCAGTCACGTGCAGGCCACAGCTAGCCTGAGGCCTGGCGGCAGGCATCACGGTACCAGGAGGGAAAGGTACCGGTGTGCATTATGCCGACTCAGAGACTGATACATAAATCAGTCAATAACATCGAGCCTGCGACCCATCGTTGTCTCACTGCAGTTGCAGGGTTTTCTTGAATTTTTGTTTTCTGTTCATATCAATGCCTTGGCTATCGATTTTTGATTCATTTATACATGCGCCTCCTCCCAAATGTGCTCGTGGACCATTAGTGCTGCCGGGTATCCGTGTCCCCATGCCCGTTTATACCATTGAGTCATGTTCCGCTCCTGGCCGACTTGCCGCCAAAAGAGGACCAAATTACCGTGCGAGTAATTCACGAGTTGCCGTTTTCAGTACCATAGTTCATCTCAATGCCTTGGCCATCAATTTTTAATTTATCAATACATGCTCCTCCTCTTGAACCTGCTCGTGAACCAGTGTTGCTAGCGGAAATACCATTGCTTCATGTTCCGCTCCTGGTCGATCTGTGGCTTGAAGAGGGGTGCTACGGGTGGTGCTACCGGGGGGCTGCTACAGCTCGTTCAGGTGTGGTCGCTAGCACGTTTTCACCTTCTACCTTGGCAGGATTGCAAAGCGCATCTACATTAGCAGAATTGCTGAGCGCAACTTCATAAGCAGAATGGCTGAGAGCATCTATCTTCACAGAATCGAAGAGCGCAGCCACCTTCACGGAATCGCACAGTGCACCTACCTTGACATAATTGCAAAGCGCGTCTGCCTCGGCAGAATCGCTGAGCGCATCTAACTTAGCAGAATTTCTGAGCGCAACTACATGAGTAGAATTGCTGAGCGCATCTACATTGGCAGAATTGCTGAGCGCAAGAACCTTAGCAGAATTGCTGAGCGCATCTAACTTGGCCCAATTGCTGAGCGCAACTACCAGAGCAGAATTGCTGAGCGCATCTACCTGAGCAGAAATGCAGAGCGCAAGAACCTCAGCAGAATGGCAGAGCGCGACCACCTCAGTTGATTTGCAGAGCAATTCCCATTAGCAGGAATGCAGGCATGCAAGCCGTCAGATCATCATCCATCCATCGATTGAACGCGATCACGAGGCTACCAAAGCCACCAAGGCAAGGCGTACTGATTTGTCTCCATGTACTACCCGTACTTTTGTACCCCGTAACCTGTCTCTAAGTTGTTCGACCGCTCTATTGAAAAACAAGTAATCGACAGTAAAAGGCGATCGGTCTGTCTTCTTCCTTACAGAAGTACATCGCCAGTATCCATCACCGATGCATCAGTTTAGCCTAGCCCCCCCCCCCGGTTTGATGGTGTTGTCCGAGGACCCCCTTTGGACAGCTTCCTTAATCACGCCGAATTGGCGTACTGCTTTTCTTTTCTTTTCAGTGATAGTGCGATAGCGGAGAGCGGGGTTTGGGTGTGTTAAAACAGGTGCATAAGTGAGACTGGCTTTGACGTTAACGAACGCCCTCTCACATGCATGCGACCATGCCGCCGAAAATGCTGTAGCATTGAGGTTGCGATTCGAAACCTCGACCAGTGCCAGTGGTGCTGCGAGGCTCAAGTATCCCTCACCTGTACGAGTTTCCAGAAGAAATCTGAAAGACCCAGGAATCGTTGTACTTCATTAAATAGTAGGCGGGGGGCGGTTCGTCACTGACTGAATCTTGGTTTCGTTTGTTCGTATACCATCGCCAGAGATGACGTGACCGAGGAATTTTACCTCAGGTTGAAAGAAACGGCATTTCTCTCGCTTTACGTACAGCTCGCTGTCTTGCAGATGACCCACGTCCCTGCAGCACTCCTGCAGCACTCCCTTCGTATCCGCAAGTATCCACATTCGTAAACGCAAGGCTCTCCATTCTTGCCGACGGTGCCATCTTTTACCACCAACGTAGCTGCCCAGACGCTCATCGCGCTACTGTTTAAGTGCAAGCGCATATACCCCATCAGGTGCGTGATTTCACAAGGGACATAACTCTTTGTCGGGTCGCCTAGACGCCTAGTATCTGGCGGAGGTAGCCGTGGCCCTCTTACCAAACGGTAGTTGGAGGGACAAACCGATGCTCGATATTTTACACCGAGCATCTCTGCTGCGCGCCTGTGCAGAAGCAAATGCCAGCCGATCAGCAGCCTGGACATCAGTTTGTTTGTCCCCCTCTCTCTGCGTGGTTGCGTGGTTGCAGATTTTGACATCAAACAGTCTGTTTCTAATTTATAGCGAGTCTTGCCCCCGGCACAGTTTTGCTCGCGAATCACCCCCACCCTGCCCAATTACTCGACCAAACTTTCTTACCCACCAACTCACTCAATATCTCACCCATCCAGCTCAGAACCGAACAACGGACCGGAGCTCGTGCGTCGTTTCGATGCGGGTGCTACTACTCGAAGAGCCTGGACTTGCTAGACGAACAAGCCCTCTACCAGACTAGTGACCCACTTACTCATCCACCCACATACTCACCCACCCATGTACTTAACCACCCATTCACCTTCTAACCCACCCATCTCAGAATTGAACCACATACCGGACCTCATGCGGCGTTTCAATGCGGGTGCTGTTACCACTAGAGCCTGAACTTGCTAGACGAACAAGCCCTCTACCAGACTAGTCACCCACATACACATCCACCCACAAACTCACCCACCCATCTACTTCACCACCCATTCACCTTCTAATCCACCCATCTCAGAGTTGAACCACGTACCGGACCTCATGCGGCGTTTCAATGCGGGTGCTGTTACCGCTAGAGCCTAAACTTGCTAGACAAGCACGCTCTATACCAGGCAAACAAGCACACGGTATGCTGAGCTGGCTGCTTGCCGTGCTGGTGATCTTACTGGTCCAGCTGGCAGTTGTTGTCAGGCCAGCCAATCTGCAAGGAGGATGGATGTTCTTGAGTAATATATATATAATAAATAAATACATATAATATATATATAATAATGATGCTGACAGAGCCGGCCACTGCGCCAAGGGGGTAACTGACCCGAGGACCCAATGTGGTGGCTTGTATCATCTAGCCATGAATCAGGGGCTGACCTTGGCAACGATACGGAACCCTTCCCTGTCCGGCATCTTGGTGTTTGGCATCAATGGCGGAGCAGGCGGCGATGCCTATGATAGCTTCAACATCTGGAGGAATCTATCCTCCTTCCCTAATGAGCCGGTCACGTACATCACAACACAGGCCCAGATTCTTGCAGCAAATTTTAGCAAATATAAAATGCTGTACATGCCAAGCTCTGTAAAATTTGTGTCAGATGGAGTGACGAAGGATCAAAGTGTGTGGGTAATGGGAAGAAATTGGGACATAGAGCAATACATCAACAAGCAGTATGGCTCTGTAATGAAGCTGGCTGCGAGGGACGAGCAAGAGCCCTATGGGTTCCTACCTAATAAAGACACTGGGTGAGTTTCCCGATTCCTTCCCTTCCCCCCTTCCCCCCTTCTGCCCTTCCCCTTCTGCCCATCCCCTTCTGCCCTTCCTCTTCTGCCCTTCCCTCTCTGCCCTTCCCCTTCTGCCCTTTCCCTTCTGCCCTTCCCCTTCTGCCCTTCCCCTTCTGCCCTTGCCCTTGCCCTTGCCCTTGCCCTTGTCAGGCCTCATATGCTACATTATGTTGCGTTAAATTACATTGCCTAACATTTCCCTATGCTGCCTTACCTTGCATTCCGTTGCGTTGAATTGCATTGTATTGTAACCTTACCTTACATTACATTGCCCTATATCACCATACCTTACCTTACCTTACCTTACCTCACCACCCCTTCCCTTCCCTTCCCTTCCCTTCCCTTCCCTTCCCTTCCCTTCCCTTCCCTTCCCTTCACTTCACTTCACTTCACTTCCCTTCCCTTCCCTTCCCTTCACTTCACTTCACTTCACTTCACTTCACTTCACTTCACTTCACTTCACTTCACTTCACTTCACTTCACTTTACCTGAACTCAACTCAACTCAACTCAACTCAACTCAACTCGCCTTACCTTACCTTACCTTACCTTACCTTACCTTACCTTACCTTACCTTACCTCACCTCACCTTCCATCACGTCACGTCACGTCACATCACATCACATTGTCATAGATAGGCCACTGTTGACCCAAGACAAGCCCTCTCCACATCATTCAGGGGGGGGCTGCTTCTCTGCTCAGCTCTGCTCTCACCCCTCACACCTCTCTTCGCACCTCACCTCACACCTCACCTCACACCTCGCCTCTCCCCTGCCCCTGCCCCTGCCTCTGCCTCTGCCCCTGCCCCTGCCCCTGCCCCTGCCCCTGCCCCTGCCCCGCTGCCCCTGCCCCTGCCCTGCCCTGCCATCTCTTCCATGCTGTTTCACGGCTCAAGCTTGGTCAAAACAACCACTGCCAATTTGGGGGGTCTTCTGCCTCCTTTTATTTACCCTAAAATAATGCGTTCTGGGTGGGTAGGGTGCCATAAGGGTTTGGAAAAGGGTGCCGAAGACCCCTGAAATTGCAGTGAACAGCTCTAGACCCACCAAAATGCATCCCAAATATAGCAAATCGACAGTTGCCTCTCCCTACTCATACATCATCTACTTCACCATACAGGTTCGATACACAAGAAGCCACTGAACTTGACCGAATCACTAACTGGATGCCACAACTCTGTCCCCTCTGTAAGTTGCCCTGTGGTTATATTTTGCCCATATGTTGTTTTATGATCATGTTTATATTGATTTCCCATGTGTTCTTATACCGTATGTTTATACTTATATTTTGCCCATATGTTGTTTTATGGTCATGTTTATATTGATTTCCCATGTGTTCTTATACCGTATGTTTATAGTTATATTTTGCCCATATGTTGTTTTATGATTATGTTTATATTGATTTCCCATGTTTTCATATACCTATGTTTATGTGTTTATTTTATTTACTAAATGTTTCATATATATATATAATGATGTTGTCGGATTGTTGTGGATGCCATACTCAAAATAATCAAATCCCCAGATCTCTCTCTCTCTCTCTCTCTCTCTCTCTCTCTCTCTCTCTCTCTCTCTCTCTTCTCTCTCTCTCTCTCTCTCTCTCTCTCTCTCTCTCTCTCTCTCTCTCTCTCTCTCTCTCTCTCTCTCTCTCTCTCTCTCTCTCTCTCTCTCTCTCTCTCTCTCTCTCTCTCTCTCTCTCTCTCTCTCTCTCTCTCTCTCTCTCTCTCTCTCTCTCTCTCTCTCTCTCTCTCTCTCTCTCTCTCTCTCTCTCTCTCTCTCTCTCTCTCTCTCTCTCTCTCTCTCTCTCTCTCTCTCTCTCTCTCTCTCTCTCTCTCTCTCTCGCTCTCTCTCTCTCTCTCTCTCTCTCTCTCTCTCCTCTCTCTCTCTCTCTCTCTCTCTCTCTCTCTCTCTCTCTCTCTCTCTCTCTCTCTCTCTCTCTCTCTCTCTCTCTCTCTCTCTCTCTCTCTCTCTCTCTCTCTCTGCTCTCGGGACTCTCTCTGCAACAAGGATAAACACAACCTCAGCTATCTCCACTGGCCCTGCTTTTATTTCAGTATTTGGAATGCCTGATCCCCACTATTTCATATTAATGTTTGATATATCATATTTCACCTACCCACTATTTCCCCCACTATTTCAGGATTTGGAATGCCTGATCCCCACTATTTCATATTTCATGTTCAATATATCATATTTCACCTACCCACTATTTCCCCCACTTTGTCAGGATTTGGAATGCCTGATCCCGTCAATGTTTGCAGTGTCTGTACGCGACTTGCTGTATATGCCGTAACTGTCTCCACCAGTTTACAATGCCACCCGCTCCGGAATTCTAGTCATTGGCATGAATGGCGGGAACTCAATCCCTAGCCCTATGCCAACAACAGTTCACAGTGAGTTGGGAGGCTGATGTGAAAGGCTCATAGTTGTAAAAGGGCTGATGGTGACATAGTGTCTATTTATGTCAATTTGTCGTTGATCTGTGCGGTTGTGCCCATTCCTATTATAATGTGTCCATCATATTTGATCTCCTTTCATCTCTCGTCATTTGTTTTGTCTCTGTTCTCTATTCTATTATTTCCTTCTATATTTGTATATGTTCTTATTATGCTAAATTCTATAGGTTCTCTATTGCTCTATATTGGGGTCGATATACTGTCATGGTTTTTTGCTTTGCGTTGGTGTGCTTTTCTTTTTGTTTTAAAGCACAGAGTTCTCATTACACCCCTCGCGGTGTCAAGTAGACTTTAACACACTGTAATGTAATGTAATGTAATTATATTTGTCTATTCTATTAAATGTGTCGTCGATTTGTTGCGGGACCAGTTCAATTTTTTTTGTGTTGTTCAGTCCAGGGTAGTAAATGGATCATGAAAGTAATGGCGGTGGGGGGTAGCTTGCCCAACCCATGATATCAGGGGGCTAGGGCGGAACCAAATAAAAGAACAACTGATGAACTGAGGACCGTTTCCAAAACCGCCAACTTCGGAATATTTTTACCGACGGGGGCCCTTGCTCGTGAATGGTACACATACAGTGACAATTTTAATATACAATTACAATTAAAGTCATCATCCCAAATACCAATGATAATTAATTTTGCACATTCTCATCGCGTCCCAGGTCATTAAAGTGCTTCGTAAATCCAGCACATACTGGTGCCCCAGCGCTGCTGTGGTCAAGAATGAGTCTACGTGCTATGACCAATTATTCTGGTTGAGCACGTCCTTTTAGACTAGTTGGCTGCCCCTGACTGTACGCAATACATACATGCATTTGTGGCTCTGTGGAGAAGTGTCAAAGTTGCTAAAATGTATATGCAAGGTTGTAGAAAATATTATTGTTGCCCATTTAGCAGACTATTTATTTAGCGATTAATGATAAATTCTGAAGAATTCTGAGAATTGTGGGAGATTTGAAAATATAATGGTTTGTCTTTTATTTGTGTTTCTTTTGTTTCTTTTTGTTTCTTTTTCAGATATGATGTTCATTAGTCCCTTGACTCCGTCAGCCACGGCACATTTGGAGTCCCCAGTAGGGCACCATGAAAGATGTCACATCATCATCGTCGTCATCATCATTATTGTCGCCATCATCATCATCATCATCATCATCATCATCATCATCATCATCATCATCATCATCATCATCATTCTGAGCGGTAGGTTTAACTGATTTGAACCAACAACCTCAACCTGACTGCTCGAGGTTGGGCAAGTCCCTTCAGCCTAATTGCAGGGATTCTTGTTTTCAAATCTGAAAGTGGTTTTTCTAGCTTTATAATTTTAGGCCTCCTCCAGGGACAACGTTGTATAGCTTTTTTGGCCCATAGGACTAAACCTAACAATGCGAAAAAGCGATAATTTGGTCCAAAATGGGCGGTAAAATAGCTATCGCTTCATGTAGCGGAAAAAATCCTGCCTGCATGATTGACTAACCTCTGGACACTTGTCCGTCGTCCCCTGCAGGTGTGAGTGGGCAGCTACTGGGCTGACTGAGCCTATACCTATTCAGCACCCTTGCTGATATTCTTAGTGTGGATTTCAACAAATACAAGCTGCTTTACCTTCCCAGTGATGTAACTCGTTGCCCAGGTGAGGAGCAACGTCCAGTGTTGATGATGGTTGATGTGAATGATGATTTGAATTGGAAGAGGTGAGGGCAGGGGGGGTTTTGTGTTGTATTTTACCACTGATGGCTGTCCAATGTTGATGATGGATGGGAAGTGAGATTGGGATTATTGGATTGTTTCAAGGGTTTTCACCCGACCGTGCTGCTCACTGTCTCCCTTCCAGTGATGAAGCCGTTGCCACATGTGAGGAGTACTGTCCAGTTTTGATGATGAATGTATGTATGTATGATTGTAGTATGTTATGTATGAATGATATGTAGGCATGTATGAAGATATGTATTAGTGTACTAATGTATGTATGCTGCATGCTTATGTATGCATGTTAGTATGATGCAGTGTAATGTATGCATGTACTGCATGTATGCATGTATATAGTAAATATGTAAAATGTAGGTAGGTAGGTAGTATGCATCATGCATGGCATGCTATGCATGATCATGCATGCATGTATATATGTATGCATGTATGCATGAATTATGTATGCAATGATTTGCAGCATGTATCATGTAAGTAAGTATGTAATGTATGATATGATATGTCGTATGTATGTATCCCTCAGCATGCATGTATATATGTATGCATGTATAGCATGAATGTATGTATGCATAGTTTGCAATGCATATGTATGCATGTAAGATAAGTATGTATGTTATGTATGTAATGTATGTATGTATGTATATTATGTATAGCATGTATGTCATATGTATGTATGTATGTATATTTTGTAATGTTTGTATGTATTCTTATGTATGTATGTATGTAATGTATGTATGTATGTATGTATGTATGTATGTATGTATAGTACCAGTCAGGGGATAGGGACCAAATAGGCTAAATGTGGTGGTTGATGTTTGATGTATCAAGGGGAGGGGGGGAGGGTAGGGAGGTGACTGGGGCAGGAGGGGTGTAAGGGTTTAGGGTTATAGCCTGGGGTAGGACATGCCTTCACTTGGCATATTTGTTGCAATACCGGGCAATACCGCGCTTTTAAATTTTTACCACCTGCGGCGCACTTTGGGGGGCATTTTGGGGGATTTTTAAAAACAATAATTTAAACTTCAAAAATAGTTTGAGTTGCATTTGCATGGAAACTCTCCAGGTGGTGAATGATGGTTAATTGTTTGCATAATTATTATTGTAATAATTTCAATTAACACTAGATAGCATGAGCTCAAGGCCCCCGTCGATTGAATGATTGTTTGGCAGGTTCAGTTATAATGCTTTTTATTTTTAGCCCTTCCTGTCATGGTTTGGCAAGTCTACTTTAACCTTATGGCCTACCCCCTGGACTGGTAACTTAAACGCATGTTTACCTGAGTATCTGGGAAACCCGTGTTAGCTCTTCCTGATAGCTAAGCATCCAAGCGCCCATCACCACACAACCCCACACCCGAAGCCACACCCACACCCCGAAACCCTACACCCTTAACCCTTCAACCCGAAACCCGAAACCACACCTACATCCAACACCACACGACAGATGGAACTAAACCCAAGCCACAGAATATGACGCTGGTTGCCTTCGAAATGGGACATTCAAAGGCATAATCAAACTTTCAGCAGTGGAGCCTCTTCGTAAATTCCCCTGACGGAATGCAGTCCCCTATGCATTATTTCCCTGGATCGCTGGACGTACATACCGTACTTCTGTGAGTGAAGTGTTAGTTTGGGCTCATATATAATCTGGCATCGCATCACTGGCGTAACACTTCTTGCTTCCTTCCCTTCTTCCTTCTT
>CM039465.1:9218076-9285576 GCA_022414725.1 Microglena sp. YARC
AGAGAGATTGACTTGACTGACTGACTGAATGCTGACTGACTGCTGACTGACTGACTGACTGACTGACTGATGCTGATGACTGACTGATGACTGCGACTGACTGACTGACTGATGACTGACTGATGACTGATGACTGACTGACTGACTGACTGACTGACTGACCCTGACTGACTGCTGACTGACTGACTGACTGACTGATGACTGATGACTGACTGACTGAGTGACTGAGCTGATGACTGACTGACTGACTGATGACTGACTGACTGACTGACTGATGACTGACTGACTGACTGATGACTGACATGATGACTGACCTGATGACTGACTGACTGACGTGACTGACTGATGACATCACTGACTGACTGACTGATGATGACTGCCTTCTGACTGACTGCTGGACTGACTCGATTGACTGACTGACTGACTGACTGACTGACTGAACTGAACTGAGTGATGATGACTGCACTGACTTGACTGTGACTGACTGACTGACTGACTTGACTGACGAACTGACTGACTGACTACTGATGACTGACTGACGTGATGACTGACTGACTGATCTGACTGACTAACTGACTGATGACTGACAGACTGACTGATGACTGGATGATGCCTGGACTGATCTGACTGACTGACTGACTGACATGACTGAACTGACTGACTGGACTGACTGACTGACTGCTGATGACTGACTGACTGACTGATTGACTGATGACTGACTGCTGACGTGACTGACTGCTGACTGACTGACTGACTGACTACATGACGAGTGACTGACTGACTGACTGACTGACTGATGACTGATGACTGACTGCTGACTGACTGACTGACTGCTGATCTGTTTACATGACTGATGACTGGACTGACATAGCTCGACTGACTGAGTGCACTGTGACTGACTGACTGACTGCTGCCTGACTGACTGACTTGACTGACTGACTTGACTGACTGACTGACTGAGGCTGACTAGATGATGACTGACTGACTGGGACTGACTTGACTGACTGACTGACTGCTTGCCTAGCTGACTGATGACTGACTGACTGACTGACTGCTGATGACTGACTGATGATGATGACTGACTGAGCTGACTTGACTGACTGACTGTACTGACTGATTGACTGACTGAATGATTGACTGACTGACTGACTGACTGATCTTTGTTGATGACTGACTGCTGACTGATGACTGACATGATGACTGACTGGGGCTGGACTGACTGATGAATGACTGATGACTGACTGACTGACTGACTGACTGACTGACTGACTGACTGGACTGGACTGACTGACTGACTGACTAGACTGACTGACTGACTGACTGCACCTTGATGACTGACTGACTGATGATGACTGACTGATGGACTGACTGACTGACTGAACTGAACTGATGACTGACTGACTGACTGACTGACTGACTGACTGATTGACTGCTGGACTGAAACTGCTGACTGACTGACTGATGACTGGACTGCTGACTGTGTGACTGACTGACTGACTGACTGGACTGATAGAATGACTGACTCACTGACGTGACTGACTGACTGACATAGATGACTGACTGACTGACTGGACTGATGACTGACTGATGTGACTGACTGAACTTGGACTGACTGACTGGACTGACTGACTGACTGACTGACTGACTGACTGACTGACTGACTGACTGACTGACTGCTGACTGACTGACTGGACGACTGATGACATGACGGACGTGACTGAGACTGACTGACTCAACTGACTGATGACTGACTGACTGGATCTGATGACTCACTGACTGACTGACTATTGACTGACTGACTGACTGACTGACTGACTGAATGATGACTGACTTGACTTGACTGAACTGACTGACTGTGACTGCTGACTGCTGACTGCTACTGAACTGACTGACTGAACTTGGACTGACTGACTGACAGACTGACTGACTGACTGACTGATGACTGACTGACTGACATGACTGACTGACTGACTGACTGACTGACTGACTGATGACTGAACTGACTGACTGACTGCTGCTGACTGAGCTGATGACTGACTGACTGAATGACTGACTGACAGACTGACAGACTGACGACTGCAGACTGGACAGACTGACAGACTGACAGACTGACAGACTGACAAGACTTGACAGACTGACAGCAGACAGCCAGACAGCAGACAGACAGACAGACAGCTGACAGACAGAAGACAGACAGACTGACAGACTGACAGACAGACAGATGAGACTTGACAGCTGAGCAGACAGACAGACAGACAGACAGACAGACAGACAGACCAGACAGAAGACAGACAGAAGACAGACAGGAAGACAGAAGACAGACCAGACGACAGGCAGACAGAAGTACAAAGACGCAGACATGACAGACAGACAGACAGATCTGACAGACAGACAGACAGACTGTACAGACAGACAACAGCAGGAAGACAGACAGACAGACGGACGCGAGAGACGATAAGGATCTCGATAGAAGATCGAAGACAGACAGGAGACTAGGGACGCACAGACAGAAGGAAGAAGAGAGGGCAGAACGGACAGACAGACAGACCAGACTGACAGAAATGAGCAGATCTGGTACACTACTCTTGTGAGTATAGCGGGGTGTGTGGTGGCGACTCTCTGGAAATTCACACTTTACGTTTTTATAGAATCGATCGCAACAATAATATTGGGCAATCATCGGGCGGGTCAGAAGCTTCACCACTCATCCAGCCCCCCCACTCCCCGCCCCACACACAATACCACAGATATGTTCACAATACACACATATCCAACCCCTCCACCGGTGGGACCTCACGCACACCACCAGCTACAGAACACACACATCTCTGCTCACTCACACTTACTATCACGCTGCAGTCCCCCCACACACATCATAGCAGTCCCCCTCCCCCGCACCACTGCACCATCATCTCACTACCATTAACATCTCACTCACATTAATCAAACATCCGCTTCACTCACCACATTCTCACACAGCACACATCCAGCCCCCCCCCAACACAAACAAAAAAAACATCAAACCGACCAACACAAAATCCACCAAGACAATCTACACACACATCCCCCCCAGCAACCACACACCACACACACCACAACCACACACATACGATTCTCTCCCCCACACAAAACCATTTTTTGCAGGAGGTCCTGAGCTCGTTACATTAAACACACACACCACCGCCTACACTACATCAACACACCACATACACTAGATCCAACCTACGCCATCCAACACCCATACCAAAACATGTGTGCGTGAGGCTCCTGAGCTGTTTAACTGAGCGGGGCTCTGGTGGCTTTTTCATTGGCGGCAGCTACCAGCAACACTAATCAAATGCAAACCACCACAACAAACCTCAACACCAACACCAATTTGTGCAGGAGGTCCTGAGCTCGCTTCACCTGAAGCGGCTCTGGTGCTTTCATTGGCGAGCTACACACAACACCTACATCACACAAACCCCACAAAACCACCGAAACACAATGTGTGCAGGAGGTCCCTGAGCTCGCTTCACCTGAGCGGCCCTCTGGTGCTTTCATTGGCGCAGCTACACACCAACACTATCAATCAACCAACACCAACCAACACAATGTGTGCAGGGGTCTTGAGCTGTTCACTGAGCGGCCCTCTGGTGTTTTCATTGGCGAGGTACAAACACACACCACATCCACACCAAACACCAATTGTGCAGAGGTCCTGAGCTCCGTTCACCTGAGGTCGGCCTCTGGTGCTTTCATTGGCGGCAGCTAACCAAACTACATCCACACGAAACACACACAACACCTAATGTGTGCGGAGGGTCCTGAGTCGATACTGAGCGGCCCTCTGGTGCTTTCATTGGGGGCAGCTACAAGCACCAAACCTACATCCACACCAACACAACCAACACATGTGTGCGGAGGTCCTGAGCTGTTCATTGAGCGTCCCTCTGAATTGCTTCGTTGGCGGCGGCTAAGGCAAGCTCAAAGTCAACCCCCGGGCTATAACTGCTGCAGGTGCCGAAACCCGGGCAGATGCTTGGAGGGGCGGCGGAGAGCTAACTGAGACTCTAATGATGGCCCGAAAAGCATTTCGTTTGCAAAAGTCTCTTTATTTCGAATAGCATGAGCTGCGAGAGCACGGAGATGCGGAATTTCCCAGGGAAATCGTAGACATGCTCAGGGTCCTAGAAATTGAGTCCACAGGACAGGAGGAAAACGGACAAATGAAAAGCGTGTCCACATCCCAAGCCTGAGATCCCGGAACGAAAAGGGCGTCGCAGGTAATCCGCCCCGGACGAGATCTAAACACGGGTTTGCGTGGGATTGTAAGTTTAACTGGTGATTTGATCCAGTTTTCTTGGGAATGTCTTGAAGATTTCGCATAAGGATTGCATAGGTCAGTTTTCCCCCTATTGGGGGGCGTCCCAATAGGGGGCCGACAACGAGGGCCTCAGTCAGTCGACACCTTGGGTCGAACCCCACTCTGATTGAATGATCGCTGGATACATGCTGGATCATGATCAGGGTAATTCAAAAAGCAGCTGCGCTTTTGCGCTTATGAGCGCTGACTTTTTGATCCCCTCATGCGCTTTCAGCGCTTTTTGCAACTCCTGGGGCGCTGCAAGCAATTTTTGCGCTTTTTGGCATAGCAAAGCGCAGTTTTTTTTTTGTTTTCAGTGCGCTAAAGCGCTGGCAATTTGGCCATTTAGTACCCCTGATCATGAATTGGCCATCCCATGCTAGTTTGCCTTCAGGCATAATGGAGGGAAATCCCATTGGTGGTGCAATAATGGATAAATGTTTTGGTGTTCATTTGTGGAGAAAATCAATCTGCTTTGGAGAAAGGTGTTGAAATGTTCGTTAAAAGCTTAGCTAGATATTCATACACACTGGCTATAGGCATGATCTACGTGTAGCACAAGCAAAAAGGGGAGGAATGTATTTGTCACAAGAGAAAGATATTCAAAAGAGAAAAAAGTTACTTTGGGACAGCCTATTCTGAACCTGTGGGGCACGTTGGTGGCTGGGTTGGTTGTTTGGGGTGGTGTGCATGTGTGTGAGTGATGTGTGCGTGTGTATGTGTGTGTAGTGGTGGTGGTGGTGTGTGGTATAATCTGTGTGGGTGGTTTTTTGTGTGTTGTTTGTATGTAGCGTATGTATTTGTGCGTGTGTGGTGGTGGTGGTGGTGTGTATATTTGTGTTGGGGGGGTGTGGGGGGGGGGAGGGGGGGTTTCATAGGTGATGGTGATGGGGGGGCAGGGGGGGGGGGGGGGGGGGAGATTTCTCTGAGATTCAGAAACCTGTGGGTACAGGGGGACTGCTTGAAGGAAAAGAAAGAGAATAGTGACCGCCTAGGTGGGCATGGTGTTAAGGGGACTGTCCTATAGCAAGGCTGGGGACTGCCACCATGGCAGGCTTAAACAGTGTGGTCACCACCTGGCATAGGACTGTCACCATGGCAGGACGCTAAAAGTGTGGTTCACCAGCCTGGCAGTCAGGGACTACCACCATGGCAGCTAGAACAGTGTGTCACCAGCTGGCAGTCAGGGAACTGCCACCTGGCAGGCTACGTTTGAGCGGGACTGGCAGGACTCTTGTTGGTGAAGGGCATCTAGACAAGCAATCTACGAAGCTTCCTTTAGGTAAGTTTACGCGAGTTGCGAGGAGTTATGCGAGGTGTAAGCGAGGTAGAGGCGTCGCAGCCGCGCGGCCGGCGCGGCAGCGACACCAGCGCACCGAGGGTAGGGCGAGTGTGTGTTGTGCGTACGGGAAGTTTGGTGTTGTGGTGTGGTGAGCTTTGCCGTTGGTAAGTCCTGGTACCTATTCGCTACCCGCTGGACTGCAAACACATGAGGTGAGCATGGCTGCGGATGGCTGGTGTCGTTATGTGGTTCCGCCAGTCCCTGTTTTAAATTATTCTCATCTCCGTTACAGATTGCGGTGTGTGACCGTGTCTAGCATCGTCTCGAAGTGTAGCGATGTATCGGGCTCATCTGGTACCTTACCACGCTGCAATGTACTTGTCGTCGTCCTCCTACTCGCTTCACCAAGCTTCGCATTCTGGAGTTCCGAAGTCCTGACCTAGTAGATCGTACAATAGGCGAGGAGGCGCGTCACCTACGGCCTCTGTCCGGGGAAAGGACCCGCCATCGTGGAAGCCACACATCCCCGGCTATTCTCCATCTTCCCTTCTTTTCCTCCCCTGCCGTCTGCGCCCCTCCGGTCTGTCGTAGAACTGACTGTGACGTGAGATCAAGTCGGCGACTACCTGGACATCGTGGAGATACCTGTCTTCGTCTGCTCGCGGTCTTGACGTCGCTAACATTTCTCCGGTGTTTGAGGCTCTGCCTGCGAAACCCGGAGGTTGCCCAGCCGAGCAAGCTCCTGCTGATGTTCCAGTGTCTACGTCGTATGTGACCCCTTTGCTGCTGCCCAGTCCGACGGTCGGCTACTGACATGAGCTTGCGCTCTAGTGGCTCTGTGCTAGACCCGATAAATTTTTCGATCAAGCTGGCGGATCATCAGCTCAATCTGGCGGGACCGCCGCAACTGCGTAGGGTTCTTCGCCAGAGGAACTAAGAACGACTCTACGCGTCTGGTACCTGGAGATTCTGAGGGAGCATAGCAGGGGGTATGGCAGCACCACTACGGTGCTGCTACGCTCTAGCCCCCAACCGGGTAAGTTCGATGGCGGGATAGAGGGGGTGGACTTCGGGATTGGGCCTGATCGTCGACGGCGGATATTAGGGACTCTTACATGCCTCGGCTCCGCTCATTCCGCATTCCTACCCGCGATAAATTTTCCGAATTCTGGCGCTACTTGCGATTTGCGATTTTCTGCGCACTTGGGAGCGTACTTTCCCTGCACTTCTCAATTTCCTCCTCGCATTCTCCATACCTCAAAATCTTCGTCACTTCTCCTAGACCGGCTGGCCCCACCTTCTAGATAGTGAGCATGCCTCGGATGGGCTGTAAGGCTGGTGACCCAACCTGTAATGGGCTGTAAGGCTGGTGACCCAACCTGTAATGGGCTGTAAGGCTGGGTGACCCAACCCTGTAATGGGCTTGTAAGGCTGGTGACCACCTGTATGGGTCTGTAAGGCTGGTGAAACCCAACCTGTAATGGGCTGGTAAGGCTGGTGGACGCCCAACCTGTAATGGGCTGTAAAGGCTGGTGCCCAACCTGTAATGGGCTGTAAGTTTAAACGAGGTAGGAATATGCTCGCAGGGTGGCTGGCTGTTTTGCTGCTTTACATTGCATAGATACCATCAGGTACTTCAATGGCCAAATTGGCCAGCGCTTTAGCGCACTTGAGAGAACAAAAAAACTGCGCTTTGTATTGCAAAAAGCGCAAAAATTGCTTGCGGCGCCCACAAGGGGTTGCAAAAAACTGCACTTAAAGCGCAGAGGGGGTCAAACAGTCAGCGCACAAAAGCGCAAAAGCGCGCGCTTTTAATTACCCTGGATACCATATGATGTATCTGAACTTTTTTGAACATGTTAAAGGATGGAAGAGTTGGTATATGATGAAAGATATGACATATTCATTAATATGTTTATAAAAGTAACAATTATGTCCTGTAAATTGAAGTTAATCATCTGCGTGGCCCCCGTTGTTAACAATTTGTCGGGGGGCAGTTCACGAGTGCTTGTCGTGTATGTATGTATGTGACAGTCTGGGGTAGGTCAAAACTAGGCCAAACCGTTTAGGTAGAAAGCTCCGATGAAGTGAACCCCAAACATTTTTTAACGACAGGGGCCCTGAGTTCGTGCTACAATGATCATTTAATTGTACAATCTAAATTATATGCAGCAGGGGTATTCAGGAGACCCCAGCTATGCTGCCTGAGACGCAAACAATTGTACAGTATGTTACACAAATCCGGATCAGGTACATTTACTCGCAACTGTACACCCTATTCAGCCAAGCTAACATAATCAAAATGCACGGCATGATCATCATTGGTGGTTGGCCCCAGTGAAAGCAAACGGGCTGGCCCCCCTCAAACTCAGGCCTCATAATAAGGCGTACTATTTATTTATCTATTAAAAATGCACGACACTTCCTGGATCACCAGCGTGGCAGTCCAGGACTCACCAGCGTGGCAGTTAGGATCACCAGCGTGGCAGTCCAGGACTCACCAGCGTGGCAGTTAGGATCACCAGCGTGGCAGTCCAGGACTCTTCTAAGCAAAACTAAGGGGTATCCAATCACGAACTTCAAAATCAACTAGTACAACAAACAACTGGTATACCCATATAAACAAACTCATGCCCATTTTAACTCTTTTAGTCATGTGTGGTGTGTCCATATAAACAAGCTCGTGTCCATGTAAACGCAAACAGTCATATGTGATGTGTCCATATAAAAAAACTCAAATGTCTAGGAGCAAGTCAGCAATAGTATTCCTAAGGGGCCAGAATATGCAGAACAATGTTCCTGTGCCCCTGAATAAGTCAGTATCAATATTAAGGCCACCAGGGGATATTATGCAAACAATCATATTTATGTCCATTGGGTTTAAGGGAATAATCGAGGTCTAATAGGTGGCTACAACTATAAACAATCGTGCGTAGGGTAAGGCCAGCAGGAACGGGGATTTCAGTCCATCGCACATCAATCATTTATTATACTTGAAGTTATTATGTACTTAATGTCATATAAACTGGATATTTGGGGGGGGGGGGGGGGGGGGGGGGGGGATGAATATAAACTGGATATTTTGCACATAACTATGTACTGTTGAATGTGGAGGAGTACATGAATGTGATCCAATACATCGCCATGCATCACAAGGTGGGAAGCAGGGCCTTCTTCAACACACACACGTCCATTCACACAAATACACACACGTAGGCACGTACAAACACACACACACACGTACATGACTATGTACTGTTGAATGATGCACTCATGAAGAGCTTGTTACTTGTTACGACAACAAGCATCCATGGGATAGAAGAGTACAACTGAGGAACTAGAGAAGGTGGGCCAAAAGAAACGGCGCAAGACAACCTAGGGCACTACGCAGGTACAACTCTCCAACATTGTAAGTGCTATGTGCAGAATGTAAAAACCCATGAGGGGTAACAGAGCTGAAATCATATGTGCAAGGCTTTGGGCCTGGAATTGTCTTTTCACAGAACAGGAAATGAATGTGTTGGTGCTCCTTAGCAAGTACAGGCTGATTCTACTATTATTATATACATAGCCAGACTGCTGTATGTCATACGTCATACATGTACACAGTTTTTTTACCGGCCTCAATATATAGCAGAGACCCCAAAGTTACACCGGGTACACCGCATGAGGTCCCAGTTTTACCTAAGGTTTTGTCCAAGAGGGGGTGAAAGAAGCTGCCTAAAAGCTGCCAAGCGTTGCCCGATAACAAAACAGTGCTAAGCCCCTCAGCTTCTGATTTGAATCAGTGGGGGTTCCGAGGAGGACGCTCATGGAAGCACATCAGTCCTCAGCTTCTGATTTGAATCAGTGGGGGTTCCGAGGAGGACGCTCATGGAGGCACATTAGTCCTCAGCTTCTAATTGCAATCAGTGGGGGTTCCGAGGAGGACGCTCATGGAGGCACAATAGCCCTCAGCTTCTAATTGCAATCAGTGGAGAGCCCGGGGACGCATGCCGGAGCTGGGTGGTGATGATAACGCCTAGTGGGGCATGCCGGAGCTGGGTGGTGATGATAACGCCTAGTGAGGCGTGGTGTTAAGGGAGCCAGTCCAATGCGGGTAGGGAGCGGCCTTCTACCTCAACTGGACAAGCTACCACCGCGGTTGCCACGACCTGCAACGCCAAGAGCGACCGAAGGGGGAATCGAACCCCCGACTCCTCATCCTCAAAGTGATTTGGTCTACCACTAGAGCAATGTACATTACTGGAAGGGGCTAGCTGGGTGGTGAGTTTGCTAGGAAAGGGGAGTCATCTCCATCCTGCAGGTGCGACCCAGCGCTGAGCAGCTTCTCCACCCTGAGCACGATGTGCTTGCCGTACGTGTAGCGTTTGAGCGCGTGCAACTCAGCCCGCACACGGCAGAGCAGCGCCTCCCGCTGCTCGGCGTTGCAGACCTCCAACACCTTCTGCACCACGTAGTTCCCGAATTGGTCTTTCATCATCTGCTGCAGGGGGTCCTCGCCCCCAGACTCCTGGTCCCCGGTATCACTGCTCTCCCGGCTGGCAGTGGCGCCGAGCATATTCTGAATCAGCAAGTCCCGCTGCTCAGCATTGCCATGGACTAGAGCCTTCTCCACCACATTGGAGGCGAACTTGTGCACAGACATGGCAACCATTTGAGGGGCGAGCACGGCCACAACTGTCTCGCGGTCTTCAGCAGTTCCATGCTCCATGACGTGTTGGATGACGTAATTGCCGTATTGGTCCTGGGCCAGCTGGCGAACGTTGTGCAGAATCTCCTCCATCACCTTTGCTTTCTTATCCGCATGGCTGCAGTGCTCCAGAACGCGCTGCAAGGGGGAGAGAAGAAGTTTAGATATGGCCTGGGATATGGCTGCAGCTGTAGCTATGGCTGCAGTGCTCCAGAACGCGCTGCAAGGGAGAGAAAAGTTTGGATATGGTTAGGGATATGGCTGCAGCTGTAGCTATAGCTGCAGTGCTCCAGAACGCGCTGCAAGGGAGAGAAAAAGTTTGGGTATGGTTAGGGATATGGTCAGGGATATGGCTGCAGCTGTAGCAATGGCTGCAGAACTCCAGAACGCCCTGTGCGAGCAAGCGAGAGAACAATTATGACTGCCCCGATCAGCTGGCTTTTGGGTCTTTTTTGTCTGTTGCGTTTCTAGTTGTTGAGTTGAGTTCAGTTGCGAGTTGTTGATTTGTTGAGTTGCGAGTTGAGTAGCGAGTTGTTGCGTTGTTGACTTGCAAGTTGTTAAGTTGAGTTTATTTGCGAGTTGTTGAGTTTTGAGTTGCTGACTTGCGGGTTGTTGTGTTGAGTTGAGTTGAGTTGTTGAGTTTTAGTGGTTGAGTTGCTGGTGAGTTGTTGAGTCACGAGTTGCATATTGTTGAGTTGTGAGTTGCTGAGTTGAGTTGTGAGTTGTTGAGTTGTGTTGAGTTAAGTTGCGAGTTGTAGAGTTGAGTTGAGTTGCAAGTTGCTGAGCTGTTGAGTTGCGAGTTGTTGAGTTGAGTTGCGAGTTGTTGAGTTGTATTGAGTTGAGTTGAGTTGAGTTGCGAGTTGTTGAGCAGAGTTGAATAGCGAGTTGTTGAGTTAAGTTAAGTTGAGTTGTGAGTTGTTGAGTTGAGTTGAGTTGAGTTGTGAGTTGTTGAGAAGCGAGTCGCAAGTTGTTGAGTTGCAAGTTCTTGAGTTGTTGAGTTCACAGCTTATCAACTGTGCAGTTTGAAGGTTAGCATATGCGCAATTTGCACATTCGCAAGTAGCATGTCCGCAGACACGAAGCTTTAACAGTTAAATGGCTCCTCACCCAGTGTAACCGGTGTAACAAGGGAGTCTCTGCTACATTGAGGGCGGTAAAAAGTTTAGATATGGACAAGAATATGGCTGCAGCTTTAGCCATGGCTGCAGTGCTCCAGAACGCACTGCAAGATAGGCAGAAGTTTGGTTTGAGTTCGGCCAAGTTAGTTAGTTTTGGTTAGTGTACGATGAAGTCAGCTTGGGAAAGGTTGAGTTGGCTTTAGATCCAAGTTGGCTTGAGTGAGGCCAATTTGGCTTGAGACTAGGCTGCGTTGGGGAGGTGAGAATGAGGGGCAGTGGGGGCAGCAGTACAGCTAGCAAAATAGCAGTACAAGAGGGGCTCATGCAAACAACAGTGCAACAGTGGATTAATTTGAATCTTAATTTGAACTCAAGCTACTGCCGATGAAAGCGAGCTGCCAAATTGCTGGCTGGAGACATGTAACAAAGTGCGGGGTCAAGGGAGGGACTACTTACTTGGATGACCCTGCAGCCAGAAAGGCGAGGATGGAAGTGGATGGCAGAGCACCTGGCTAGCAAGTTTAAGGTCAAGGGAAGGGTTACTTACTTGGATGACCCTGCAGCCAAAAGGGTGGGCGCTGAGGATGATGGTTGACCCCATCAGAGTTTCCAGAAGGGGCTCGATCAGGTCGGTGGGAACACATTCGATGATCTTCTGGATAACATGGTTCCCGTTCTGGTCCTTGACGAAGCGCATGTACTGGTCATCCATCTCAGCGATGATGGCGCACTGCTCTGACACAGGAAGCAGCTCCAGCGACTTCTGAACCACCCTGCAGCCATACATTCATCAAAGCAATAAACATATATGATACATCATATGGAATTAGTGTAGCTAGATACACTTGTCCTCCATCTCGGCGATGATGGTGCACTGCTCCGGCACAGAAAGCAACTCCAGCGACTTCTGAACCCCCCTGCAGCCATACATTTAACAAAGCCATACGTGCAACAAAACCCTACATTTAACAAAGCAATAGATATATCTCTCACATGGAACACAACTACGCCTCCAATGTGGTGATTCTATAATCATTAGCGAACATTAGGAAGGTGCGACACGATCTCACCCAAGGCACGCAACTATATTGGTCAACAACCATGATAATATGATATGCGACATCTTTGAAAACACCGAACAGCTTACTGTAGCTAGATTCATCACAGAATGCCAACGACCAAGACATCATACAGTACGCAGAACCTAGTCCAACAAATGTTTCATACAGAGCAATATATATATGTATCATATATAATTAGTGCTCATAATAATGCTTGCTTTCAGCAATATATTGCCTTCCTTTTTCTGAGGATTTGTTGGAAGACCCCTCCCGGACGTTGCGGAGTGGGCTTGTCTTGGGCCAACAATGGCCAGTCGATGACAACGTAATATAAAATAATGTAATGTAATGTAAAGTGTGGTGTGGATGGATATAGATATTTGCTGTGTGCTTGTGTTCGACGCGTCATCTGACACACACAAAATACAAAACATTAAATAGTTCCATCGTGTTGAACACAAAACACACAAAAAATGCGACGCGTCGCACACAAAACACACAAAAACAGTGCCTACCTGCAGCCATACATCTGCAAGCTAATATGGATGACGTGGTATGGATGAGTCTGGATGACGCACTTAACACGCGAAAAATGTGTCGCGTCGCACACAGAAAAATAGTGCCTACCTGCAGCCATACATCTGCAAGCTCATGTTGATGATGTGCCCTTTGAGAACTCTAACAATGCGCAGCCTCTGAGCTGGTGTTCCGTGCTCCAGGAACTTCTGCACCACGTAGTTTCCAAACACATCGTTGACCAGGGCAAGGCACTTGGGGAGGACTTCTTCCAAGGCGGCCTCACGCTCTTCAGGCCTGGCGTTCTCAAGGTTCTGCTGGATGAAGCGTGAGCCATGCTGGTCCAGGGAGAACTCGACCACATGGCCCAATATCTCGGATAACTCGTACTTTCGCGTCTTGTGGCTGTATTTGAACTCCTCCAACACTGCGTTTGTCACCCCATGTCGCTCAGCAGTACCCTCGCGATGGCCAGGGCCCGCGCGGGGGTCCCCTGTGCTTCCGTGGTGACTGTAGGGTGCTCCATTGTTGTTTAAGGGTGCACCCCGACGGGAGTTGGCGGGCATCCTGTTGGGGCTGTCATTGAGTCGCTCCCTGCGGGCAGGGTTCCCAGAGGCCGGAGGACCGTGCCACTCTTGCTCCTTGTTTCCCATGTTGTTATTTCCCATGTTGTTGTTTCCCATGTTGTTATTTCCCATGTTGTTGTTTCCCATGTTGTTGTTTCCCATGCGAGCGTTCGTGCGAGAGGGTGCGTTGTGCATGGCGTTGTTCCACTTCTGCCCCTCAACCCGTTGGTTGGGGGGCGGCTTGGGGGACATGTTCCTGCGGCCTGCAGATCGGCTATCATTCTCATCACTTCCCTTCTTACCGCCTGCCTGCACGTTCTGTGGCTGATGGCCTACTGCTGACGCCATGGCTGCCACCATGGCGTTGAATTGCTCTGAGGAGGGAGGGGCAGCATTCATGGCCCCGGACGCATACATAGACTCGAACGTTTGGTGCATCTCAGGTGTAAGCATTCCCCCTACTCCAGGCATGGGAGGGAACCCGTTCGGCATCATGGGGGGCATGGCACCCGGGGGGAGGAAGCTGTTGGGAAAGCTGGGAGGGAAAGGCATGCCAGGCATCATGCCTGGGTAGCCCATGCCAGGATACGCCATGCCAGGATAGCCTGTGTAGGGGTTCATCTGACCCATGAAGCCGTTCCCCTGCATAGCAGCGGCCATTGCACCCATATCATGCATACCTTGCTGCTGCTGCATGTATGGGTTGTTGTACATGGCTGCGGCCAAGTAGATCGCCTGCAGTTGCTGGTGGTCGGGCACCGGTGGTCTACCAATACCCATCTGTGTGGGGGCGACATCCATACCCCTGGGGAGCGCAGCGAGGTCTGCATCCATTCCTGAGTTCACACCGGCGGGGACAGGCGCCTGCACCGCCTCTGAAAGACCCACAGCCTGGTTGGCAGCAGCTGCCATGATGTTGTCTTGCTTAGTACTGTCTGGCTCAGCATGCACCACTTCATCACTCACAGACAGTCCCTCCTCCTCGAGCTTCAGACCAGCCAGCAGGGCAGCTGGATTGGCGATGTTGACACTAGTGTTGCGGAGCTTGGATGGAGTGTGGGTAGCGTTGTTGCGTTCCATGGCCCGTCCAGGAGAGGCAGTACAGAAAGTATTACCCCCGGGGGAGGCGGTGCGGAAAGCATTGCCCCCCTTGGATGTGTCTAGGGCTGGACTGCCCACTGGGCCAAGCCCTGCTGAGGCACCCGTGAAACTGCTGCGTCCGCTGCTGCGGTTGCTGCCTACCCCACCCGCTGGCGCGGTGAAGCTGCCAGTGGGGGAGCCAGCGCGAAAGCCCAACATAGGGCTGCCCAGACCAGCCAGGGCCATAGAGTCTTGGAGCATGCTGCCAGTGAAGCTTCCGGGACCGTCATCAGGGAGCCTGAAAACCTGAGCAGATCCATGGGGAGAGCCAGCGTCCACCCCCCATTGGTTGGTGTCGTAGTTGTCCTGAAGCAGGGAAGAAACAACAGATAAGAGATGAATACTGCCAAGCAGCTGCTGATGTTGAGGTTTGGCTAGGTCAATAAATTATCTGTACAAAACATAACAAACACCCAGAACACTAAGCACAAGATTGTGCTGCAAGCCCCTAAGTATCACCCTCTTGCAACTGCTGCGTACAGCAACATACGACCCATTTTGCGCCTGATTGTCTACAAATTCTGTCCCAGATCCCAGCGAAGTCCCCACCAAAATAAGAGCGAGTCTGGTTGTAGTAAGCATGAGAAGCAGCACCATGAGGCTATAATTCTCACCTGGGAAATAAAAGATCCATGACTGGGGATGGGGATAGCATTGGACTCCTGTTAGGGACAACATGACGCGTTAGAATGGGGATGGGAGAATCATACGCCACGCGGGGCATACTTACTCGGAAGATCCAAGAATTGCTATCTACAGACAAACAGACTGCTGGAGAAGACAAGGTGAAGCCAGGGCAGTATTACACTGCCTGATAACTTGATAAGCTTGCTTGATAAGGGTGGAGTCCATAAAAGCTTCCAATATCATGCTGTTCTGAAATCACCCCAGGCAGTAAAAGGGCAACATAGAAAGACTGGGTAAGGGCACTACTGCATTGCATGATCAGCTGCGTTGAAAGACTTGGACAGAAGTGCACCTACGCTTTGAGAGAAAGACATCTTGGCAGCAGCCTCCAGAAGGAAGCTCACAGCCGCGTGGGTATTCGCAGCATCAGGAATAGCCTGGAGAAAAGAGGACGGCGCTTTGTGAGAGAGGGCAGGCTAGGTGTGTTAAAAACTTAGCGAACGCAAGACCGAGGGGGCTGTAACCAGCCAAGGTTCAACCATCATAAGCTTACATTGGAGACATTGGTAGAGAAATCTCCAGGCCAGTTGCTGTGCATATGATCCCGTCCAGCATTGATAGGCGGGGGCAGTCGAGGATTGATGTTGCGGTTGGCGTAGTAAAACTGCAGGGCGGGGCAGGGAAGGTGAGATGAGTCAATATTCGATCCACATACGTGGTTGCCCACTAAAGGGACACATATTGAAGCAAACCATTTGACAACTTCTCGGACGCCCATGTAGCTGCAGCGATTCCCAGATTCGCAAATTACCTGAACATAGTCGGGATCCTCCAGATAGGCTCGCAACTTGTCGGCATTAACCAACCCAGATGAGTCAGGAGCCTTCATAGATAGCAGTGACTCGGCCTCGAAATACGGGGTGGCAAACGTGCCTAGCTTGTAGGCCGAGGCCATAGGACTTCCTGGGAGCTCATCCATTTGAGGGGGGGCACTTCCAGGTCGCTTCAAGGTAGGCAAGATATTTTGAAACAATTTGTTCTCGACAAAACGAGAGATGTCTGGGGGCATGGTGGCGCTAATCGAATAACTCATGATGGCGAAGATAGTAGAAAAAACTAGGTGCTCATATCCCGGAGAGAATAGGGATTGCTTCAATAACCAGCGTTCAATAGTGAGCGGAGAGAAGGCCTGCGAAGTTATGAAAAGATGGATTGCTAAACTGCGGCCCTGTTAGATGCAAGTTACGATTTGGCCACGCGCGCAGAAGTTATTTTGTTCTGTGCCCCCGTGGCGCGCGTCACCCTGCTCGCTCGTTACACTTCAGTGACTAGACGGTCGCACTACCCACTCAGCAACCCGCCCCCCCAGCGCCCCCGGGCCCGGGAGCCTGCGCCAGTCGCTTCCACCCAGCCCCCCCGGGGGGGGTAGCTAGGGCCAGATCTGGTTACACGTTTTGGCATGTCTCTAAGCCGGTGCGCAGCCAACAGTAACACGATTTTTTGTATAGGCCTTCAGTCGACAGCTTCGTGGTGAAGTACCTCGAAAAATATTTGTGTTACCTGCGGCTGCTCACCACGAAAAAATGGCCTCAACAGGCCCCAAATACTGGTAGACGAAAATCAGTCCAGAAAGTTACACTTTTTCCACTTTTTTTTACCCATAATTTTGAGCTCGACTTCAAAACACCCTTGGCCAAGATGCAAAACTTTTTTGAAATAGACATACCTTCCCGTTCTGGGCTTCAGATAGGATTTGGCACAGATCATATAATTTGACCGAAAATGTGCCAAAAATGGCACATTACATTACATTACATATCTTGTGTTTCAAGAGTCTCATACAAGTTGGAAACTCAATCCAAGTTGCAGATGACTAGTTTTCACCCTTACAGCATATTCTACCCAGATGTATTTGGTGAAGAAGTTGAGGAGGTCACCCATTTGACCTACTCAAGTACCAAGCCAGACCATTCCCAGCCCTTACAGGCTGGCATACCGACCCGCAGCAGTCGGAACGAGAGGCAAGATCATGCAGTTTCTGACAATTCAACTTCAGGCATTATGATGGATGGCACAATTCGATGGCGATTGGTCGACTCCCTGGCTCGATCTGTGCTCTGTTGAGCTCGCGGCAGTCACTTACGTACGATCGTGTACCCTCGGGACTTCCGGGAAACTTTCTCCACAGGCCACGGCAGGATGCGAAACTACGATGTAAACTCCGGAAATTGCTTTGCGTTTGCTGTTGGTCTTCACGGAGACATCGGAAAACGAAGAACCAGTTTTGGGCCTGGGGTTTATGTAGCTTAACCCCCTTTTGGCCTGGGCGGGCCCTGGCCTGCCAGGGTGGGGCGCTTCCACCATCTTCGGACCCGCAGACCCTGCCACTCTTTATCCCCAGCACACCCCAGCCTGACCTCACCATCCCGCCCTCCATGATAGCCCCACAGGCTCTGCAACCCTCCAACCGGCTATTGCCGAAAAAGGGTTTCTCGTGCCCTCGACCCAAACCAGGGTTCCTCAATGATCGATAATATAGAGGTGAAATGTAGCCTTGTGGCCCTGTGTGTGTGTTGGGGGGGGGGGGGGGGGGGGGAGGGGACTAGGGCCAGATTGAGTTCCACGTTTTGGAAAAGATATATTAGAAGGATACGGCGATGCTCCATTGCTCGAATCCTCGAATTCAACGTTTTCTAAATTTCTAAATTTCTAATTTTCTACTATTTAATAAGTCTTAATTACTTTTACAGTTAGTAACTATTAATAGTTCAAACCTTAGCTGAATAGCAATAACTTATCAAACCCGACATATATTAGTAGGATATTGGCATGTCTCCAGGCTCGAACCAACCGTGATCGGTTTTTCTCAGGGTTGTCAGTTGACAACCTTGTGGTGAAGTTTCGCAAATTTGGTTGGGCTGCCCCAAGGCAGCATGGGATCATGGGATGAGCAGTCCCTGCACCGAATACTGAAGTGTTTGTGCTTGTGCTTGTGCTTGTATGAATGTTTGCACGAATTCTGTCTAGAGATCCTTGATGCAGGTTTCGAAGGATCGAAGGGTATAATATATTAAATCAATTAGCATAAGGGGTAATGTGCAAAAGTGATCATGCTGAACTCGGCATTTTGTCATGAACGTGGAGGAGAAATCGAAACAAGACCTAAAAGAACGAAATGAGAAGATTTGTATGCAACTGTGTTCGTGCTAGTGTGCTCGTTTCAGGTGGTGGTGGTGATGGTGGTGGTAGAAACAGTGCCCTTTTAAAAATCCATGTTTTGAAATGTTACTATTCTAACAATCAACTTGTCATGATTTCATAAGCAAAAAAACACGAGCAAAAAACTGCGCTTGCATCATATTGTGGCCTCCAAATTCTACGTTAGGGGCGTTAAACATAACGTTTTCAACAACCCTGGTCGCCATTTGCACACAATGAACTTGAACACGTACTTGCTTTGGCTGCGTGACTCCAGCCTTTATTATAGCCATTCAGAGGATGCTTTGGGAGATGGGTTTTCGAAAAACGACGGACTTCGGACTTCGTATCTCAATTGTAGCCTGATATCTGAGAATTCTGGGAGAAATCTGGGATATTTGGCCTGTGAAGTACGAAGTCTGACCTCTGAACCCAATTTATCCCCTGAATTGCTTCAAGACTCCTCGTTGTCTTCGGCTTGTCAACTTGCAGCGGCGGGTGAGCACACCATGCCTTGTGTTGCGCTCTGCGTCAACGTCGAGAAGGCTACCAAATGGTAGGCTTCGACCTCCCTCTTGGAGGAGCTGCGAAAAATCAAACGTGGACTCGTCCATGCTTACGTTGGATGCGGGGGCCTATACTATTATACTACGTTCCACGTGGGGGTTCGCGTCAGAAAGTAGCGGTAAAACCAGCAAAACGATGAGGCAGTGGGTGAATCTGGATCAGCGTCAAACATGCTAGGGAATACGATGTGGTATATGAATACCTTGTAACACGGAGTGTCTTGTAACTGGGAGCCTAAGAAATGATCTCAGGAGTTTAGACGGCCCTAAGAGTCAGAAGCACGGCTTAAGACTCCGCTTCCAGCGCGTCTAGACCCTAATGGAACCCTCGTTTTAGGTATTCCCGAGTAGCTGATCAGACACTGATCAGTAGGTCAATTCGCTCGGTTTCAACTGCCTACAGAAGTCGTTCGTCATCTGTCGGAAAGTCGTCACCACCGCGTGGCAACTCAGTGGGAGGATCGTTATCCACCACAATTCCCCCTTCTCTAGCCCTAGCCTTCTCCTGAAGTCTAGTACTCTTTCGAATGAGAAACTATTCAGGGGTTACAGTCGCATAATCCCTGTGAGTAGGTTTTTTAACCGTTTTAGGTTTCGGGTCGTTGGCACCTATCACGGGTCGTACCCGAGAAGGGTGTTGTCTCCAATACAAATCGATTTGTTCAGAGCACATAGGTAACAACTCTTCTTCGAGTTCCCAAGAGTGAACATGGTCTGAGTGTAACCATTGTACATAGTAATACACCGTACCAGACTGTATCTTGTGATCAACAACGTTGCTAATCTCGTAGATAGGTTCACCGCATGTGCGTAACAATTCCGGATTTGGTCTAATAAACCCAGTCCCGTCGGATAGGTATTCTTTGACAAGAGATACGTGAAACGTTGGATGAATCTTCCATCCTTCGGGGAGGGATAGAGTCACTGCAATGGTCTCCCCCTCTTTTGGATAGTGTGAGAGATTTCGTAGGGACCAACGAATCTGGGCATGAGCTTCCGAGTCATACCAGGCCAGTATTTGATGTTCTTCGAGTTCAACAAAACTTCCTGACCGTGAGTATACTTCACCGGTCGACGGTGCAAGTCTGCATACGTTTTTTGACGATCCTTCGCGGATTTAAGCGCTGCCTTGGCCGTGGCATATGCGTTATTCATATGCTCGACCCAGGACAGGGCTGGTTGATGTGCCGTAGCGATGACATCATCTGATGGTTGTAGTGCCACTCGAGGGTATCTACCGTACAGCAACCGAAACGGAAAATCTCGAATGCTTCTGTTGTACGAGTTGTTGATGGCGAATTGTGCATTCGGCAAAAGACTGGCCCAATTTTTCTGATTCGCAGAGGGAAAAATGGCGAAGAGTGTCTTCGAGAACACTGTTCATACGTTCTGTTTGACCATCTGTTTGTGGGTGAAATGCAGTCGACATTCCAGGGCGGATACCGCACAGAGTTAATAGTGTTTGCCAAAACTTACTCGTGAACTTAACATCGCGATAAGAGATGATGGAAAGCGGATGGCCTTGTTCGCTGAGCACGCGCTCGTGGAACAGGGTAGCAATCTTTTCAGCATCGTCTGTCGTTTTGCATGGGATAAGTTTGACCATCTTCGTAAGGCGATCAACGATCACGTAGATCTGATCAAAACCATTCGATTTCGGTAGCCCAACGATGAAGTCCATGGACAGTGAATCGAAGGGGGCGGTCGGAATCGAAAGGGGTGGAAGGTTACCCTGCGGGTTCTGATGTGAAATTTTTACCCGTTGGCAAGAATCACAGTGGCGTACGTAATCAACGACATCGAGTCGCATGGCAGGCCACCAATAGTAGCGTGCAACAGATCGAAAAGTTCGGTAGATGCCTCCATGTCCACTTCGTTGGGTATCGTGGAAAGCAAACAAAAATCCGAGCTTTGAGCGAATTACCATTTGGTACAACGATCTGCGACTCAGATGCTGCTCGTATGGATTTGCCGGTGCCAACCCAGAAACCATCTGCCCGTTTGGAGAGGTACTTGGTATTGTGCGGATTATCGAACCACAAGTGTTCCGTGTAACCATGCAGAATATCTGGGGCTATTTCGCGCATGTTGAGTGGGTCATTTGCGGACAGCCTCTGAATGAACAAAGCCGTAGCCTCTGAGAAGGCTGGATTCCTACTCAGAGGGTCAGCTACGTTAGTACGGCCCGCGATATGAGCCCACTTCATGTTCGTGAAGCGCGAGAAAAACTCAAGATATCGTGCCTGCTTTCTGCTCAGCATGGGCTGATTTGCAAGGTAGACGAGGGGTTCGTGGTCGGTGTCAAGTTCGAACTTGCCAGTGCAACCTTCGAGGTAGCATCGCCATTCTTTCAAGGCCAAGTACACTGCGAGTAATTCTTGCTCGCCCGTGGAGTAGTTTCGTTCAGCGCTTGAGAATTTGTGAGAGTGGTACGCGATGGGTCGCCCATCTTGCATGAGAACGCCCCCTGTACCAACGACAGAAGCATCGGTTACCGCCCGATAGTCCTTCGCTGGTCAGGGTGTGCAAGCAAAGGAGCCTCCGTAAGACTTTCTTTGATGCCGAGGAATGCCTCCTGGCAGGCTTGGGTCCAAACATTTTGAAATGCAGGTCCCTTGAGCCCTGCCTGTCGTTTTCCGAGTGGTTTCGGACTTGGTGTCACCGTCGGTGATTTTGTCAGTCCTGGCGGTTTCAATTTCGGTGAAATCGGTGCTGGCCTGTCTGTTAGATTCGAAATCTGGATTAGAGGGGCTGCGAGCGTCGAGTAACCTTGGATAAACTTTCTGAAAAAGTTAGAGAGTCCCAGGAACTGCTGAACTTCCTTCGAGGAGGTAGGTGTGGGCCAATCTGCAACTGCTTTCACCTTCGTTTCGTTGACTCGGACGCCTTCACCGGAGAGCACATGCCCTAGGTATTTGACTTCCGGTCTATAGAAGAAACACTTTTCTCGTTTAAGAAAGAGGTGGTTATCTTCAAGACGTTGTAACACAATTCGAATGTGTTTTTCGTGTTCTTCATCATTACTGCTGTAGATGAGAATATCATCCAAGTAAATGACGACGAATTTGCCAATTAAATCTCTGAAAACGGTGTTCATGACTTTTGTAAAGGCCGAGGGTGCATTTGCTAGCCCCAAAGGGAGAACCTTGAAATCATAGAGTCCCATCGGGGTTATGAACGCAGTTTTCGGGACGTCTGAATCATGTAACCGTATGTTGTGGTATGCATTACGTAAATCCAGATTTGAGAACACACTAGCTCCTCGAACTGAGTCAAACAGATCGTCAATTCGTGGGAGGGGATAGCGATTTGGTACCGGGACCTTGTTCAATTTACGATAGTCGATAGCCATCCTCCAAGAGCCATCGGGTTTGGCGATGAAAAGGACTGGTGCGCCCCACGGGCTCGAGCTAGGGCTGATGTAGCCTTTGGCCAACAAGTCTTTAACTTGGTTTTGGACCTCTAGCAGTTCTGCGGGGGACAACCTGTGTCCTCGAGAGAATTGTGGGGATGCCGCCTCCGTGAGGGGGCATACGAATGGGGTGTCAGCCCTAAGGTCAGAAATCTTGTCAGCCGGGGCGAAGACCTTATTAAAGTCCGTTTCGCAACCCGAAATTATCCGTTCGTGTTTCGTTTGTTGCACCGTGTTTGCTTGTGCGGCCGTTACTCGAATTGTAAAGACATCGTCGTCTTGGTCCACTGATGTGACTAGGACTTCGAAACAATTGAGTTTTTGTTTTGATTTGCGGATAAACTTTTTAAGTGCTCTGTTCGACAGGACTCCTGGCGTTTTTCGCTGTGCTGTGTCAAAAAATTCGATACGTGCCAAAGTATAAGCAACCAATTCCTTGATGGAGAGAGGTTCCGACTCGAGTCGGGTGGAGTACAGTTCGACTCCTACTCTACGTTTATGCTTTTTAGCTATTTTGAAACTGGCTCTGAGACGTGTCTCTTCAAAACCAATGCAGCACCCCGTCTGCATCATCCAACTTCTTCCGATAAGTGCGGTGGTGCCGGGCCCTAGCGTAGGGAGGACATAAGCAGATTTAATTTCTGACCTATGTTTGCCTAAGTTCAGGACAAAACTCGTTCTCGTAGTAGTGAGGACTTGGGATCCATCAGCTACCCGCACCATGACTGGTGAGCCCGTAAAGGTGGCTAAACTTGCCCTAGCACAGAATTCTGCGTCTACGAAGACAGAGTCTGCTCCACTGTCAATGAGAACTTTGCCAGATACCCCCGATAGGGTGGCCTCAAAGTGTGCGGTAGCTTGGTCCGCGTGGACACAAGCTGTTGTGCAAGCAGATATGCATGGAATGGCAGGAGGCGGGGGCAGGGTCGGAAGGCAAGGAGGGGATGTGGTCTGTGCTGTAGATGGTGTTACACAGATAGTAGGGGACGGAAACTGAAAAAGAACATCCATATCTATGTCTACAAGCAGACCTACATCCTACTTCCTAACGGTAGGGCAGCTAGGGCACTTGGAGGGGGCAGTGGCTGTAGCGGCCGTGCGCTTCGTACCACACTTGTAACATAAGTTACCCTCCTTAGCTAGTTTAATAGCATCCGGTGTCCAGGGCTGACCGTCAGCCTGCTTCCACTTATGCTTTTCAGCAAATTGTAGCTGTCCCGCAGGGCTGGAAAAGGGCGGCGGGCCCGTTGCAGCTGGAGTCTGGGCCGTGCCCTTCTTGTGCTTGTGCTGGGTGGACCCCTCGTGAGGTCCACCAGGCCGTTTGCCTTTTGCCTGAACGTACATGGCCGAGGTAGAGGTTGGTGTTTTGGTGGCAGCAAGTTCAGTTTCAATGGCAGCAGCATGTTCGACAAGCTCGTCTAAAGAGGAAAATCGGCCTCCTTGTGCAGCAGTACGTCTGCGGCATCGTGCCTCGATGGTTTGGAATCAGACCAAACCGAAACAGAACTAGCTGATCATCCAATTGCATACCCCGGCAATGCGCACTTCGTTTTGGAAAGCCATAGCGTAATGCCTAACCGTCGAGGTCTGCCGAATCGAGTTGGCATGCAGCCGTTGGCGTGCATTGATGTCGTCGTCAGCATGGTAGGGGTCATAGAAGTTTAGGAACTGAGTTTTTATCTCAGCCCACGTAATGGCCGGTGACGCGGTCATGAGGTGGTTTAGCCACTCGGCAGCTACCCCACCAAAGAAGTTTGGTATGTTGGATGGTACTAACATATGGTGCAACGTGCAATATGACTCTAGCAACTTCCACCAAATCCTACCCCTCGGGAGCTTCTTGTCTTCTACCCCAGTCCAAAGGGATGGACGTTCATACTTGCCAACTAAGGGCCTCGGGACCAAGGGCAAAACATGTGACTCTACCTTAGCTGCCGCAGCTTGTAGCTCAGCCACTTTGGCCTTGGCCTCCAGCAGCTCAATCTGGGCACGTAGAGCCATTAAAGCGTCCGAATGAGGTCCAGCGGGAGGGCCAACTGCGGGCGGTCCTGCAGCGGGCGCTTCAGCAGCGGGCTGGCCAGCAGCAGGCGATCCATCAGCAGGGGGGCCCGCAGGCAGTCCAGCTGTGGGGGCCGCGGGTTGTCCAGCGGGGGCGGGGGGCGTTGCAGGCGATCCAGCAGCGGGGCCATCCGGTGGTCCAGCGGGGGCGGGGGGCGTTGCAGGCGATCCAGCAGCGGGGCCCTCAGGTGGTCCAGCGGGGGCGTTTGCTGGGCCTTCAGGAGAGCGGAAACTCGAAGTGTCTCCTGTTCGGCATCCCTCATTCGCATTTGGAGCCGAGCCATCTCCTCAAGGTGCTTGGATGCGGTGGCCTCGGCCTCGTGATGGTGAAGAAGTTCGAGGCTAGCGATAACCCTGTCCTTCTCCACGAGGGCAACATGCGCGGCAGCCTTGCCAAGCGGCGTGGAGTCAGGCCTTGTGGCGACCTTCTTGCCATTGACTTTGACAGCCATCCGCGCTTCCTTCAGCTCCTTCTCGGTAGCTGAAAGGTCGGGAGGCGAAGGTGCCGGCCCTCCAGCGCCTTTTCTTTTCTCCTTGGAGAGCTCGTGCAGCTCCCAAGCCTTGACTTGCTGGACGAGCTCCTCGTGGTCCATGTCGTCAACATCCGGGACCTCAGAAGGTGGAGCCGCAGCAGCTTGGGCTGAAGAAGAGGCCATACTCGGTGATGGTGGGCTCGAGGGGACGTCGGGGGTGGGGAGTAAAGCGAGTGGCGCGGTTTGAAAGAGCGACCAGGCTCAAGAAACCAATTGTGGTATATGAATACCTTGTAACACGGAGTGTCTTGTAACTGGAAGCCTAAGAAATGATCTTAGGAGTTTAGACGGCCCCAAGAGTCAGAAGCACGGCTTAAGACTCCCTTCCCGCTTCCAGCGCGTCTAGACCCTAATGGAACCCTCGTTTTAGGTATTCCCGAGTAGCTGATCAGACACTAATCAGTAGGTCAATTCGCTCGGTTTCAACTGCCTACAGAAGTCGTTCGTCATCTGTCGGAAAGTCGTCACCACCGCGTGGCAACTCAGTGGGAGGATCGTTATCCACCACATACGACGTGCCCTTGATCACGGCTGGCGAGTTGCCATTTCTAAACACCTTCGCTGTCATGCGATCAGCAACGGGAAGCACAGAACAAAAAACGTGTGCCGCCCGCGGCATGGAAGTGGGCCTAGTTCGTGCAGGGGACCCCTGAGTTCGTGACCCTTGTCTTCTGGGGCAAATATGGTTTTCCACCGTTAAAAACCGCGCCGCGGTGCGGAGGGCTCAGTGCGAGTGAATGTGGCTTTAATTTGTGCAAAGAGGGCGTCTTGAGCCAATACGGATGCACCGGGTAGGTGCCGTCCACGTCGCCATCCCTGTTGCCATCCCGTCTGGGGAGCTGAGGAAGCAGCCAACTGTTGCCACGTAACAGATTGCCAACCAACTTCACGGTAGATCCAAGGCAAATGCTGACCGAATCTCAACCGAAGTTGACCTCAGTTGGGCACGGGCCTAGTCGGGCCTAGCCTGAGTCACGCGGACCCATGAGTGGACGGACGCGTCCGCGATGACTGGGGGCGGACTAGACACCCAGGCACTAGGGTTTCAATTTCATTGTATTATAGCATTTATGCGAGGTTTTGTATTGGTGGTTTCAGTTGCTTTAAAGTACGCGTCGTGCCTCTCAGAAACCATTATTTCGTTCAAGCAAGAAACCCTACGAACAAAACTTACAGTCAATCCAAATGAGCATGAAAGCATCACTACTAGGCCGAGCAATTGAGGCGCCCCGCGCTGCTGCCCCCCGCTGGATTCCATCTCGAGGGTCGTTGCGCGTCCAACGCACTGCCTTGTCAGTTCTCGCGTACCAGCCAGATCCCAGCCACAGCGATAAGTCGAATAAGGTAATTCATTGCTTCTGCAGGATGATGGCCCCCTCATGCACCCCCTCTAGGTTTCTTTGCCCCTGTTTTCCGTCGCAATTGAAGTTTCCTCTGAACTCAATTCGAGTTGTGAACCCTTGTTGTGCGCGAATCATGTGTGCAGGGCAAAACCTTCGAAAACAAAAACAGGCGCAGGGGACGGCCCGCTAGCGAAAGGAGGGAGGACGACTCGCCTATGGTAGGTGCTATGGCTTGAATCGCCACCCCTCTCTCTTCCTCCCAGAATTCAGCCTCAGATGCAACGAGAATCTGACAGTAGCTGACACAATTCACCCCATTCCGCTCATGAGTTGTTTGCCATTTGAATCGATGATGAGCTCTCTCCCCCCCACCCCACCCCACCCCGCCACCCACCCCCACCCACACACACACACACCTCCACCACCTCCTGGCCCCAACTCCAACCCTGCTACCTGCCTGCCTGACGATTTGAACCTTCAACCCCCGTGCAGAGAGACGGTAACCGGGACAGGCTCATCGGACTTCTCACAGAAAGGTAGGCAGCCGAGTCGCTTCGCTCCCACTGTTCCTAGCACCTGTCGACCATCACTAACAAACAACGGCCCTACTCGCTGTCTAGGTCCGCCAAGACCCTCCTGGTATACCTGCAAGAGACCAATATGAACGTCTTCCATTGGCTCATGAACTACATGATTGAGAATCCTATTCCCAAGGTGAGTGGGCGTCAAAGTTTTCGTATTCCTTGAGAGTCTTCGAATTCCCTAACGCGTGCCGTCGGGTTTCCTCTGGTTCCCGCCAGCGGGTTTTGGCTATGTCGGTTTCTTTTTTTGATTCCGCCAGCTGGTTCCGAAAGCCTTCCTCCTTATCTGATCCGTTTGTTTCTGGTGCGAACTAGTCATGCTGCGGGCACACGAGGAGGTCAGTAGTACCCTTTAATCTGAGAGGTAGTTCCTGAAGAGCCTGTGCACTTCCCCAAACACATCTGCATTCTGGCTGTAACTGTTCTTCCCCTGACTCTGCAGAACGGCAGCTGGGATGACATGAGTGGAGAGACCTTCTTGAGGCAGTTGCTTTCCATGCCTGTGGGCATGACCAAGCTCGCGGTAGGTTATTGGATTGCTGTATCATTTTTTGCTTTGCACCATGAGTATGATGCAGTGCATACTTTGTGCGGGGCACATAAGGCCTGGGGGTGTTTGTGTGTGTTTTGGTGTTGGCATGTGTGAGTGTGCATGTTTGTGCGTTAGCGTCAGTCTGGGGGGCCCACTGGAAGAAACCTCAGCAGATATTATGTTTGCCCCTATCCCTTGCCCCTAACCCTCTTCCCCCCCTGCCAATTCTCCCTCCTCCCCTCCTCACCCTCCCCCCCCTGCATGCATAATCTGCGGGGCAGATGAGGGGTGGGGGATCACAGTTGAAGTGCCTTGGGGTGAGTCCAGGCTTGTAGCTGGATGCATATTGATCTTCATTACGATCATGGCTACTCTTGTTTTACTGCTGGTGTACTGCAGACCAGGCTTGCAGCTGGATGCATAATGATCTTGGATACGATCATGGCTACTCTTGTTGTACTGCTTGTGTACTGTTGACTAGACTTGCAGCTGGATGCATATTGATCTTCATTAAGATCATGGCTATTCTTGTTGTACTGCTGGTGTACTGCAGACTAGGCTTGCAGCTGGTTGTATGTTGATCTTCATTGCGATCATGGCTACTCTTGTTGTACTGCTGGTGTACCGCTGACCAGGCTTGCACCTGGATGCATATTGATCTTAATTACGATCATGGCTATTCTTGTTGTACTGCTGGAGTACTGCTGACCAGGCTTGCAGCTGGATGCAAATTGATCTTCATTACGATCATGGCTATTCTTGTTGTACTGCTGGAGTACTGCTGACCAGGCTTGCAGCTGGATGCAAATTGATCTTCATTACGATCATGGCTATTCTTGTTGTACTGCTGGAGTACTGCTGACCAGGCTTGCAGCTGGATGCAAATTGATCTTCGTTACGATCATGGCTATTCTTGTTGTACTGCTGGTGTACTGCTGACAAGGCTTGCAGCTGGACGCATATTGATCTTCATTACGATCATGGCTACCATTGTTGTAAGGGTAGTGTACTGACTTTGAAACAAGTGGTGTACATGTACAGACATCTCTAGTACTACAGGGATGTGTGAGTGTATTGCTGATTTGTGTGCTTGTAGACGACGACCTAAGTGCTTTCTAGATGCGCATACTAATACACTTCCTATATAGTATGCTTACTAATGACTAGCTGTGCATGTTGGAGAACCGTGAGGCCTTGTACTATCACACTTCCTAGACAGTATGCTTACTAATGCGCTGACTCATGACTATCTGGTACTCGTTGCAGAACTGTGAGGCCTTGTACAATCACACGTCCTAGACAGTATGCTGACTAATGCGCTGACTCATGACAACCGGTTGCGCTGACTCATGACTACCGGTTGTAAAACCGCAAGGCCTTGTGAGGCCTTAAACAAACACACTTTGAGGCATTGTGCTTACCAATGCGCTCATCCATGACTACCGGGAACTGGTTGCAGAACCGCGAGGCCTTGTACAATCACACCTCCTAGACAGTATGCTTACTAATGCGCTTCCTAATGACTACCTGGTACCTGTTGTAAAACCATGAGGCCTTGTACAATCACACTTTGAGATAGTATGCTTACTAATGTGCTGACTCATGACTACCTGGTACTTGTTGTAAAACCGCGAGGCCTTGTGAGGCCTTGAACAATCACCCTTTGTAGGCATTGCGCTTACAAATGCGCTTACTCAATGACTACCTGGTACTGGTTGCAGAACCGTGAGGCCTTGTACGTTCACACCTCCTAGACAGTATGCTTTCTAATGCGCTTACTAATGACTACCTGGTACCCGTTGCAGAACCGTGAGGCTTTGTACGATCACACCGAGAGCACTGGAGTGGATCCCCGTCAGATTGCCCAAAGAATTATGGATGTAAGTGGATGCTTAGCCGGGTTCATGGGAGGGGTGGGGCAAATAATTGTGGATGTAAGTGAATACCTCGCCGGGTTCATAAGTTCATAGTCGGATTTGGTTGGGGTGGGTTGCTCCAAATTTTTATGGATGTACGTGGATGCCTAGCTGGGTTCATCGGTTTATGGTTGGTGTGGGGTGGGGTGGGCTGCATAATTATGGATGTAAGTGGATGCCTAGCTGGGTTAATCAGTTTATGGTTGGGGTGGGGTGGGGTGGGGTGGGCCACATAATTATGAATCAAGTGGATGCTTAGCCGGGTTAATCAGTTTATGGTTGGGGTGGTGTGGGGTAGGCCACATAATTATGGATGTAAGTGGATGCCTAGCTGAGTTCATCGGTCCATGATTGGATTTGGTTGGGGTGGGGTGGGGTGGGGTGGGCTGCATAATTATGGATGTATGTGGATGCCTAGCCGGATTAATCAGTTTATGGTTGGGGTGGGGTGGGGTGGGCCACATAATTATGGATGTAAGTGGATGCCTAGCTGAGTTCATCGGTCCATGATTGGATTTGGTTGGTGTGGGGTGGGGTGGGCTGCATAATTATGGATGTAAGTGGATGCCTAGCCGGGTTAATCAGTTTATGGTTGGGGTGGGGTGGGGTGGGCCGCATAAATATGGATGTAAGTGGATGCCTAGTCGGTTCCAAGTTGCTGCCACTTTGTTTTTCTAACAACCAGTTTACATAGTGTTAGTGGGAAGGCTTCTGTCGATTCGTTGTCTTGGGATGTTTCAAGTTGAACAAAGAGGGGGAAATGCAACACGGATTGGTATGTATGGGATGGTCTAACATATCTTTTCTTTTCAGCTACGAGCTGCAGCTTCTAGGCAGCTCCCTAAGATAGCAACGTGTATCTTCGGGTTGGTCATTGTAGGGATTGCTATCTTAGGCATGGTCTATCATAGCGTTTCTTTTCAGCTACTTGCAGAATGAAATGATCACTGTAGCACAAACTCGGGGCCTTTGTCGGCCAAATGATCGTTTGGGGTTCAGTTCATCAGTGCTTCTTCTTTTTCAGCCCTTCATATCACGGTTGGTGAAGTCCCTAGTCTATTTGGCCTACCCCTGGACTGCAACATACATACAGCTACGAGCAGCAGCTTTTAGGCAGCTCCTAACATATATAGCAACCTGTATCTTAGGGTTGGTTATTTCAGGGATGTTTACCTTAGGGAAGGTATATCATAGCTTTTATTTTCAGCTACGAGCAGCAGCTCCTAGGCAGCTCCCTAAGATAGTAACCTGTATCTGAAGGATTGTTATCTTAGGGGTGGTATATCATAGCTTTTCTGTTCAGGTACGAGCAGCAGCTTATAGGCAGCTCCCTAAGATAGCAACCAGTATCTTAGGGAGGGTATATCATAGCCTTTCTTTTCAGTTATGGGCAGCAGCTTCTAGGCAGCTCCCTAGGCTTAGTACCCAGCCAAACCTGTAGCATTAGCATAGTGAAAGTGGAAGCTGTCAGAATCACATTTCCAGAACTGTTTAAATAGGGGCTTGGGGCTTAGACCAGTGGCCGGCTCAGGGAGTTGTCTAGAAGCTGCCTCTTGTAGCTGAAAAGATAAGCCCTGGTGTACTTATTTCAGCTTAGTGGCTGGAGCAAGGAGCTGCTTAGAAGCTGAAAAGAAAAGCCCTGGTGTACTTACTTCAGCTCAGTGGCTGGAGCAAGGAGCTGCTTAGAAGCTGAAAAGAAAAGCTATGCGATGAGATGATGGGAAATTCTATAGAGCTCTCTTGCCAAGATGTTTCTGCATACGGGTGGTAAAAACCTAAACCCTACGCCCTCATTTGCTTTGCAGATTCGTAGCCAGCTGGCCCTAGAGTTCATCCAAGACTTGACCGGCATCAAGGAGGAGAACAATGACATGATGAGGGAGACGCTAGAGAGCTCTCTTGCTAAGATGATTGCGGGTATGGGCGAGAGCCAGGACTATGTGCCCCACCCTGAGATGCAAGGGGAAGCTTCAACCTCAGAGGATACAGCATCCTCTTCCACAGCAGCCGCACTCAAAAACACACCCGCTGAGGCATCTGCAATTGTTGTGGTCAAGTCAGAAGAGGAGACCTCAGAGCCCGTTATTCCTGCAGTTTCCAAGGCAGAGGACGAGCCTGCTGGGCCCCCTGCACTGGTTGTGGCCAAGGCAGAGGATGAGGCTGCTGTGCCACCTGCACTGAGTGTGGCCAAGGCAGAGGACGAGCCCGATGTTCCTGTTGTTGCCCAATCTGAGGACAAGGCTGCTGAGGTCGCTGTACCTGTTGTTGCCCAATCTGAGGACAAGGCTGCTGAGGTTGCTATACCTGTTGTTGCCAAGGCCGAGGATGAAGATGCCGAGCCTGCTGCACCTGCTGTTGCCAAGGCCGAGGACACGGCAGCTCCTGTCATGCCTGCCGCTGTTCCTGTGCAAGCTTCATCAGCCACCCCTGTGCTGAAGCCTACGGCAGAGAAGGAGGTGGCAATGCAGCAGCCCATGCTTCCTACCTGGAAGCCCACACCCGTGCAGCAGATCAAGCCTGGCCCCTACATGCCTGCCCCTATTCATGCTCACCAGCTGCCGCAGATTGTGAGCAAGCTGAATGATGAGGGTAAGCCCCAATGCTGAATAAAGCAAGGGCAAGAGCTGACTGAGTGTGCGTATGCCTGGGTTGCCCTGACAACCCGCATTATATTTACGATCCGTTGCTGTTCAAACGTCCATTGCTGTTTGAACCTCGGATTGTATGGGCAGGAGTTAAGTTTGAGTTGATCTGGTAGTGTGATCTGGCTGAGAAGAGGGGATGGCTGTACTAATACTATATGAATGTGCTGTACTAATATTTGAAATTTCCTGTGTCGAGTTGAGCAGAGCGTGTGTACTAGTCAAATTATTTGGTACTGTCCATAACTTCACTTTGGCCCGCTTGGACAATTCTGTTGTACCATAAACTGTACCATGTCTGTTGTACCGCTTCTGTTGTACCATACACTGTACCACTAGGCATGTGATCCTGATGGCACATGCATGCAATTTACAAGGTGTGGCAATAAAGCATAGTTGTGTGCAGTCGATCGGCTGGTTCTGTTGAGAGTGTCTACTGGCTAGACTGATCATTTTGTCAAGTGTGTTGTATCTTTCTTTTCTACCTGAAGCTGTGTTTGGAGGGGGAACCTTGAACTTGGTTACATGGATGCAGCCTTCTTAGGTTGTTTACATGGATGCAGCCTTCTTAGGTTGGTTACATGGATGCAGCCTTCTTAGGTTGGTTACATGGATGCAGCCTTCCTAGGTTGGTTACATGGATGCAGCCTTCTTAGGTTGGTTACATGGATGCAGCCTTCTTAGGTTAGTTACATGGATGCAGTCTTCTTAGGTTGGTTACATGGGTGCAGCCTTCTTAGGTTGGTTACATGGATGCAGCCTTATTAGGTTGTTTGCCGTGGAAATCTTGATGACATTGAGATCTAAAGAAAAGTGGCCTGTGATGCCCTTTCACATTTCAGAATGTGGGTTCAGAGCGTCTGAGCTGATTAGTTACGACTGGTATAGGTTTATTGGAAGAGAGAACTTGGACTTGAACTTGTGCTCTATGGCTTTAGTCATCTATTTGGCTGCTCGCCGACTTCGGCAGTAACATGAGTACTTGAACTTGAACAAAGTTACTTAGCTCCAACCAGCAGTTTGGCTGCTAGCTGTCTGTGGCAGTCAAATGATATACCAGGGTACACCTGGGTATCATGAGAACCAGGAAATGCAGGCAGTTCAAGAGGAGCGAAGAGACAGTTTTTCACTGCGTTGATGATGATGTTAGTTTGTTTTCAAGTCTAAACCGTTGGAGCTTTTTGAGAGTTAGTCTGTCTAGCTTTGCACGAAAGAGAAGAGAACATGCTTGGTCGTGTGATGTAAAAAAAGAGGTTGCGAACTCAGATCTTGGGAATTGGAAGTGCTACCTGGTTTCATTCGTGACCTGTGCATGCGACACAAATGACTTGCCACCCCGATACCCAGGTCAACCACTAAACCAGGGATCACATGATCTATTATAGGACTGGTAACGCCACTCGAATGGGGCCCTCGGTGTCATTGGTCTCTATCGGGGGGCCCATCTCCTGGGTTGGAAAACTTTTCACAACTAAAAGAAAAACTTTAAACTTAACTGGTTGCGATACATGGCTCCAGCCTATAACTTGAACTTACATGCTCTCACCCGTTCATGCATAGACAAATGACGCCTATCCCCGGGTACACCACTCAAACAGGTGTCTTCGGCGTCAACCCCTTTCGGTACATGGCTCCAGCCTGTAACTTGTACTTGGTTACATGCTCTCACCCGTATATGGTTAGACAAATAGCGGCTAGTCCACTCAAACCACACAAACTACACCTCTCAAACAGGTATCTTCATCTTCTAACCCTTTCGGTTGATGGCTACGGTGGTTGGGAGTTTGGTTTGTTTGTCCTCGACACACTCCTGATGTAATGGTTTTTTTTGCTTTGTGGGTGCTTTTTCTTTTTGTTTAAAGCACAGGGTCTCATACACCCTCGCGGTGTCAAGTAGACTTTAACATGTAATGTAATGTAATGGCTCTAGCCTGTAACTTAAACTTATTTACTCGGGACCAGCCTGCCATTTGGCTGCCCGCCGTCTTCGGCAGAAAAATACATATCTATGAAAAATGCTTGGATACATGGCCACGGCCTGTAAGGCTGCTTGCCGTTTTTCGGCAGTAACACAAGCAGTTCAAATCAAAGCATTATTATCAATAATATTTGATCCAACCTCTTTAAACACTCATCGATAAAACAAGGCAACTTCTCACATCTGGGTTGCAAATCACCTCATCAAGTAATGTACTAATGTAGAGGAATCGTAATTGGTGGTTGGCCCCAGTGAAAGCAAACGGGCTGGCCCCTTCAACCTCACGCCTCATAATAAGGCGTACTATAAACCGGTATTTCTTTATTCATTTATTAAAGGAATCATTTGTTCTCAGATTGGCAAATCAGGTTATGATAATTACATATCGCATTCAGAAGTCTCAGGAGCGGGAGCCAAATAAACAAGTTCACGATGAAGTGTCTAGGCCTGTAAAAATTGCAGCAACAATAACTCCCCGTGCGAGATCCACGGAAACCAGAGATTTCTAGAGCACATGTCAGAGTGCAGATTCGAGCTGGGGACTCCTCTTGGAGCCAGCACCAGCGTCGTCCTTAGAACCAACAAGTTCACAATCAAGTATCAAAGCCTGCAAACTCTCCTGGCGACGCCTCACGAGGGGGTGTTACTGCTGCATTTCCAACATTCCTAGCCAGTCTGGGCTGCCTTTGCTGCTGCCTAGAGGGATTGTTCTTGGAAACAGCTCCAGTGTCATCCTCAGAAGGGGCAGCGGACTGCGACTTGCGTGGTGCCGGACCTGTTGTACAAAATGGACCAGGTTTACTTTGTTACCAATCTGCAGTACTACTCTGTACTGTCATCACTCTGTGCTTTGTTACTACTCTGCAAGGTAGTTGATTGCAAGTGTACTTCAGTACTACTCTGTACTATTTTATTACTTTTTTATGCTCTGTAACTGCTCTCAAAGTTGTACAAAAAGGACCAAGCTGACTTTGTTACTACTGCGCAACCCGGGCCGGACGAAGCAGGTGTGGGGTCCTATCAGGTCTCTGGTTCGAACCCCAACGTGTTCACCTGGGCCCACCCGGAGGGTCTTCGACCGGCATGGTAACTGGACTCTAGGTGTGATGTAAGCCCGTCCATCGCATACTTACGAGGCGGTTCCCTTAATACCCACTGGGCACGTCCTTAGAGGTCATTGTGTGACAATTCTTGGATGTTTAAATTTACGATTTTTACAATTTTTACTACTTTGCAAGATAGATGATTGCAAGTTTACTTCAGTACTACTCCCAAAGTTGTAGCCTCTTTCAGTGATATACATTGGTCTAGTGGTAGACTAAGTCACTTTAAGAATGAAGAGTCGGGGGTTCGACTCCCCCTTCGGTCGCTCTTGGCGTTGCAGGTCGTCGTCAACCGCGATGGTAGCTTGTCCAGTTCAGGTAGGAGACCGCTCCCCACCCGCGTATGACGGGATCCCTTAACACCACGCCCCACCAGGCGTTATCATTACCTCCCAAAGTTGTACAAAATGGCCCGAGCTTACTTCGCAACTACTCTCAATGTTGTACAAAATGGATAAACTTTACTGTGTTACTACTTTAAAAAGTTGTACAAAATGGACCAAGTTGACTTTGTTACTAATCAACAAAATTGAGCTGTACAAAATGGCCCAAGTTGACTTTGTTAATACTCTGCAAGATCGTTGATTGCAAGAATACTTCAGTACTTTTCTGTACTATGTTATTACTCTATGCTATGTAACTTCTCTCAATGTTGTACAAAATGGATCAAGTCTACTCTGTTACTAATAAAAAAATGAGCTGTACCAATCCCCATGCAATTTGAGCTTGAACTTGAACTTGGTTACATAGCTTCAGCCAGTAATTTGGCGGCTTGCTATCTTCGGCAGTATTTTTTGATGATGAATGAATGAAAGAATTGCAATTAGAAATGAATGCAATTTGAGCAAGGGATGACCCTTATATAGACAATTTTCCTAATTGATTTTGAGGATTACCGGTGTTTTTGCTTTGTGGGTGCTTTTTCTTTTTGTTGAAGCACAGAGTCTCATACACCCTCGTGGTGTCCAGTAGAATTTAACATGTAAAAGACGAAAGACCGGTAATACCCATCCACCCAGGTGGAGCATTTAGGAACAAGTCCTAGGCGCATCGAAAGCGACGCAAAAAATCGGCGGAGAGTGTTGGCTGTTCGAGGTTTAGAAGGGTGGAGTGTGGGTTTACGACAGGGCCAGGGGCCAGTAAGGCCCAGGGTTGGAACGTGACAAACAAACAAACATACAGATAGACAGACAGACAGATAAGCAATCAGACGACGCGGAGAACCTGGGGGCTTCGCCAAAAAAGTGGTATAAAAGGTTATCTTCCTCAAATTGCATGGGGAGTTTTACAGCTTAAACTTTGAGAGTAGTAACAGAGTCTACATTTTTGGGTGTGTATGTTACAGTCCAGGGGTTGGCCAAATAGTATAAAGGGACTTGCCCAACTGTGACATGATGGGCTTAAAAAGAAAAAACACTGATGAACTGAACCCCAAACAATCGTTTTACCAAGGGGCGCCCTGAGTTCGTGCTACAGTGATCATTTAATTATATTTTTATCGGTAATACCAACCCAAACTCACTGCCAAGGTTCACTTCTAACCAACCCAACCAAACAATTAACTAACCCACCCAACCAAACCAACCCAAACTCACTGCCAAGGTTCACTTCTAACTAACCCAACCAAACAATTAACTAACCCACCCAACCAAACCAACCCAAACTCACTGCCAAGGTTCACTTCTAACCAACCCAACAAACAAACAAACCCAAACTCAATGCCAAGGTTCACTTCTAACCAACCCAGCCAACCAATTAACTAACCTAACCAACCAACCCAAACTCACTGCCAAGGTTCACTTGTAACCGACCCAACCAACCAATTAACTAATCCGACCAACCAAACCAAACTCACTGCCAAGGTTCACTTCCAACCAACCAATTAAATAACCCAACCAACCAACCCAAACTCACTTTCAAGCTTCACTTCCAACCAACCCAACCAACTAATTAACTAACCCAACCAACCAACCTCAACTCACTGCCAAGGTTCACTTCCAACCACCCCAACCAACCGATTACGTAACCCAACCAACCGACCTACCCAAACTCACTTCCAAGGTTCACTTCCAACCAACCCAAACTCACAACCAAGGTTCACTTTTAACCACCCCAACCAACCGATTAACTAACCCAACCAACCGACCTACCCAAACTCACTTCCAAGGTTTCAAAGGCAGAAACCTAGCAGCTGTTGCTTCCGCAGCCCACCAACCAACTAACCAACCAAATTAACCAACCAAACCCACTTGCAAGATTAAAATGCTGAGACCTAGCCCCTGCTGCCTCCTCAGCCCACTTCTTCTTCTCCGCCAAAACCATTCCAACCAAAACCAACCCAACCAAAACTGTCAAAACCAAAACCAACCAACTAAACTCACTTCCTAGGTTCAAATGCCGAGACCTAGCTGCTCCTGCTTTTGAAGCCCACTTCTTCATCTCGGCCAACCCAACCAAACAACCCAACTCAACCAAAACCAACCGAACCAAACTACCCAACCAAACTCTCTTCCAAGGTTCAAATGCCGAGACCTAGCTGCTGCTGCTTCTGCAGCCCACTTCTTCTTCTCGGCCAGAACCAACCCAACCAAGACCAACCCAACCATAACTGACCAAACCAAAACCAACCAACCAAACTCTCTTCCAAGGTTCAAATGCCGAGACCTAGCCGCTGCTGCTTCTGCAGCCCACTTCTTCATCTCGACCACAACCAACCCAACCAAACAACCCAACCCAACCAAACTTACTTGCAAGGTTCAAATGCCGAGACCTCGCTGCCGCTGCTTCTGCAGCCCACTTCTTCTTCTCCGCCAATACCAACCCAAACAAAACCAACCAACCCAACCAAACTTACTTGCAAGGTTCAAATGCCGAGACCTCGCTGCCGCTGCTTCTGCAGCCCACTTCTTCTTCTCAGCCTCCTCAATCGCTGTACTCAGGTTCACTTTTGCTGGTGCTGCCTTTTCTTCATTTGATCCTTTCTTAGAATGTACCGCGGGTCCAGCTGTACGTGCAGTGAGAGATTGCCAATGTTGTTGTTGTTGTTGTTGTTGTTGTTGTTGTTGCTGTTGTTGTAGTTGTTGCTGTTGTCGTTGTTGCTGTTGTTGCTGTTGTTGTTGTTGTTGTTGTTGTTGTTGTTGTTGTTGTTGTTGGTGGTGGTGTTGTTGTTGTGCTGGGGATGGGAATGTCGCTGGTGCCTGGGACGTACTACACAGACACACACTACACACACATACACACATACTATACAGACAGACATACACACACTACGCACACATACACAAACTACACACACCTGCACACACACACACACACACACACACACACTACGTACACATACACAAACTACACACACCTGCACACACACACACACACTACACACACATACTACAGGCACACACTACACATACATACACACATACTACACAGACACACACTACACACACATACTACAGGCACTCATTACACACATACACACATACAACATATACAGTCAGTGGGAGGAAGCTAGTCAGCACTTCTTTTCCGAAACCACCCAAACCCTAAAATCCTCACCCCCAAAGCCCTAAACCCTGAACTCTAAAGCTCTAAACCCTGAACTCTAAACCCTGAACTCTAAACCCTACAGCCCTAAACCCTGAACTCTAAAGCTCTAAAACCTGAACTCTAAACCCTAAAGCCCTAAACCCTGAACTGCTGAAAAGATAAGCTATGAGCATTACTCAGGTTTACTTTTGCTGGTGCTGCCTTTTCTGCATATGAGCCCTTCTTCAAATTGCATGCGGCTCAGTGATTTATTTTCAAAACTGCAAGTGGTTTTTTCCTTTTTTTTGTGGTAACTGCCTCCTCCAGGGACAGCGTTTGAGTGCTTTTTAAAGCTTTTTATAGCTTTTTACAGCCTTTTAGGGCAAAAAATAAACTTTTTTCTTCTTAATTTTTTACAGCAATAATATCGCTGAAACAGGGTCGAAACTAGCGATCGGTGTATATAGCGGAAATAAAAATCCCTTATGCGGCTCCAGCGTCAGCAACAGCTGTTGGCGCAGTAGTGGGAAGCTGGTCAGCACTAAGGTATAGGTGGTTTAGGTTTAGGGGGTTTAGGCAGTCTAGGTTTAGGGTATAGGATTGAAGGTTTAGTGAGTTATAGAGTTCAGGGTTTAGGTTTTGGGGGTTTAGGTGGTTTCGGTTGAAGGGGAACCTAGTCAGCACTTATTTTCAAGTGCTAGCTAGCTTCCCCTCATTGCCCAGCTGGAGGTGGTGGTAGTGGTGGTGAATTTGGGTAGTAGTGGTAGTGGCTGTGAATTTTTGAGAAAGCTGTACAGCTGGAGCTGCGGGTGACTCGAAGACGGGCTCAGATCAGGGATATATTTTTCCGGAATACATTCCGATCGGAATACGAGACCCCGTTTTGGCCGACATTGCCGGAACAAGCAATCTAAAAATAAGAACAGTTTTTTTTTTATACTGAAATTGACTAAAAGTGACCCAAATCGACCCAAATCGGAATAAGGATCCTGTTTTGGGTGGAAAATGGGGAGGAATAAAATAAAAAGGAATACGATTTCCTCTTATTGATTTGAAAAAAAAAACTGGCTCAGATACAGAACCCCTTCTTGACCGCCTGTGGGGATTTTGATCCCCGCTGCCACTCGGTTTTTGGCGGGGCCCCCTCTCCAAGGAGGGTCTTTATAGCAGCAATTTGTGCCCAAACGGGGTCAAAAGTAGCGATTGCTATTTATAGCGGAAGACGAAATCCCTGTGCTTCCCTACCTGGAGGTGCATTGGCCTGGGTGGCCTCGGATGCTGTGCTTTTTATAGCTTTTTAGGTCCATTGTTTTGGGGGGGGGGGGGGTCTTTATAGCAGCAATTTGGGCCAAAACGGGGTCAAAAGTAGCGATTGCTATGTAAAGCGGAAAACAAAAACCCTGTGCTTCCTGGAGGTGCATTGGCCTGGGTGGCCTCGGCTTGCTGCTGTGGTTGCTCTTGTTGCTGTGGTTGCTGTTGCTATAACTAAGAGTCATACTAGGTGAGCTGGCAGGTGTGGGTGTGGGTATGGGTGTGGGTGTGGGTGTGGTTGCGGACCATTCCAGCCCCCCCCCCCCCCCTACCTGGAGGTGCGTTGACCTGGGTGGCCTCGGCTTGCTGCTGTGGTTGCTCTTGTTGCTGTGGTTGCTGTTGCTATAACTAAGAGTCATACTAGGTGAGCTGGCAGGTGTGGGTGTGGGTATGGGTGTGGGTGTGGGTGTGGGTGTGGTTGCGGACCATTCCAGTCCCCCCCCCCCCTACCTGGAGGTGCGTTGACCTGGGTGGCCTCGGCTTGCTGCTGTGGTTGCTCTTGTTGCTGCGGTTGCTGTTGCTATAACTAAGAGTCGTACTAGGTGAGTTGGCAGGTGTGGGTGTGGGTATGGATGTGGGTGTGGGTGTGGGTATGGGTGTGGGTATGGGTGTGGGTGTGGGTGTGGTTGCGGTCCATTAGGGTTTAGGGTTTAAACAATTTTAGACCCTAAACCCTAAACCCAAACCCAGCCCCCCCCCCTACCTGGAGGTGCGTTGACCTGGGTGGCCTCGGCTTGCTGCTGTGGTTGCTCTTGTTGCTGCGGTTGCTGTTGTTGTGCTGGGGATGGGGATGGGGATGGGGATGGTGCAGGTGCCTGGGAAGGGGTAGGTGCTGGTGCCTGCGTATGACTCAGCTGTGCCAGGTGTGCCTTCAGCTCCTCTAGCTTGTTTAGCTGCATATGGGAGAGACAGGGGGCGGGAGTAGGTGTTGTTGTTGCTGTTATTATGTTTGTGTGTGTGTGTGCTGTTGTTGTTGTTGTTGTTGTTGTTGCTATTGTTGTTTGCTGGTATTATGTGTGTGGTTATGTTTTCGGTGTGTGTGCTGTTGTTGTTGTTAGTGGTGTTTTTGTTTTTGTTCTTGTTGTTGTTGTTGCTGTTTGCTGTTATTATGTATGTGGTTATGTTTTCGGTGGGTGTGCTGTTGAAGTTGTTAGTAGTGTTTTTCTTGTTTTTCTTATTGTTGTTGTTGTTGTTTGCTGTCATTACGTATGTGGTTATTATGTATGTGGTTATGTTTGTGTGTGTGTGTGCTGTTGTTGTTGTTGTTGTTGTCGTTGTTGTTGTTGGTGGTGGTGCTGTTGTTGTTTCTGTTGTTGATGTTATTGTTGTAGTGGTTCTTGTTGTGGTGCCTGGGAAGGGGTAGGTGCTGGTGCCTGTGTATGACTCAGCTGTGCCAGGTGTGCCTTCAGCTCCTCTAGCTTGTTTAGCTGCGTATGGGAGAGACAGGGGGCAGGAGAACCTGTTTGATGGTGTGCTGACGTTGTTTGCTGTTATAACAACTGTTGTTATGTTTTTCTCCTTTTATCTTTTGGTGCTGTTGTTTTGTTGTTGTTGTTGTTGTTGTTGTTGTTGCCCCCCCACCGCCCCCCCCCCCCCCCCCCCACACACACACACACACACACACACACACACACACTCAAACCACCACCATCCCCCCCCCCCCCACACACACACACACACCATCCCCCCCCCCCCCCCCCCCCCTACCTGAGCTGATGACGACTGCTCCACCAGAATCTGCAGCTCCCGACACAAAAGATCCTTCTCATCCTCTTCCTTTTTCAGTTCTTCCTCCGCGGCTTGCATCACCTGGTGTGTGTGGGGTGGGGGTGAGGGGTGGGGGGGTGGGGGGTGGGGGGGGGGGGGAGTAAAGACTGTGCCATAAGCATGCAACTCTATCACTCAAGCTATCCACCCCACCAGTTTTGCTTTTACAAATCTTTCTCTAGCAGCGCCGGCCTTCTCTGTCTGAACCTGAATCTCCTCTATCCCTCACGCACTCACGCACTCATTCACCCACCCTTGCACTCACCCACTCTATCACTCAAGCAATCCACCCCACCTGTTTTGCCTTGACAAATCTTTCTCTAGCAGCGCCGGCCTTCTCTGTCTGAACCTCAATCTTCCTCCTCACAAACTCAAGTGCTGCTTGCTTGGGTCCAACATTCACCTACGCAGCAATGTTTTGAACTTTGAATTTGGATTTTGAATTTCAATTTGGACGTTGATATTACTGCCGCATACTGTGAGCAGCCTTAACAGGTAACAATGACCTACGCGGCAATGTCTTGAATGCTTGATTTATATTTTGAATTTGAATTTGAACGTTGATGTTACTGCCGCATACGGTGAGCAGCCTTAACAGGAAACATTGACCTACGCAGCAATGTTTTGAATTTTTATTTGGATTTTGAATTTGAATTTGAACGTTGATGTTACTGCCGCATACGGTGAGCAGCCTTGGAGCAGCCAACAGGAAACATTGACCTACGCAGCAATGTTTCGAATCTTGATTTTGAACTTGAACGGTGTTATTACTGTTAGAAGACAGCGAGTCGACTGATCAAGGAGCATTGAGCTACACAGCAATGTTTTGAATTTTGACTTTGAACATGAATGGTGATGTTCGTGCCTAAGACAGCGAGTAGACGTATTTTCATTACTTGTGCATGCATATCCATTACACGTACATTCATTTCAGTGATATTGTTTTCAAATCTGAAAGTGGGCTTTTCCTAGCTTTATGGTTGTAGGCCTCCTCCAGGACAGCGTTTGAGTGCTTTCTATAGCTTTTTATAGCTTTTTATAGCGTTTGAGTGCTTTATATAGCTTTTTATAGCTTTTTATAGCTTTTTGTATGCATGTCCATTACACATACGTTTATTTCATCACTTGAACTTGAACTTGGTTAGGAATGATAACGCCTGGTGGGGCGTGGTAATAAGGGAACCCGTTGTTAGCAGGTAGAGAACGGTCTACCACCTCACCTGGACAAGCTACCATCGCGGTTGACAACGACCTGCAACGCTCAGGGTGACCGTAGGGGTAATCGAACCCCCGACCCCGCTTCGTTTCAGCGATTTGCTGTACCACTAGACCAATCTTATCACTGAAACGGGCTGTGAACTTGGTTACGTAGCTTCAGCCATCAATTTAGCTGCTTGCCTTCTAAGGCAGTAAAAATATTATTACCAGGAAAAAATAGATTTCCCTCACATGTAAAGCGGGAGAGTGTCTCATCATTTATTTATGTACTTATTTATTTACTTATTTATTTATTTATTATTATTATTATTTATTAGTATTATTATTTTTTTTTTTTTTTTTTTATTATTATTATTTATGTTCAGCATGCGTGTGTCTCATCCTTTTTACATAAACCCAGACAGACCATTCTCCTACCCGTAGTTGCAGTGTTAGGTTGGACAGCTCCCGCTCAACGCCCTTCAAGCGTGTGTAGCTGGCTAGGATGCTCCTGTAGCATCAGATCAATTGTAGGTGTAAGGAGAGGGAGAAAGAAGAACTACCACCAACACCCACCAACACCACCAACACCCACCACCAACACCACCAACAACGCCCTTCAAGCGCGTGTAGCTGGCTAGGATGCTCCTGTAGCATCAGATCAATTGTAGGTGTAAGGAGGGGGAAAGAAGAACTACCACCAACACCCACCAACACCACCAACACCCACCACCAACACCACCAACAACGCCCTTCAAGCGCGTGTAGCTGGCTAGGATGCTCCTGTAGCATCAGATCAATTGTAGGTGTAAGGAGGGGGAAAGAAGAACTACCACCAACACCCACCACCACCAACACCAACACCCACCACCAACACCACCAACAATGCCCTTCAAGCGTGTGTAGCTGGCTAGGATGCTCCTGTAGCATCAGATCAATTGTAGGTATGAGGAGAGAGAGGAAGAAGAACTACCACCACCACCAACACCCACCACCCACCACCATCACCCACCACCACCACCACCAACAACGCCCTTCAAGCGTGTGTAGCTGGCTAGGATGCACATGCATCATCAGATCAATTGCAGGTATGAGGAGAAGGAGTGAGAAGAACTACCACCACCACCCACCACCACCAACAACAACGCCCTTCAAGCATGTGTAGCTGGCTAGAATGCTCATGCGCCATCACATGGATTATATATATGAGGTGTGGGGGGAAGGATGAGGGGGGAAGGGAGAAGGGGAGGAGGGAAGGGGGAGGTGGGAAGGGAGAAGGGGGAGGGAGAAGGGGAGGGGGGAAGGGAGAAGGGGGAGGGGGGAGAAGGGGGAAGAAGAACTACTACCACCACCACCAACAACAACAACGCCCTTCAAGCGTGTGTAGCTGGCTTGAATCACCTACCACCAACACTATCACCAACCACCACAGGCAGGCAGACAGGCAGACAGGCAATTAGGTTGACAGGCAGACAGCCAGGCAGGTTGACAGGAATACAGGCAGGCAAACAGGCTGTCAGATAGGCAAACAGGCTGTCAGATAGACAAACAGGCTGTCAGATAGGCAAACAGGCTGTCAGATAGGCAAACAGGCAGTCAGATAGGCAAACAGGCTGTCAGATAGGCAGGCAGACAGACAGACAGACAGACAGACAGACAGACAGACAGACAGACAAGCAAGCAAACAGACAGGCAGACATGCAGACACACAGACAGGCAGGCAGATAGATAGACAGATAGGCAGGCAGATAGACAGGCAAGCAGACACACTGACAGGCAGGCAGATAGATAGATAGGCAGGTAGATAGACAGGCAGGCAGACCCACAGACAGGCAGATAGATAGATAGGCAGGCAGATAGACAGGCAGGCAGACAAACAGACAGGCAGACACACAGATAGGCAGATAGATAGATAGGCAGGCAGATAGACAGGCAGGCAGACACACAGATAGGCAGATAGATAGATAGGCAGGCAGATAGACAGGCAGGCAGACACACAGACAGATAGGCAGGCAGATAGATAGATAGGCAGGCAGATAGACAGGCAGACAGACACACAGACAGGCAGGCAGATAGACAGGCAGGCAGACACACAGACAGGCAGATAGATAGGCAGGCAGATAGATAGGCTGGCAGATAGACTGGCAGGTAGACACACATACAGGCAGGCAGATAGATAGATAGGCAGGCAGATAGACAGGCAGGCTTACACACAGACAGGCAGGCAGACACACAGACAGGCAAGGAGACAAACAGGCAAACAGACAGGCAGGCAGATAGGCAGGCAGATAGACAGGCAGACAGACACACAGACAGGCAGGCAGACAGACACGCAGACAGGCAGGCAGGCAGACAGACACGCAGACAGGCAGGCAGATAGACAGGCAGGCAGACACACAGACAGATGGACATACGGACAGGAAGGCAGGCAGGCAGGCAGGCAGATAAACAGACAGAAAGAGAAAGAGAAAGAGACAGAAAGAGACAGACATAAGACAGACAGACAGACAGAGAAACAGACAGACAGACAGACTGTCTGACTGACTGACTGACTGACTGACTGACAGACAGATAGACAGACAGACAGACAGGCAGACAGGCAGACAGACAGACAGACAGATAGACAGATACAAAAACAGGCAGACAGGCAGGCAGACTGGCAGACAGGCAGACGGACAGATAGGCAGACATCCCTCACACCAGGTGAACAAAACTCACTCTCTGAGCTCAGCCTCTTTCTGCTCTACCAACTGCGGGGCAGAGCATAGCACAAATTGTTATTGGCAATGGGAAATCCAGTTGTTGGTGGCAACGGGCAAGTTGTTAGGTGAAATAGCGCAAGTTCGTTGGTGCTGATAGTGTATGTGTGTATGTATGTATGTATGTATGTATGTTACCGTCCAGGGGTAGGCCAAATAGGCTAAAGGGACTTGCCCAACCGTATAGGAAGGGCTTAAAAACAAGGTTGTTGGTGGCAACTTGAAAGCTGGTTGTTGGTGTCAACAGCAGGAAGTCGCTGCTGGTAATGTGCAACTTGTTTGTGGCAATGTGCAAATTGTCGGCTGAAGTAGCACAAAGTTGTAAGTGGCAATGGGGAATACAGTTGCCAGCGGTAATGTGCAACTTGTTGGCTGTAGGAGCACAAGGTTGTTGGTGCTAATGGGAAATCCAGTTGTTTCGTGGCGACGGGCAAGTTGTTAGGTGAAATAGAACAAGGTTGTTGGTGGCAACTTGAAAGCTGGTTGTTGGTTTCAACAGCAGGAAGTCGCTGCTGGCAATGTGCAACTTGTTGGGTGTATTAGCACAAAACTGTTAGTGGCAAAGGGAAATCCAGTTGTTGGTGGCAACGGGCAAGTTGTTAGGTGAAATATAACAAGTTTGTTGGTGGCAACTTAAAAGTTAGATGTTGGTTTCAACAGCAGGAAGTAGCTGCTGGTAGTGTGCAAGTCGTTGGGTGTAGTAGCACAAAGTTGGGAGTGGGAACATGGAATCCAGTTGTTTCGTGGCAATGTGCAAGTGGTTGGGTGTAGTAGCACAAAGTTGGGAGTGGGAACATGGAATCCAGTTGTTTCGTGGCAATGTGCAAGTCGTTGGGTGTAGTAGCACAAAGTTGGGAGTGGGAACATGGAATCCAGTTGTTTCGTGGCAATGTGCAAGTCGTTGGGTGTAGTAGCACAAAGTTGGGAGTGGGAACATGGAATCCAGTTGTTTCGTGGCAATGTGCAAGTGGTTGGGTGTAGTAGCACAAAGTTGGGAGTGGGAACATGGAATCCAGTTGTTTCGTGGCAATGTGCAAGTGGTTGGGTGTAGTAGCACAAAGTTGGGAGTGGGAACATGGAATCCAGTTGTTTCGTGGCAATGTGCAAGTGGTTGGGTGTAGTAGCACAAAGTTGGGAGTGGGAACATGGAATCCAGTTGTTTCGTGGCAATGTGCAAGTCGTTGGGTGTAGTAGCACAAAGTTGGGAGTGGGAACATGGAATCCAGTTGTTTCGTGGCAATGTGCAAGTCGTTGGGTGTAGTAGCACAAAGTTGGGAGTGGGAACATGGAATCCAGTTGTTTCGTGGCAATGTGCAAGTTGTTGGGTGTAGTAGCACAAAACTGTTAGTGGCAATGGGAAATGCAGTTGTTTATTGCCTTGGGCTGGTTTGTGGGTGAAACAGTTGTTGGTGAAGCAGTGCTCATAACTAGGCAACGGCAAATCAAATGATGTTGACCAACGACGAGTATGATTTCATATGATATCATACAAAAATCATATGATTTAATATCATATGATATGATGCCCCAGGCCAAAGTTACCAAGTCAAACCGGCAGCATATTGCCGCCCCCTACTCATAACCAAACCTGTGGCTCACTAACCAAACCTGTAGCAGTAAAAAGCTATAGAAAGCACTAAAACGCTGTCCCCGGAGGAAGCCTATAACCATAAAGCTAGAAGAAACCCACTTTCAGATTTGAAAAAAAATCACTGCTCATAACCAAACCTGTAGCTCTCCATCACTTTCATAAATAAATAAATAAATATCTCCATAAGTGCCTAATTATTGACTTTTGGGGACAGATGGTTTATACCCATGGAATGCCGTCCAGTGAAAACAAAAAAATGCTACAAAGTTGCGTAACCACATCAGCTCAACATATAAATACTTGGATTTGGGTATGCTCAGGGTTTGTGAGCCAGATTAAGTAAAACCTTTTTTTTTACTACGGGGGTCCCTAATTCAGGACACATTTTACACAAATGTGGGACGGAGCCAAACGCAGTCGATGTTTATTTTTTTGAACATCGAACTAGGTAGGCCTGTTTTTCACATCTTCCCTTACAAGTCATTGTAACAGCAGGTCGTGGAAGATACTGTGCAGGCAATACGGGCTGTACACAGCCAAAAACACCGAGTGTTTGCACGTTTTGGGCCAATTTAGGAGTCCCTAATTATGTTTCAAGCTGCACAGCCGCAACTGCATCGTTTTGTGTCTTCTTCTTTTCAGCAAAGGGTACGGAATCACTTTCTGAAACAAACGAAATTTGAAGTTAGATTTTGAATTTTCCAGGTATAGGCCGAAATGGCAGGTGGAATACTGGTATCAGCCGAAATGGCAGGTGGAATTTCTATTGCAGTTCACTCAGAAGCCGAGGCTGAAGCGCAGCCTCCAACCTTGCGGTAGGGGCTAGATAAGCCTTTCGTCCCGCGGAAACTTGATTCGCGATATATCGCGCGACCTCGTATTTGACGCAAATTGAATTTGTCCCAAACTATTTTGTACTACCAACTGCCTGCCGGCCTGGGCTGCTCGCGACCCAATGCCCATCGGAACAAAAAATAGCTGCGAGTCTAGCTGAAACACTGACGAGAAACGCTATCTACTCAGAATTCGATTCCGAGCATTTTGGGGTGTGTACGGCTGTCACACACTCTTGTCCCGAATTAGGGCGTTTTGGGGATTAGGCACTTATGGAGATGAATAAATTCATAAATAATTAATTAATTAAACAAAGAAAAGAATAAATAAATAAAAGAATACATAAAATAAAGAAATGGTATGACTTATTACAAGGCGTAAGGTTGAGGGGGCCAGCCTGTTTGCTTTCACTGGGGCCAACCACCTCCATCACTCCCATCATAATCAGGGTCCATAAAACCCAGAAGTTGGACTTATATCTAAGGAACGGCAACTAATATTAGTGTTTGAAAAACTAATGTTAACTAATATAATTATAGTGCTACAATAATATTAGTTTTTCAAATAAATTCGAAATTGTGGAGAGACGGCTCGTCCGACTCATATTATGCAATATTATATAATATTAAATAATATTATTTATTCTCTAATATTATAACATAGCCTTTCCCTACTTATATCTTGGTTACATGGCTCCAACCTTTACAGCCATTCAGCGGATGATTAGGATATGGGTTTTCAAAACACTTGGTAGTTCGTAGTTTGTACCTCTAACTTAAGAATTGGGCCTGTGAATTCTGACATTTTTGCTTGAGAATCAGGAATTCTGAGAATTGTCAGAAGTTTGGCCAGTGTAGGTACAAAAAGTGTAGGTACAAAGTACGAACTACGAGTCCCAAATCCAAATCATCCAAAAATATTTCCATAGCTTTTCTTTTCCGCAGTGAGCAGCAGCTTCTGGGCAGCTCCCTGAGTTGTACACTGGGCTAAGCCACACTATTAGGTTTAGTGGTTGGCCCCAGTACAAGCAAACGGGCTGGCCGATATTGTCAGCTTCCAGGTGCACTGTGTTCCTTTTGGTTTGGCTGGGAAGCAAGCCAGGGGAGCTGCCTAGAAGCTGCTATTGGTAGCGGAAAAGAAAAGCTGTGATCAATTTCAAAACATAAGGGCAGCATGTGTGCCTGGATAGACCCTTGTGTTATGATCGTTAGTATACCACCGGACATCTGAATCACTCCGGGATACTCATTATTGTCACAACAGCTAGGCTACGGGAGCTCTTAGGGCATCTATACCTAGATGCCTATATAGCATCCGTGTGCCTGTAGTACACCATTCCATTCTGACACCTTGTGATGGCATTCTGTGCTCGGCAGTGTGGTGTAGTAGTGTTTATACCTCCTGGGCGCTTGGGTCAAAGATGGCCTTTCTTGAAAGTGCTGTACTGTACTGTATTGTATTGTATTGGATGGGTACATTTGCTTGTAAGAGATTGGTTCGAGTGCATGTTGGTAGGAATGCTCGTATTTCAAATTGGTTAAGTTACTGCTGAAGACGGCAGGCAGCCCAATTGCTGACTGGAGTATGTAACCAAGTTCAAGTTCAAGCATGCCAGTACTGAGTGCTTCCACACCTGTTGGTTTTGCATTGACACGGCCTGTTGGTGTTGCACTGCCACGGCCTTCTGCTCCTCGGCAGTAGCCGAACCTGAGAGACCGCGGTGGGACTGTAAGTTCGACATCTCGTTAATTATGGCAGGACCTACTAGCACCATGGCCTCGGATGTCAGCTCCCATATATGAGCATTCCATATTGTGATGTGCAATGCTTAGCATCGTCTTCATGCTTGACGCAAATTATTTGTAAGGGAAGTGCACCTGTCGCCTACAAGATTCGAGGCACTCATGGGTGCATGCGCACCTTCTAGGGCGGACATCTGTCCCTAAGCCGTTCCGAAGCTGCAGAAAGAAGAAGAACGGAGCGATCGATTCTCTAAGGATAATTGCAACAGCTGGTATGGGAAACAGAGTATCTGGTCGACAGGCTGTAGCAGGGCCGAGCAGGGCCGAGCAGGGCTGTAGACTCGCCCTGGTTTGGGCGAGGGCGTGAGCGAGGACTGCTCGGTGACGGGTCGACCCGCGGGTCAATGATGGGTCAGGAGCAGAGGCCTCTCTCTGCAGAGGGGGGTCAGGAGAGTCCGGGGCGCGGGGCGGGATTGGTTGGGGTCAGAGGGATCCCTATAGTTGGGGTCTCCCCCTCTCCCCCCCCCCCCCCCCCCCTCCCCCCTCAAATCAGTTGAGACCAAGGGGATATTACAGGTAATAGCCTTAATTAAAGAAGATAGAAACACGATAATCTGGTGCTCGTTTATTGTGCAGTATAACGCCATATATCGTATATTAAATTAAAAAAGGCCTGCCCCCATGCTTCAAAATCTGAAGGTTGTCTGAGCAGGCCCTTTTCTCACCATTGTCGCACAATACTGCCCTGCGCCTCTGCACCACTTCTGGTGGTTTTTGGTAGAAGCTGTCGGATTGGCACATGAAATCTTGCTTGAACACTTGATGCACTTGAGCATGCCTGCCCTGGTGGAGTGTTGGGCCCCTCCAGGACAATGTAGAACTCCGCTTTAAACTTGTACTTCTTATTCGTAAGTTGCACAAACGGTTTGCTAGGAAAGTACTTGGCTCCACAATACGATTGTTTGCCATCACTGTCGAGGCTACAGTGGCTACAAGAAGCCACAGATCCGGATCCAACCATGGTGAAGGCACTGGAACACAGAGGAGGGATCTACTACAAATTGAATTTTGAATGAATACGAATCGAAAAGGTGCGCATTCATCTTCATTCCAGTTGGCTTTCTGTTGGCTTTGCTTCCATTTTCTGTTTTTCTATTTTTCTGTTTTTCGCTTTAGCCAAACCTGGACCTCTCTCTCTCTCTCTCTCTCTCTCTCTCTCTCTCTCTCTCTCCAGGAGAAACGATTCCAGCCACCTCCACACCCAAACATTCGGCTTATAGTTGGAGTGTGCATGACTAGATTTATCAGCATCGCAGCGGCCAAGATCCTTCGCAAACGTTGTTCAATTTTGTGCACCTTATTCCGATAGGGAATGCTCGGTGGAAGCTACTAGCTACTTACTTCAAGCTTACTTCGCCTTTTTGTTTTAATCTACTAGCCCTCCTTTGCACCTACGCCCTTCTTTTTGATTGCTTCCTTCATTCACGCCGACTTGGCGTACTGCTTTTCTTTTCATTTCCCTGCCCAGCCCGTGACTGCTAAAGCGTTTTCCGTGTCGCTGGCGACACGCGCTTCGGCGTACTTACTCAACTAGGAAGCGAATTTTAGCGTGCCATCGAAAACGAGAATTCGCCTCAGGCGCAGGCAAAGCTACCAGACAGCATGACATATCGCTTGTTCGAAAAACTTCCTGTTGCCCCGTCACTGCTATTCATTGAATGAATAAATGAGCGAGAAGTAGAACCCTCGCCAACTCGCGCTACTTGCAGCTCCTGTGATGTTGTTGCTGTACTTCCCCCTCTGCCTGCTGCTGCTGACGTGGGCGCCAGAACTTGCGCGCAGCGACTGGTCTGATGAACTCATCGGCAACGCACAAAGGGCAACAGGGAATGGGAGATCTCTCTCCAGCTCGTCTGCTTCTGATGTGAAGGACTGCAGTACCTACTTACAGCAGCAACTCAGTGCACTCCTCAACTCCACTAGGTACAGCAGCAGCGGTTTGCACATGAGTATGTGTGTGTATGTGCGTGTGAAGGTGGGGTGGGGTGGGGGGGGCACCAGGGGCATCACTGATTCAGAAATCGAGGCCTCCTCAACTCAACAGGGTACACCAGCATGCATGTTGCTCATGTATGTGTCTGTCTGTATGTGTGTGTCTATTTGCGTGTGTATGTGTGCGGTTATGTGTGCGAGTGCGTGTTAGGGGTGGGTGGTGGGTGGGTGGGGGGCGGTAGGGGCATCATCGACTCAACAATCTAGGTCTCCTCAACTCAACAAGGTGCACCAGCATGCATGGTGCTCATGTGTGTGTGTACATATGTGTGTGTGTGGTGGTGGTGGTGGTGGCGGGCTCTAGGGGCATCTCCAACTCACCGATCAAGGCCTCCTCAAATCAACAAACATGCTAACACACATACATGCACACAAACAGTTGTACAAACAGAAACACACACACATGCACTCTTCTGTCATGGACACGCACACATACACACATGCCCCCCCCCCCCCCCCCCCCCCCCCCTCACCCCCTCACCCTGCTTATTATGTTCCTGTACCACACACACACACACACACACACACACACACACATGGACACGCACACATACACACATGGACCCCCCCACCCCCCACCCCACCCCCCTCCCCCTGCTTATTGTGTTCCTGTACCACACACACACACACACACACCGCTTATTGTGTCCCTGTACCACACACTGCAGTATACCTGACGACTTGGGAGTTGAGCTTTCAAGAATTCTGTCTGCCAGCCCTGGGCCCTGTCTCTCTCACAATGTAGAGGTCAGTGTCTGTGTGTGTGTGTCAGTGTGTGTGTGTTAGTGTGTGTGTGTGTCAGTGTGTGTGTCAGTGTGTGTCAGTTTTCCCCCCCAGCTTTTCTTAGCAACTTCTAGGCAGATTGATGAGCCAGCCACTGGGCTAAGCACCAAGCTTGCAGCAGTACTGGGAAGCTGTTTGTTTCGGCTTGGTGTATGTGATGCACTCGCTTGCGTTAGGTTACGCTGGATGGCAAGTCAGGGGAGGTGCCTAGAAGCTGCTGTACATAGCAGTACAGAAATTCAGTGGTCAGTGTTTTGGGGCGAAGCCCCCCATTATGGTGGGCGGGAGCCCCCTGAATCACTCTGTTGTCCGTTTGTCGTGTAATTTGTTTGTCGGCATGTAACCCTGGCCCTAATTGGCCCTTAGGCCTGTCATAAACCCTCGCTGCACTCTTTTCCGGTACGACCTGTCGCTCCAATAGCCAGCCCTCTACGCCAATTTTCCGCCTCACTTGCAACGCGCCTATGACTTGTCTTTTTTGTCTTCGGCTGCACCCCAGTCTTGATGGTAGGCTTGGGGAAGCTCTGTGGTTAGGTAGGTGTTAGTGCTTTCTTCTTGTCGGCTACCTAACAGACTACCCTCTGGACTATAGCTTACATACTTGAAGCAATATAACCTATCATTGCTGTTCCTTTGGCTACCTAATATACTGCCCTCTAGTATGTAGCGTACATACTTCAAGCAATATAACCTATCATTGCTGTTCCTTTGGCTACCTAATATACTGCCCTCTAGTATGTAGCGTACATAGTTTGAGCAATATAACCTATCATTGCTGTTCCTTAGGCTACCTAATATACTGCCCTCTAGTATGTAGCGTACATACTTCAAGCAATATAACCTATCATTGCTGTTCCTTTGGCTACCTAATATACTGCCCTCTAGTATGTAGCGTACATACTTCAAGCAATATAACCTATCATTGCTGTTCCTTTGGCTACCTAATATACTGCCCTCTAGTATGTAGCGTACATACTTCAAGCAATATAACCTATCATTGCTGTTCCTTTGGCTACCTAATATACTGCCCTCTAGTATGTAGCGTACATACTTCAAGCAATATAACCTATCATTGCTGTTCCTTTGGCTACTCCCCCCCTGCTTCAATGGTTGATCATTTGGCTGGATTGAAGAAGGTTCTGGGTTCAAATCCCTACGGGTGCGCTTTAGTTTTTGCAGTCGCTGTCAACTGCCATGGCAGCATTGTCCAGGTCAAGTAGCAGCCCGTTCTCTACCGCTGTAAGACAGGGCTCCCTTGATACCACGCCCCACCAGGCGTTATCGTTACTCCCCCTGCTCTTTGCAGGACGTCTACGGTCCATCAAGCAGCGGGCTTGCTGCTGCAATAGCTGTTCCAATATGCGGCTGTGCTGTAATTGTTGCTATTGTCTGGCACATGTCTGCTAGTAACTGTCAGCCCCTAAGGTGCTGCTCGTAGCTAAACAGAACTAGTGTGATCCACTCTCCCTTTGCTGAGTGCAGGATGACTGTGGTCTATCAAGCAGCGAGTTTGCTGCTGCAATAGCTGTTCCAATATGCGGGTGTGCTGTAATTGTTACTTTTGTCTGGCGCATGTCCGCCAGTTACTGTCAGCCCCTAAGGTGCTGTTCGTAGCTAAACAGAACACGTGTGATCCACTCTCCCTTTGCTGAGTGCAGGACGACTGTGGTCTGTCAAGCAGCGAGTTTGCTGCTGCAATAGCTGTTCCAATATGTGGCTGTGCTGTAATTGTTACTATTGTCTGGCGCATGTCCGCCAGTAACTGTCAGCCCCTAAGGTGCTGTTGGAAGCTAAACAGAACAACTATAATCCACTCTCCCCTTGCTATGTACCGGGCGGCTGTGGTCTATCAAGCAGCGAGCTTGCTGCTGCAATAGCTGTTCCAGTATGCGACTGTGCTGTAATTGTTACTATTGTCTGGCGCATGGCCGCCAGTAACTGTCTGCCCCTAAGGTGCTGTTCGTAGCTAAACAGAACAACTATAATCCACTCTCCCCTTGCTATGTACCGGGCGGCTGTGGTCTGTCAAGCGGCGAGCTTGCTGCTGCAATAGCTGTTCCAGTATGTGGCTGTGCTGCTATTTTTATTATACGCTGGTACATGGCTGCAAGGTGCTGTTCGTAGCCAAACAAAACAACTGTTATCATGACCCCCCCTGCTCTTTGCAGGACGACTGTGGTCTTTCAAGCAGCAAGCTTGCTGCTGCAATAGCTGTTCCAATATGCGGCTGTGCTGCTATTGTTGCCATACTCTGGTTCTTTGCTGCAAGGAGCTATCAGCTCCCATGGCGCAGTTGTGTGGGGGCTGGGTCGGAGGACATCGAGGCAGCTCGTGTGCCCGAAAAAGATAAAGATGCTTCACTTCTAAGGTCTTTGTCTGGGCGAATGGCGAAAGCTAATGCTTCGATAGACATGATTCACCGCGCTGGCCCGGGGGTGGGTCCCAACACTACCTTGGTGATGACTGACGTCCAGGTATGAGGGTGGGGTGCGCATGTGTGTGTATGGTGTGTAGGTGTGTATGGAGTGTGAGGGTGGGCCCGGGGGTAGGTCCCAACACTACCTTGGTGATGACTGACGTCCAGGTATGAGGGTGGGGTGCGCATGTGTGTGTATGGTGTATGGGTGTGCATGTGTGTTTAAGGGTGTCTATGGAGTGTGAGGGTTGGCCCAGGGGTGGGTCCCAACACTACCTTGGTGATGACTGACTTCCAGGTAGGATGGAAATATGCACTGGGGTATGTATGGGTGTCGTGTATGGGTGTGTATGGTGTGTGTGTGTGGGTGGGTGTTGGTGTGTAGGGGTGTGTATGGTGTGTGGGTGTGGGTGTTGGTGTGTAGGGGTGTGTATGGTGTGTGGGTGTGTGTAGGGGTGTGTATGGTGTGTGGGTGTGGGTGTTGGTGTGAATGGGTGTGTATGGTGTGTGGGTGTGGGTGTTGGTGTGTAGGGGTGTGTATGGTGTGTGGGTTTGGGTGTTGGTGTGTAGGGGTGTGTATGGTGTGTGGGTGTTGGTGTGTAGGGGTGTGTATGGTGTGTGAGTTTGGGTGTTGGTGTGAAGGGGTGTGTATGGTGTGTGGTGGTGGGACACACCATCATAGCTGTTGTAAGCAGTGGTATGAAGTATGAACCGTTCGACCATTAAATCATCCTCTCATGTGTAAATAAATACTGACTGCCTCCTTTCCACTTCAATGTCGAATTCAAACGCACTTTTGGAATGCTGTCCACGTACAACTGTTGACTGTCTCCTTCCCACTGCATTGCAGCATTCATCGCACGGTGGGAAATGCACCCCACGTACAGCTGTTGACTGTCTCCTTCCCACTGCCTTGCAGCATTCATCGCACGGTGGGAAATGCACCCCACGTACAGCTGTTGACTGTCTCCTTCCCACTGCATTGCAGCATTCATCGCACGGTGGGAAATGCACCCCACGTACAGCTGTTGACTGTCTCCTTCCCACTGCATTGCAGCATTCATCGCACGGTGGGAAATGCACCCCACGCACAGCTGTTGACTGTCTCCTTCCCACTGCATTGCAGCATTCATCGCACGGTGGGAAATGCACCCCACGCACAGCTGTTGACTGTCTCCTTCCCACTGCATCGCAGCATTCATCGCACAGTGGGAAATGCACCCCACGCACAGCTGTTGACTGTCTCCTTCCCACTGCATTGCAGCATTCATCGCACGGTGGGAAATGCACCCCACGCACAGCTGTTGACTGTCTCCTTCCCACTGCATTGCAGCATTCATCGCACAGTGGGAAATGCACCCCATGCACAGCTGTTGAATGTCTCCTTCCCACTGCATTTCAGCATTCATCGCACGGTGGGAAATGCACCCCACGTACAGCTGTTGACTGTCTCCTTCCCACTGCATTGCAGCATTCATCGCACGGTGGGAAATGCACCCCACGCACAGCTGTTGACTGTCTCCTTCCCACTGCATTTCAGCATTCATCGCACGGTGGGAAATGCACCCCATGCACAGCTGTTGACTGTCTCCTTCCCACTGCATTGCAGCATTCATCGCACGGTGGGAAATGCACCCCACGCACAGCTGTTGAATGTCTCCTTCCCACTGCATTGCAGCATTGATCGCACTGGGGGAAATGCACCCCACGCACAGCTGTTGACTGTTTCCTTCCCACTGCATTGCAGCATTCATCGCACGGTGGGAAATGCACCCCACGTACAGCTGTTGACTGTCTCCTTCCCACTGCATTGCAGCATTCATCGCACGGTGGGAAATGCACCCCACGCACAGCTGTTGACTGTCTCCTTCCCACTGCATTTCAGCATTCATCGCACGGTGGGAAATGCACCCTACGCACAGCTGTTGACTGTCTCCTTCCCACTGCATTTCAGCATTCATCGCACGGTGGGAAATGCACCCCACGTACAGCTGTTGACTGTCTCCTTCCCACTGCATTGCAGCATTGATCGCACTGTGGGAAATGCACCCCACGTACAGCTGTTGACTGTCTCCTTCCCACTGCATTGCAGCATTCAACAGAACAATAGGAAATATTCCCCACATTTTGAATATCTGTTGACTGTCTCCTACCCACGTCAATGCCGAAATATACAGCTGTTGATTGTCTCCTTCCCACTGCATTGCAGCATTCAACAACACTATGGGAAATGCTCCCCACTTGCACATACATGTTGACTGTCTCCTACCCACTTCAATGCCGAATACAACATGGCTGAAATACCCCCTTCCTTTATCTGTTGATCTTTTCCTTCTCACTGCGACGCAGAATTCAACCGTATTATGGGAAATGCTCCCCACGTACATTATGGTGAGACACCACTTTTTAATATTTTATTAGTTTTCTCCCCGCTGTCAAATGAACAAATTAGCTGCTCGTCTGATAGGCTACAGAACATGTTGCATTAGGTTTCTCCCCGCTGTTAAATTAACAAATTAGCTGCTTGTCTGATAGGCTACATAAAATGTTGCATTAGGTTTCTCCCCGCTGTCAAATGAACAAATTAGCTGCTCGTCTGATAGGCTACAGAACATGTTGCATTAGGTTTCTCCCCGCTGTCAAATGAACAAATTAGCTGCTCGTCTGATAGGCTACAGAACATGTTGCATTAGGTTTCTCCCCGCTGTTAAATGAACAAATCAGCTGCCCGTCTGATAGGCTACATAAAATGTTGCATTAGGTTTCTCCCCGCTGTTAAATGAACAAATTAGCTGCCCGTCTGATAGGCTACATAAAATGTTGCATTAGGTTTCTCCCCGCTGTCAAATGAACAAATTAGCTCATATATAATATACATCCATTATGTTAAGACATTACTTTTTATTTTGGCTACGCGTAGGAACTTCTAGGCAGCTCCCTTATCCTATCCTTGGGCTGAACCTGTAACTATTTCTTATTTTTATAATTATTAATTGTATTTTTCAGTGTGTATATCATGGCATAGCACAGCATAGTAAATGATATCATAGCACAGCAAAGCATATGATATCATAGCACAGCATAGTATATGATATCATAGCACAGCATAGTATATGATATCATAGCACAGCATAGTAAATGATATCATAGCACAGCATAGTATATGATATCATAGCACAGCACCACATACACCACATACACCACATACACCATATACACGGATACACCACCTACACCACCTACACCACCTACACCACCTGCACCACATGCACCACATGCACCACATACACCACATACACCACATACACCACATGCACCACATACACATTTGACAATAAACTTGCTGATAATCACCATTTATACTTTTCAACCTTTCAACCAAACCTGCTGATAACCAATTTTTCAAACTTTTCAGCCTTGTTAACTTTTCAACTTTTCAACTTTTCAACCTTGCAACCAGCTGACAATCAACCTCCTGATAACCAACTTTTCAACTTTGCAACCAGCTGACAATCAACCTTCTGATAACCAACTTTTCAACCTTGCAACCAGCTGACAATCAACCTCCTGATAACCAACTTTTCAACCTTGCAACCAGCTGACAATCAACCTCCTGATAACCAACTTTTCAACCTTGCAACCAGCCGAAAATCAACCTCCTGATAACTAACTTTTCAAAAGTTTCGACCTTTTCAACCTCCTGACATTCAGCGACGGTATGGCGCGGCGTCGCACAAAAAATCAGTTTGGTTGCATTCACACTGCTTGCTCACTTAGCTCATTTCATCCTACTTTTCAACCTGCATTTCAACCAACGTTTCAACACACTTTTCAACCTGCATTTCAACCAATGTGTCAACACACGTTTCAACCGGCTGTTAAACCAACTTTTAAACCAACTTTTAAACCTGCATTTCAACCAACGTGTCAACACACTTTTCAACCTGCTGTTAAACCAACTGTTAAACCAACTTTTCAACCTGCATTTCAGCCAATGTGTCAACACACTGTTTAACCTGCTGTTAAACCAACTTTTAAACCAACTTTTAAACCTGCATTTCAACAAACTTGTCAACACACTTTTTAACCTGCTGTTAAACCAACTTTTAAACTAACTTTTCAACCTGCATTTCAACCAACGTTTCAACCAACGTTTCAACACACTTTTCAACCTGCTGTTAAACCAACTTTTAAACCAACTTTTCTACCAACTTTACAACCTGCATGTAGGATGATGCCATGGCAGTGCACGACAATCTCATCTACACTGAGATCATTAAGCATAAGGGCTACTCCAGCGCCACAGGTGCGTTCAATACATACTACCTTAGCCGGGGGGCCATCAAAACAGTTGTGGGGAGGCACACGCTGTTAATCGTCTCAGATTTGGAGTTAGACCCCGAAACCATTGAAAAAGGTTTTAAAAAGTGCCTAGGGGCTGAGATATGGGGGGGTCCCAAAGGGGGGGAGGGGGGGGGGGGGGGGGGGGGGGGGGGGGGGGGGCGAGGCCGATCTCAAAATTTCTTGTGGCGCGTCTCCGTTCAATACATGCTTCCTGAGCTGGCCATTATTTGCCTGACTTTTTTTTGTATCTATCTATTTATTTATTCGCCATTATTTATTTATTTCCCATTATTCAAGACACACTGCCTGTGGTGGCGATTATTTTCCTGACTCATGTGTGTATTTATTTATTTATTTATTTATTTATTTATTTATTTATTTATTTATTTATTTATTTATTTATCTCCATAGGTGCCTAAGTCTTGGTGAGCATGAATCGCATGGTTTTAGCCAATGGCCTGCAGTCCAAAGACAAATATTTTTTGGCATAAAGTTGCCCAACCACATTGGTTCAATATATAAATACTCAAATTTGGGTTTGCTCAATTTGTGGGAACCAGGTTAAGTGAAACATGCTAATTTCTTAACTATGGGCTTCCCTAAGTTGAATCACCTTTTTCATTAAGATGATTCAAGTTCTATCTCGCTCAAAACAAATTCCATCAAAATAAAAAGAAGGTAGTCCTATAGCTCACACCTTCCTTTACATGCCATGGTGATGGCAGGTTGCGGGATGTAGCGTACAGGCGGTACGGCAGTACACAGAGCCAAAAATCACTGATTATTTGCATTTCGTGGGTGTCCTAACTCATGTGCGTAGCTGTGTTGACTCAGTTGCATCATTCTGAGTTTCTGTTTTTACTTCATAGCATGTAGAACAACTGAAAAAAAATAAGTTTTTCAAATTTCAAATTTCAAATCACACTTATCAAATAAATTCAAAAAAAAGGTTTTTCAAAAACTTTTCTTCAAACGTCCACATCTGAAGTTAGATTTGTATTTGGGGATGGGGGGTGAAATCTCAAGTTGGGAGGTGGAATTGGGACTAAGGGAGGTGAATTTTCGAGTTGTACTGCTATTCCAGTAAATTATTGTACATCTCCACTACTGCCAGCCGGCCTCCCGAGCTGGGCTGCTCGCGGCTAGATGCGAATGCGAACAGAAATTAGCTGAGCACCTAGATGACGCATTCGCGGACAATATGATCTGCTCAGAATTCAATTCTGAGCAGTTGGGGTCGTGTAGGACCTTGAATCACAAAAGCGATTCAACTTAGGGCGTTTTAGGACTAAGGCACTAATTGAGATATCTCATCTTTCTTTCTTTCTTCATTTGCCATTATTTATAAGGGGGGGGGAGGGGGGCAAAAAAGTGAAATGCACCGTACCAAAAAAGTGCTGAGGCACCCTTCTGCAGACCCCCCCCCTGGCTCCGGAACCCACTGTACAGCCAGTATCTCAGCCACCACTTAGTGTTATGGTGTCTAATTATACTCATATCACAGGGTTTTTAAAGGCCTATACATTGAGGTTGGTATCTGGTCCATTGGGGGTGTTTGAAGCATAGAAAATCATCATCATCAATGTCACATTGTTTGGTGTGGCTTGGGGGTCAGGGCCCCTTGGCCCCTAATGTGCTCACCTTCAGTACTCTTCAACAATCAGGTATTAAATAACCAGGTCTTCAATCCAAGCTTCAATCGGGCATTAAATAATCAGGTCTTCAATACTCACTAATGTGTGTATCTCCATAGGTGCCTAAGTGATACAGATGGATTGAGCCTATGCCCTTAAGTCAAAACAAAAAGGTTTTTGCCAATAAGTTGCCCTACCACATCAGTTCAACATATAAATACTCGGATTTGTTTTTTCTCAAATGGAACCAGGTCAAGTGAAACATGCTAAGTTGTTACGTTGGGGTTCCCTTAGTCGATACGGGTTTTACGCATGAAGTGATACGGAGCCTATCGCAACCGAAACAAGCCATTTAAAAAGAACACTGGGTACAAATGTTGTGTAACGTCTTTCCCTGCCAGTAGTTATTACAGAAGGTCTTGGAAGGCAGTACACAGGCAGTACAGTTGAGTACGGACCCCAAAAACCCTGATTATTTACATTTCGTGGGTGTCCTAAGTCTAGGTCAGAGCTGCACAGCCTCAATTGAAACATTTTGGGACTCAGGTTTGCTCTATCTTGAGATATAGCGCAGAGAACAACTTTTGTTTTTTGAAAATTGAAAATTCATTTTTTTTTTATATTTTTGAAAACAAAATAAAAAAACAAACTATTTTTTTATTTGTCTTCAAACATCCACTTCTGAACTCAGTTTTTGTTTTGGAGTAGATCATTGAAAAAACACCCTAATCCTGGGCCATGGTGTGGTAGGCCACTGGGAGGTGAAATCTTGAGATGTACAGCTATTTCAGTAGATTCCTAGGCGAAGGCTGAAGCGCAGCCTCCGACCTCGTAATAGGAGTTTGATGAGCCTTTCTTCCCGAGGTACCTTTCTTCGGAATAGCTCGCGCGGCCTCGTATATGACGCGAATCGCACATTATCGCACATTATCGCACATTATCGCACATCTGATGTACTGCCACCGGCCTGCCGAACAAGGCTGCTCGCGACCAGATGCGAACGCGGACGAAAAGTAGCTGGGCGCATAGCTGACACCTCTGCGAACAATACGAGCCAGACAGAATTCGATTCCGAGCAGTTTGGGTCATGTACGGCTCTGTATCATATTCTTGTATCGACTTAGGGCGTTTTCGGACTTGGGCACCTATGGAGATACATAGAAGCCAATTCTTTTTTTTTTGAAGGAAAAGGGAAAAGGATTATGCGGGTGGGGGGTCCTCATCCAAGTTGCGCCTTAAAAGTTGTCTCTGGTGAAATAAGGGTTTTTTAGGGTTTAACAATCTCTGTACGGGTCCCAGGACCCCCCCCCAAAAAATTGGTTGGATGAAAAGTTCGGTTGATCCATCACGATGACTGTATGACCAATAGCGACCTCAATTTTTCAGCGAGCAGCGAGATTCGACTTTTTGCGTTAAAAGGGCCAGATTGGCTCATGTTAGCTTGGGGGAGGCCTTTGGGTGAAGGGCACAATGTAGTCCTTTACAACATGTGATCTTAGTTGGTGACGTGATCGACCACCATTCTCCAGAACAATGCCGGCGCGACTACTTGGGATGCCTCAAGCTGCAATTGAACTCGCTCCCTTTGCACACACTGGGCATAATGTGTGGTGGATCTCTCCCCCAATAGCATATATGGACTGGTATTTAGTAGAGGAACACCCTATTTCCTCTCCCATGTCATTCTGAAGGCTAGGAAAAGGTGCTCAAAAAGTACCTAAGTTTTTGAAAATGCCAGATTTTCTCCTCCCTCCCTCCCCCCCCCCCCCCCTCCCCCCCCCCCCCCCCCGCGGCCCACCGCGGCCCCAAACTTTGGAGGACCAACACTTTTTTCTACTGAGCCAAATTAAGAAATAAAACCTGATTCTTCATCCTCTCTGTGATATCTACAAAGCTGAGGATGGCGTCATTATGGTTTGAAGTTCCCCCCCCCCCCCCCCCCTGATTTCTTTCTTTCTTTCTTTGCCATTATTTAAGACATACTACCTGTGTTGGCCATTACTTGCCTGGCACGCGTATTTATTTATTTATTCATTCATTGGTTTATTTATTTATTCATTTATGTATGTATGTATGTATGTATGTATGTATGTATGTATGTATGTATGTATGTATGTATATGTATGCATGTATGTATGTATGTATGTATGTATGTGTGCATGTGACAGGTATGTGTTCATTTATTGATTCGTTTATTTGCCATTATTTATTGATTTATTTACCATTATACAAGACACACCACCTGTGTTGGCCATTATTTGCCTGACTCATATGCCGCATGTACAGCATGTACCACCGACTAACTCACGTACCTATTTTTTGCCTGTTAAACAGTCTATCTCATTTACCTCATGTACCTCACGTACCACGGTCTATCTCATTTACCTCATGTACCTCACGTACCACGGTCTATCTCATTTACCTCATGTACCTCACGTACCACGGTCTATCTCATTTACCTCATGTACCTCATGTACCTCACGTACCACGGTCTATCTCATTTACCTCATGTACCTCACGTACCACGGTCTATCTCATTTACCTCATGTACCTCATGTACCTCACGTACCACGGTCTATCTCATTTACCTCATGTACCTCATGTACCTCATGTACTTCACGTACCACGGTATATCTCATTTAATTCATGTACCTCATGTACCTCATGTACCTCACGTACCACGGTATATCTCATTTACCTCATGTACCTCATGTACCTTAAGTACCACGGTCTATCTCATTTACCTCATGTACCTCATGTACCTCACGTACCACGGTCTATCTCATTTACCTCATGTACCTCACGTACCACGGTCTATCTCATTTACCTCATGTACCTCATGTACCTCACGTACCACGGTCTATCTCATTTACCTCATGTACCTCACGTACCACGGTATATCTCATTTACCTCATGTACCTCATGTACCTTACGTACCACGGTCTATCTCATTCACCTCATTTACCTCATGTACCTCATGTACCTCACGTACCACGGTCTATCTCATTTACCTCGTGTACCTCACGTACCACAGTCTATCTCATTTACCTCATGTACCTCATGTACCTCACGTACCACGGTCTATCTTATTTACCTCATGTACCTCACGTACCACGGTCTATCTCATTTTACCTCATGTACCTCATGTACCTCACGTACCACGGTCTATCTCATTTACCTCATGTACCTCACGTACCACGGTCTATCTCATTTACCTCATGTACCTCATGTACCTCATGTACTTCACGTACCACGGTATATCTCATTTACCTCATGTACCTCATGTACCTCATGTACCTTACGTACCACGGTATATCTCATTTACCTCATGTACCTCATGTACCTCACGTACCACGGTCTATCTCATTTACCTCATGTACCTCATGTACCTTACGTACCACGGTCTATCTCATTTACCTCATTTACCTCATGTACCTCATGTACCTCACGTACCACGGTCTATCTCATTTACCTCATTTACCTTATGTACCTCACGCACCACGGTCTATCTCATTTACCTCATTTACCTCATTAACCTCATGTATCTCATGTACCTCATGTACCTCACGTACCACGGTCTATCTCATTTACCTCATGTACCTCATGTACCTCACATACCACGGTCTATCTCATTTACCTCATGTACCTCACGTACCACGGTCTATCTCATTTACCTCATGTACCTCATGTACCTCACGTACCATGGTCCATCTCATTTACCTCATGTACCTCACGTACCACGGTCTATCTCATTTACCTCATGTACCTCATGTACCTCACGTACCATGGTCCATCTCATTTACCTCATGTACCTCACGTACCACGGTCTATCTCATTTACCTCATGTACCTCATGTACCTTACGTACCACGGTCTATCTCATTTACCTCATTTACCTCATGTACCTCACCTCACGTACCACGGTCTATCACATTTACCTCATGTACCTTATGTACCTCACGCACCACGGTCTATCTCATTTACCTCATTTACCTCATGAACCTCATGTACCTCATGTACCTCATGTACCTCACGTACCACGGTCTATCTCATTTACCTCATGTACCTCATGTACCTCACATACCACGGTCTATCTCATTTACCTCATGTACCTCACGTACCACGGTCTATCTCATTTACCCCCTGTACCTCATGTACCTCACGTACCACGGTCTATCTCATTTACCTCATGTACCTCACGTACCACGGTCTATCTCATTTACCTCATGTACCTCATGTACCTCATGTACTTCACGTACCACGGTATATCTCATTTACCTCATGTACCTCATGTACCTCATGTACCTCACGTACCACGGTATATCTCATTTACCTCATGTACCTCATGTACCTTAAGTACCACGGTCTATCTCATTTACCTCATTTACCTCATGTACCTCAAGTACCTCACGTACCACGGTCTATCTCATTTACCTCATGTACCTTATGTACCTCACGCACCACGGTCTATCTCATTTACCTCATTTATCTCATGAACCTCATGTACCTCATGTACATCATGTACCTCACGTACCACGGTCTATCTCATTTACCTTATGTACCTCATGTACCTCACGTACCACGGTCTATCTCATTTACCTCATGTACCTCACGTACCACGGTCTATCTCATTTACCCCCTGTACCTCATGTACCTCACGTACCACGGTCTATCTCATTTACCTCATGTACCTCACGTACCACGGTCTATCTCATTTACCTCATGTACCTCATGTACCTCACGTACCACGGTCTATCTCATTTACCTCATGTACCTCATGTACTTCACGTACCACGGTATATCTCATTTACCTCATGTACCTCATGTACCTCACGTACCACGGTATATCTCATTTACCTCATGTACCTCATGTACCTTACGTACCACGGTCTATCTCATTTACCTCATTTACCTCATGTACCTCATGTACCTCACGTACCACGGTCTATCTCATTTACCTCATGTACCTTATGTACCTCACGCACCACGGTCTATCTCATTTACCTCATTTACCTCATGTACCTCATGTACCTCATGTACCTCACATACCACGGTCTATCTCATTTACCTCATGTACCTTATGTACCTCACGCACCACGGTCTATCTCATTTACCTCATGTACCTCATGTACCTCATGTACCTCATGTACCTCATGTACCTCACGTACAACGGTCTATCTCATTTACCTCATGTGCATCATGTACCTCACGCACCACGGTCTATCTCATTTACCTCATGTACCTCATGTGCATCATGTACCTCACGCACCACGGTCTATCTCATTTACCTCATGGACCTCATGTACCTCAAGCACCACGGTCTATCTCATTTACCTCATGTACCTTATGTACCTCACGCACCACGGTCTATCTCATTTACCTCATGTACCTCATGTGCATCATGTACCTCACGCACCACGGTCTATCTCATTTACCTCAAGGACCTCATGTACCTCAAGCACCACGGTCTATCTCATTTACCTCATGTACCTCATGTACCTCATGTACCACGGTCTATCTCATTTACCTCATGTGCGTCATGTACCTCACGCACCACGGTCTTTCTCATTTACCTCATGTACCTCATGTGCATCATGTACCTCACGCACCACGGTCTATCTCATTTACCTCATGTACCTCCTGTGCATCATTTACCTCACGCACCACGGTCTATCTCATGTACCTCATGTACCTCATGTACCTCACGCACCACGGTCTATCTCATTTACCTCATGTACCTCATGTACCTCACGCACCACGGTCTATCTCATTTACCTTATGTGCATCATGTACATCATGTACCTTGCGATCCTAATATGCCCCTACGCCGCCGTCTAACTCATGCACACCATGTACCTCATGTAACTCACACACAACTGTCTAACTCATGTACCTCATGTACCTCATGTACCTCATATACCCCCGTGCTGCCGTCTAACTTAAAAACTCCATGTACCTCATGTACCGCTCGCAACATCTGATAGAGGGAGACGCATTCATCGTTGCCTTTGACTTTCCCACTGAAGCCCTGCGCTTCAGCCTGGCGGTTCAGACTGGGCTCCTCAACGCTGCGTGGCCCACACAGGTCAGATTTGTTTTATATATTTTTCTAGGTATGTTTTATATATGCTTTAGTTTATGTATTTATTTTTGTTTAGAGATGTTTTTTTTTCTAGTTTTTTTAGACATTGTTTTTCAGTTCAGAAAGTGGGGATATGGTAGTGTTCTATTTTTAGGCCTGCTCGTGGGACAGCGCCCTGATATTTCGAGCTGGGTAGCGGAATGTGTCAGGTTCTCGGTAGCAATTTGCGCGGTAGTCCGAGCTCAGACGCAGTA
>CM039465.1:9288076-9295576 GCA_022414725.1 Microglena sp. YARC
CCTATCAAAGTTCACCTGGTCTGATCTCTTCATTTAATCATTGATAAGCTTGGAGGTGTATCAGCTTGCTTACAATTAGAATGGCGTGACTCTAGTAACTTGTAACATGTACGGTCCTCATTCATTTTTTGTCATTTGGTCGTTTGGTCATGAAAAGAAATAATCTAGGAAGTATAATACAACCAGAGATAAATAGCGCCGACTTGGTTCTCTTAACAATGAACTTCTTCTCTGCCTCACAGCTGCTAGAAAACCCGAATGGACGCTCGGTCTATGTCAGCACCCCCCCGCCCAAGACACCCAATCCATTCATGCCTGATGAAGATGATGGGATAGATGGGGCTTCAGTCCTGCCCATGCTTCCTGCGGCATTTAGGAGCAATTCGTTTATCAACGTTTGCCAGAGTGCGCAGAGTTTCATTTCTAACTTCGGCCGACAAATATCTGGGAATCTACCGACTCCTGTGAGACCAAGATCTTGGAAAAATGCCCCGCCTGCCTCCCGACCTTCAGCGACAGCGGGACAACAACCAAACTTGATTCGCAGGTCGAAGCTGGCCTCGGCGCCGCTTCATCAGATCGTGGGTGGAAGTAAAAAGTCGATAGATCTACATGACTCCACGGCCGAGACCCATTCTAGAGGAGGCTGTAGCGAACCGGTTCCCCACCCCCGCTTGTTCGAACGCTCAAACAATAGGGCGTACATACCCCCACACACAAACACAAAGAAGACTGGAAGCTTCCAAGAGAGGAGGCGTAGGAAAACCTCCGAGACTGGCCCCGCCTTCGGATCTGGCTCACGTTCCGCCTTGCCCCCAGAGTTCCAGGAGTATCAGCTGCCCTGCTTGCTGCCCGCTCCCGCAGCAGCAGCAGCAGCAGCAGCGGGCTCGAGGGATTCAGGCAGCTCATCTCTTCACAGTACACTCATGGAACCTGTTCGCAAGTCGAAGAACTTTGAGAGGCAAACGCCCCGGAGCCCTTTGGCTACTTCTTCGCTTTCTTTGCCTCAATCCCCGCCCTCAAGCACACACAGCAACTGTCTTTGCAGGTCAGATGACTTATCATGCATGCGTAAAAAGAGCGACCTGAACAGGTCCTTCACCACGGTTGCGTCAGTCATGCCCGCCCATCTATCCCGCTCTATCACTCCAGGCTACCAGCGAAGATCCGAAGATCCAGGCGTACCCTGGGCGCAAAGGTTGTCCCTCAAACTTTTGAAAGGAAGATTGGAGAAAAGAGACAGGCAGATTCCGGCGAGTTCCTCGATATCCAATGGGTACTCTCAAGAGTCTGGAGATTCGGCACAATCACAGGAACCTCTTTTCAGCGGAGAATCGGCTCCGGGGTCCCAACCAGTGCATGGGCACTCGAGCATGGGCACCTTGTCTCTCGTAGGCCAGTCCCGCATCGACAATGGGGGGCCAGTGACGCCCAAGTTCTGTGTGGCCTCCTCATCGTTGTTGTACAGCTCAGGGGGTGTACAGGGCAGCAAATGTACAGAACAGGTGGTGACCAGAGCAGGGGATGTACAGAGCAGGAGATGTGCAGAGCAGGGGATGTACAGATCAGGGAATGGCAACCAGGCGCAGGCCCACAACGATGGGTTCAACAGCTCTCCAGGATACCAAGGATCTGAAGTACAGACGCCCACTGCATCGCTTCACGCTGCTCAATCAGTGGATAGCACTGTCGTATCTGAGGGCCAAGGCTACTGCACTCATGGTAAGGGCATATATATGAGTGAGAGAGAGAGAGAGAGAGAGAGAGAGAGAGAGAGAGAGAGAGAGAGAGAGAGAGGATAAATGAATTAATAGTACGCCTTATTACTAGGCTTGAAGTTGATGGGGCCAGCCCGTTAGCTTGCTTACACTGGGGCCAACCACCAATAAGGGCATTTTTTGTTGAAGGGATTTTCACCCCAGGAGACGGAGAAAAGCTAATCCAATTCACTACCATTCCATTCCAACTCAATCAAAAATACCCAGGAGCTAATCCAATTCACTGCCATTCCAATTCAGATCTGGACTCAATCGATCTTGTCCAGCAGCCACCGCTTTCCTCTTCATAAAAAATACCCAGGAGCTAATCCAATTCACTGCCATTCCAATTCAGATCCGGACTCAACCAATTATTTCAGCAGCCACCGCTTTCCTCTTCATTAAAAATACCCAGGAGCTAATCCAATTCACTGCCATTCCAATTCAGATCCGGACTCAACCAATCTTGTCCAGCAGCCACCGCTTTCCTCTTCATTAAAAATACCCAGGAGCTAATCCAATTCACTGCCATTCCAATTCAGATCCGGACTCAACCAATCTTGTCCAGCAGCCACCACTTTCCTCTTAATTAAAAATACCCAGGAGCTAATCCAATTCACTGCCGTTCCAATTCAGATCCAGACTCAATCGATCTTGTCCAGCAGCCACCGCTTTCCTCTTCATCAAAAATACCTGGGAGCTAATCCAATTCACTACCATTCCAATTCAGACCCGGACTCAAACGATCTTGTCCAGCAGCCACCGCTTTCCTCTTCACCAAAAACACCCGAGAGCTCCAACATGTTTGACCCAGGCCCCGGTACCATGTTTGGCCCTGGCCCTAGCCCTAGTCCTGGCCCCGGCCCCAGCACCAGGATATATGATCGCTCAGGCTCTGACCAAGCAAAGGCGCTTCCCCCTGGTCCTGTGGCCGAAAGTCATCACCACACTATTCACGACTTGCCACACTTCAGGGTGTCTGAGTAAGTGGGGTCAGTGTGTGTGGGTGTGTGGGTGGATCAGTGTGTGTGGGTGTGTTGGTTGTATTTAGTGAGGCTACTTATTGCTTGTGCATTTGGGCCTCAAATAGGCTCAGATCTATAAATCTGACACCCCTGATTGTATTATGTAGTGGCTGAGAGTCGTCACCACACTTTTCACGACTTGCCGCACATCCGGGTGCCTGAGTAAGTGGGGTCGCTGGGTGTGGGTGGGTTGATTGTATTTAGTGAGGCTACCTATTGCTTGTGCATTTGGGCCTCAAATAGTCTCTGGTCTGTAAATCGGATACCCCTGATTGTGTACTGCAGTGGCTGAGAGTTGTCGGCACAATGTTCTCGGCTTGCTGCACTTGCGGGTGTCCGAGTAAGTCGGTTCGCTGGGTGTGGGTTAGTGGGTGTGGGTTAGTGGGTGTGGGTCAGTGGGTGTGGGTCAGAGGGTGTGGGTCAGTGGGTGTGGGTCAGTGGGTGTGGGTCAGTGGGTGTGGGTCGCTGGGTGTGGGTCGGTGGGTGTGGGTCAGTGGGTGTGGGTCAGTGGGTGTGGGTCGCTGGGTGTGGGTCAGTGGGTGTGGATCAGTGGGTGTGGGTCAGTGGGTGTGGGTCAGTGGGTGTGGGTCGCTGGGTGTGGGTCAGTGGGTGTGGGTCAGTGGGTGTGGGTATGTCGATTGTATTTAGTGAGGCTGATGTACTGCCTGTCGGATCTTTGTACACATCGTCACCATCTGATATACTGCCAGTTGGATCTTTGTACATATCGTCACCATCTGATGCAATGCCAGTTAAATCTTTGTACAAATCTTCACCCTCTGATGTACTGCCTGTTGGATCTGTCTGCAGATCTTCACCCTCTGATGTACTGCCTGCTGGATCTGGCGGCAGAGCATCACTCTATGATGTACTGCTTGGAATGGGTGTGGAAGGAGAAGGAGCTTCGTCAGACTGTGCTGTAAGTGCTTTTGATTGTTACTTGAATTGTAACTTGAATTTTGAACAGTTGAGGCCAGCTGCTTTAAAAGGTTTACAAGTTGGCTGTAAGTGTTTTTGGTTGTTACTTGAATTTGAACTTGAATTTGAACTTTAACTTGAACAGTTGAGGTCAACTGCTTTAAGAGGTACTAGGGCATTTAGCCCGTCGAACCGACGGCAGCCCCCCACTGCTCCCCTCACCTGCACCCCCCACCCCCCAATGGAATGACTTTTGAAGGGTCACCCACGGACTCATTTTCCATCCCCATACATTCACATTAGGTGGCTTATCATCGTGCACTGTTGCCATGATCATCCCCATCACACTGGCACTTGAGTGGCAGATGGCCAAAACACAAATATACATGCCACACCATTACCCCCCCCCCCCCCCCCCCAAGAGCAGCTTGATTCCTGGAAAAACGGACGCAGCGTTGTAGGAATCAAAATGGTGCCTTTCAGGTTTGGCCGAAGATAGAGAGCAAGGGGAAATAGCATTCAGGGAGCATGTTGGGCGCAGCATGTCGCGAGCGCGAGCGGACCCTTCCCACCCCATCGACGCATGAACCAAACAGTCACTCGTTTCGTACAAAGCAGACACATCGCTGCAGGAATAAATGCGATGCCCATCAGCTATCAGGTATGACCGCAATGGAAAAAAAGGCTAGGGGGAAAAAGCAGGGAGCAGCTGTCAGTGAAAAGTTCGGGATTAATCTGCACACAGCGCAGAATTGATAGGCATTAATGTCGGCAGGGAGTTGAAGGGCACGCATTGGCTACCATTAGCGCGCCCTGCCAGAGATTTGTTCCTGTTGCGAGTGAAATAGGGCGTCAGGCGTTCAGTTCAACGGTTCAGTTCTAAAACTTGTGGAGGAAAAGCTTCTGAGTCAGCGCTCATAAGCGACTGAGGTTTGGCCAAGACTAGTCTTTAGCATCTCCCTGACACCGATTTGAGGTTCCCGGAGCTGGTCCATGCTCGTGTAGATTGAAAGATTTGGCGAGGAGCTGGGGATCACGCGATGGAAAAGCAGTCAGCGAGCGAGCATGGGTGAGAGCGCAGGAGAAGGAGGAGGGAGTGTTGTGACGGGTAGAGCAGCAAGGTTCGGTGGTTAAGCAAGAGCTCACATCGAAGTAAGTGGACAGCAGATAGAAGTGCGTGGAAATCTGGGAATGGAGAAAAAGTTGAAGACGAACATGCTTGGGTGAGGGAGCACAGCTCCCATTGTGGTGTGGGCCAAGACATTGTCAGATCGTGGAGCGTAAAGAGCGCGCTTGGCAAAGTCGCAAGGTGAAAGCAGGTGAAAGATGCGGGTTTGAAATCATTGGGGGAGGTGAAAAGGAGTGTTGCGTTTGAATATCGCGGGTTGAGGTGGACTTGTGCCAGATCAGCAGTTGGCGGTTGAGGCGTAAATGTGCCAGACCATGAGGGAAATGCTTGCTAGATAAGCGGAACCATTGCCAGTTAAGCCCTGAACCCGTGACAACGGTCGGTCGGTCGGTCGTCGGGCGGACAATGCAACTTTAATAGTATAGATGTAAGTTGGCTGTAAGTGCTTTTGATTGTTACTTGGATTGTAACTTGAAATTTGAACTTGAATTTTGACTTGAATTTGAGCAGTTGAGGTCAGCTGCTGTAAAAGGTATATAAGTCGGCTGTAAGTGCTTTTGGTTATTGCTTGAATTTGAACTTGAACAGTTGAGGCCAGCTGCTTTAAGAGGTAAATGGGTTGGCTGTTAGTGCTTTTGGTTGTTACAGTTAAATTGAACTTGATTTTGGTAACGTTGCTTCAGCCAGCAATTCGGCTGCTGAAGCTATTGTCTAAGTGCTTTTCATTGTTACAGTTGAGGTCAGCTGCTTCACGAAGTTTGTAAATTGTAGGGTGAAATCTCATTGGATTGACTTTTACATCCATTCCTTATTCATGTGCCCCTTAAGCTTTATATGCTTTTAAAGCATATAAAGCTTAAAAGCTTAAAAGCATATAAACTTGCATATCCATACCCGAGGGGGGGGCAAGGAAAAAGATTTCGTACCGCATGTTCGATATGGATAGAGAACCGCGAGCAATAGTCGATAAAAAAAATCATGTCATTACACCCACGGGCGGCCGAGATACGAGGGGGGGGGGGAGGAGGGGGTCCGACCGTTTTTCCAATTTTATTTGTACCTCGTGCGGGAGGATGACAAACGGGAAATATGTGGTACCCCGTCCAAAAAGTTGGAATAGTAAAAAAAGGGGGGGGGGGGGGGGGGGGGGGGGCGGGCGGTGGGGACCTGCCATTTTTGATGAAACCTAGCCTATGTTGTGGCAAATCATCTCCTTTAGTACCCTGCATTTTTAAAACCCTGAGAATGTTAGTGGAATGTTTTTAAACACGGCCCGACCACGAATACAAATTATTTGAGTTTGCAACCTAGATATCTCAATATTTCAGCTTCCTAGAGCCTCCTTATAGTTCCTTCCCTTCCTTCAAGATCCTTTATAACTAACTTGCCCAGTATTGGCATGGAAACTGCATGGGCTTGCTACATGAAGCCCACCAAAAGGTCAAAATGTAACGCCCACCTGCGCCCACCATCATTATGTCAGCTTTAAGGTGCGCCAGCTCGCTTTAGTTTGGGCTGAATTGCCAGCCAGGGGAGCTGCCTAGAAGCTGCTGCCTGTAGCCGGCTGTAGCACAAGGCATCCCCGGGCAAGTAGTACAGTTTGCAAGCATCTAAGACCAAGAAAACCTTTCCTTGTAGTAGCACTCCAAGACACCTGGGTTACACGATGGGCCTCGGTAGGACGGTGAACCTGGAAGGTAGCTCTTACAGAAAGGTTGAGGCCACTCCACAGCCTTCCAACCTTGGCAAATAGTTTGCTCGGGCTCAGCATTTGAAATTGCATCATCTCCATCAAGGGGCTGTTTTGGGGCTCAGCACTTGCAGATGCGTCATCTCCATCAATGGGCTGCAGCTGTGGCTGTGGCTGGGCATGTTTGACTCCAAAGAAGTGGCTGATTTTCAGCTGTCCAGGAAGGGGTTAAAGGGCTGTGCACACAAAGCAAGATGCTCTGTTCCGCTCAACATCATCAGCAGCTGTCCAGACTGACATGCAAGGATTTTCGCCTGAGTACCTCGGCATCACTTCTTGTGCAGCTCGAACTGTTGCGGCCTCGCGAATTCAGTTGCCGACCGAGCACAAACAGGACATGTGTCGTCGACCTCATCCATCAGTCAGGTCCACATGCTCCACATGCTGCCTCTTGGACGGACTTTCGTCGCGAATAGTCTCTTCAATGGTCGCATTCGACTCTGCAGTTATATTGGATGTATCCATGCCAAACTCGAACCAGGATAAGCAGGAGATCACAGGTGACACAAGGTTTCGAACTTGAACTCGAACTCGAACTTGAATTACATAGCAGGTGTCTGAAAACTATGGAATCAGCACGCTTGCATCCAGACGAAGTCGTTGCACTTATCCAGAGGCTATATGGAGCAGGGAGAAAAAAGTTAGGAAAAAGTTCATATGGGGCCGAGAGGGGGGGGGGGGGGGGGGGCACCCTGCCCTGAATTCCTCAGAATGGCACCGGACCCTGGGGTATCGATAGATCACGTGATCCCCTAACGGAAACAACTTCCCGATACCCTGACATGGACCGTGCCGGACTTTCTATGGCCCCTGTCATCCTCCTGCCTCGTGTAACTTTCTTGCCAGTGCGAATTTTCGAGCGTGAGGTACACCAATGAGTACGTCTCGACGAGAGGAGTGCGATTCTGTATTCGTTAGTAA
>CM039465.1:9300576-9365829 GCA_022414725.1 Microglena sp. YARC
GCTGGCTGGTGGCTGGGCTGGGGGTGGGGGGGGGGGGGGGGGGGGGGGTAGATACTTACTGCTCGAGGGTCCAAAGTGGTGTCACTGGACTGCCCTTGCCAAGGCCTACTCATGGTGGTCTCAGAATTTCATTTTGAGACCTGAGTAAAAAGTTAGCATAAAAACGAGGGCTGACCTCCCCCCCCCTAAAGGAGGTGCTCATAAAAAACTGAAAACATGTTATCAACTTGCAAATATGTCATATACTTCCTACACTTGAATAAATCAAAACAGCTTATTTCAACTTTCAAATTGTGTTACGTAGGGCATCGCACTGATTTGACTGCCTGCAACCATGTAATGCCCGCCAACCCAACCCAACCCAACCCAACCCAACCCAACCCAACCCAACCCAATCCAACCCAACCCAACCCAACCCAACCCAACCCAACCCAACCCAACCCAACCCAATGGAGTGTCAAAATGTGTTTCGTAGGGCATTGCATGGATATGACCAGGGCTGTCGCAGATCCTGTCCTGGAACCCATCACCATACCACCACATCACCACCATTACCACCACCACCACCACCACCATTACATGTGTTACGTAGGGGGCATTGCATGGACATGACGAGGGCTGTTGCAGACTCTTGTCCTGGAGGGGCTATCACACAGACCACCATCACCACCATCACCACCATTACCACCACCATCACCGTCATCACCACCACCACCAGCATCACCACCAGCATCACCACCACCGTCATTACTACCACCACCACCACCACCACCATTACGTGTCAAAATGTGTTACGCAGGGCAATGCATGGACATGACCAGGGCTGTTGCCAGCTTACCCCAAGCCCCCCCCCACCCCCACCCCCACCCCCACCCAGCCCAGCCCCCACTCACGCAGCCCCCACACCCAGCCAACCAAATCCCCAGCCCAGCCCAGCCCCCTACCACCATTACGTGTCAATATGTGTTACGTAGGCATTGCATGGACATGACCAGGGCTGTTGCAGACTCCCTGTCCTGGAGGGGCTATCACACTGACGAAGCAAGCCTTCCACAAGTGCGACATGCTCAGGCTGAGCAAGGAAGAAGAGCCAGTCAAGCGCCCCTTTATCATCTACGCAGGTAGGATCTTGGTCCCGGTTGCATGGGGTTGGGTTGGTGTGTGTGCGTGGTTGGGGGGATTTGTGTTTGTGCAAGGAAGAAGAGCCAGTGAAGCGCCCCTTCATACTCTACGCAGGCAAGAACTTGGTCTCTCCGTTACATTGAGACTGGGGGTGGGTGGGCGGTGTGTTTGTGTGTGTGTGTGTGTGTGTGTGGGGGGGGGGGGGGGGGGGGGGGGGGGGGGGGGGGTCGTACACGTACAGGATGAGCTCTCCAGTCCTGGAGGGGCTATGGTACTGACATCATCACCCTCCTACCTAGCTACCCACCCACTCATTACGCTGCCCAACCCCCAACCCCTCTTCTCCGGTGACTTCTTCTTGGATGGTATCAATGATGTAGTTCAATGCTGAGAGCCGTTGTACCTCGCTGTACTGCATAGCCTACCCTCTCCACCACCACCCTCCACCACCACCCTCCACCACAACACCACCCTCCACCACCACCACCACCCTCCACCACCACCCACCACTACCCTCCACCACCACCACCCTGCTCCCTGCCAGCAAATGTCCATGGGCACCCCTTCAGCCCCTGTTGGCCAGCACCACCCTCCACCACCACCCACCACCACCACCACCCACCACCACCACCCTCCACCAATAACCAACCCACCCACTCACCTGCACTGCCCAACCCCCAACCAATCTTTTCCAGGTGACTTCCTCTTGGATGGTGTCGATGACGTGGTTCAGTGCAGGGGGATGGAGTTTGGGTTTAAGAGGGGTTGGGGTGGGGTAGGGGGTTGGGGTTGGGGGGGGGGGGGACAACACCACTACCACCCCCCTACCCACCCACTCATCTCCCATGCCCAAACCCCAACCCACCCCTGTTTTCCAGGTGACTTCCTCTTGGATGGTATCGATGCCGTGGTGCAGTGCCGAGAGCCGTTGTACCTCGCTGTACCTCATAGCTTGAAGTCACGCATGCCTCATATCCAGGATATTAGAAATGCGAAGGTGGGTTGGCTTGTAATGAAATATTTTTTGGCGGAGCCCCCCTTCTGGGAGCGGGGTGGGTCTCCCGACACAAACCAGCGACCCGGAGAATTCAATTAGAATGGCGTTGCCCCTCCTACTGCAACTTTGGGGGTTCTTCGGTGCCCTTTTTGGCGGAGCCCCCCCTTCTGGGAGCGGGAGCCCCCAGTGTTACCCATTTGTCCGTCCGACCATCCATCTGACCGTGATGAAGCCCGACACGCCAGCCAACGGCCACCTGTCGCTCCCTCGCGATCACTCTCCGCCATTTTTAGTGACGCTGCATCGAACTTGTTCGACTAACAGAAAACAATCGTTCGGGGGCAGTTCATCTATGCCTTTTCTTTTTACCAGAAATGCTAAGGTGTTTTTTCTACTTTGCTTGTAACGATAGATTTTTCCACTACCAGAAAAACGATTGTTTGGGTGTCAGTTCATCTTTTTCTTTCTACCAGAAATGCAAAGGAGGCTTTGCTTGTACCATGGTACCAACCGAAAGGAGACAGTTAGCTCATGTTCAGTATAATGTCTCCTAATTAGGATACCACAAGGTGGGATTACTTGCACCATGGTACACACAGGAAGGGGACAGTTAGCTCATGTTCAGTGCATTGCCTCCTATTTAGGATACCACACATGCCAAGGTGGGTTTACTTGCACCATGGTACACAAGGGGAAGGGGACGGTTAGCTTACGTTAAGTTTATTCAGGATACCACACATGCCAAGGTGGGTTTGCTTGCACCATGGTACACACGAGAATGGGACAGTTAGCTCATGTTCAGTGCATTGCCTCCTATTCAGGATACCACAAATGCAAAGGTAGGTTTACTTGCAACATGGTATGCACCATGGTATGCACGGGAAGGGAATGTAGGTCTCCAGCACTTCCTCCCCTTGCTTGCTACTTATATATTTCCACATCTATTTTTATATATATGCACACTTCTCATTGACGCCACCTTCTCCCTCCACACACCGCCACCACCCGCTTGCCAACCCAACCAACCAACCAACCTTCTTCATACATCAACTGTCAATGGGTACCCCTTCAAACCACCTACACCCTCCACCTCCTCAACTACCCACCCACCACCACCACCCTCCACCACCACCACCACCACCACCTCCACCACCACCACCACCACCACCTCCACCTCCACCACCACCACCACCACCACCACCACCACCCACCCACCACCCTCCACCATCCTCCACCACCACCGCCCCCACCCCCCACCACCACATCCACCCTGCTCCCTGCAGCAAGTTTCCATGGGCACCCCTTCGGCCCCTGTTGGCACCGTGACTGTTGCCTTCACCACCACCACCACCACCACCACCCACCACCACCCACCCACCACCCTCCACCATCCTCCACCACCACCGCCCACCACCCCCACCACCACATCCACCCTGCTCCCTGCAGCAAGTTTCCATGGGCACCCCTTCGGCCCCTGTTGGCACCGTGACTGTTGCCTTCACCACCACCACCACCACCGCCCCCCACCCCCACCACCACATCCACCCTGCTCCCTGCAGCAAGTTTCCATGGGCACCCCTTCGGCCCCTGTTGGCACCGTGACTGTTGCCTTCACCACCACCACCACCACCCACCACCCACCACCACCACCACCCACCCACCACCCTCCACCATCCTCCACCACCACCGCCCACCACCCCCACCACCACATCCACCCTGCTCCCTGCAGCAAGTTTCCATGGGCACCCCTTCGGCCCCTGTTGGCACCGTGACTGTTGCCTTCATGTATGTCATTGGAGCAGCCCAGCTGCTGAAGGGACATGCCAGAGATTGCTCGCTCAGCCATCAATGCCTTCCAGGTTAGTTGGGTGTGGGTGGGTGTGGGTGGGTGGGTGGTTGGGTGTGGGTGGGTGGGTGGGTGCATGTGCTCGTGCTTGTGTGTGACTAATGCCTTCATGTATGTCATTGGAGCAGCCCAGCTGCTGAAGGACATGCCAGAGATTGCTCGCTCAGCCATCAATGCCTTTCAGGTTAGTTGGGTGTGTGGGTGGTTGTGGGTGGGTGTGGTTGGGTGGGTGTGGTTGGGTGGTTGTGGGTGGGTGTGGTTGGGTGGGTGTGGTGTGTGGGTGGATGTGATTGGGTGTCGTTGGGTGGGTGGGTGTGGGTGGGTGCATGTGGGTGGGTGCATGTGGTGGGTGCATGTGGGTGGGTGCATGTGCTCGTGTTAGTGTGTGACTGTAGCCTTCATGTATGTCATTGGAGCAGCTCAGCTGCTGAAGGACATGCCAGAGATTGCTCGCTCAGCCATTAATGCCTTCCAGGTTAGTTGAGGGTGTGGGTGATTGTGGTTGGGTGGGTGTGGGGGGTGGGTGGTGTGGGTGGTGTGGTTGGGTGGGTGTGGGTGGGTGGGTGGGTGCATGTGCTCGTGTTTGTGTGTGACTGTAGCCTTCATGTATGTCATTGGAGCAGCTCAGCTGCTGAAGGACATGCCAGAGATTGCTCGCTCAGCCATTAATTCCTTCCAGGTTAGTTGAGGGTGTGGGTGATTGTGGTTGGGTGGGTGTGGTGGGTGGTTGTAGGTGGTGTGGGTGGGTGTGGGTGTGGGTGGGTGTGGTTGGGTGGGTGTGGGTGGGTGGGTGGGTGCATGTGCTCGTGTTTGTGTGTGACTGTAGCCTTTATGTATGTCATTGGAGCAGCTCAGTTGCTGAAGGACATGCCAGAGATTGCTCACTCAGCCATTAATGCCTTCCAGGTTAGTTGGGTGTGTGGGTGGGTGTGGGTGGGTGGTTATGGTTGGGTGTAGGAGGGTGAGTGCATGTGCTCGTGTTTGTGTGTGACTAATGCCTTTATGTATGTCATTGGAGCAGCCCAGCTGCTTAAGGACATGCCAGAGATTGCTCGCTCAGCCATCAATGCCTTCCAGGTTAGTTGAGGGTGTGGGTGATTGTGGTTGGTGGGTGTGGGTGGGTGTGGTTGGGTGGGTGTGTGGGTGGTTGTGGTTGGGTATGGTTGGGTGAGTGTGGTTGGGTGGAAATGGGTGTGTGGGTGGTTGTGGTTGGGTATGGTTGGGTGAGTGTGGTTGGGTGGAAATGGGTGTGTGGGTGGTTGTGGTTGGGTGTTGTTGGGTGGGTGTGGGTGGGTGGCTGTGGGTGGGTGCATGTGCTCGTGTTTGTGTGTGACTGTTGCCTTCATGTTAGTCATTGGAGCAGCTCAGCTGCTAAAGGACATGCCGGAGATTGCTCGCTCAGCCATTAATGCCTTCCAGGTCAGTTGGGTGGGTGGGTGGGGTGTGGGGTGGGTGTATGTGCTCGTGCTTGTGTGTGACTGTTGCCTTTATGTAAGTTATTGGAGCAGCCCAGCTGCTGAAGGACATGCCAGAGATTGCTCGCTCAGCCATCAATGCCTTCCAGGTTAGTTGGGTGTGTGGGTGTGTGGGTGGGTGGGTGGGTGGGTGGGTGGGTGCATGTGCTCGTGCTTGTGTGTCACTGTTGCCTTTATGTAAGTTATTGGAGCAGCCCAGCTGCTAAAGGACATGCCAGAGATTGCTCGCTCAGCCATCAATGCCTTCCAGGTTAGTTGAGGGTGGTTGTGGGTGTGTGTCTCCTCTCCTCTCCTCTCCTCTCCTCTCCTCTCCTCTCCTCTCCTCTCCTCTCCTCTCCCCTTCTCTCTCCTCTCTCCCCTCTCCCCTCTCCCCTCCTCTCCTCTCCTCTCCTCTCCCTCTCCTCTCCTCTCCTCTCCTCTCCTCTCCTCTCCCCTCTCTCTCCTCTCTCCCCTCTCCCCTCTCCGCTCTCCTCTCCTCTCGCCCCCTCCCCACTCCACTCCACTCCAACCCAATTCAAGCCACTCAAATCCACTCCACTCCACTTCACACTCCACTCAGCCTCTGTTTCCTTCCACCTAGGACATATCGTTTTCACAACTGTACCAACATGGGGGATACAAGATCAACGTGTTGGACGGACTTATAGTGGCAGCCTTCGCACATCCTGCTGACGGCGTGTCATGGGGGATCTCTGTAAGGGAGGACCTCGCACAGCATGTGAGTGGTCAGATTTTGTTGTTTGATTAAAGTCATTATATAATAATACTTGTTATTAGTAGTAGAAGTAGTAGTAGTAGTAGCTGTTATTATTATTATTATTTATTATTATTATTATTATTATTATTATTATCAGGGGTGTTCAAGAATAATGATTTCGACACCCATGCGATGGAGTTTTCTTTTTAACCCCCCCCCCCTCTCCCCCTTACCCCCATTGGCTTTGAAGGCTAATATCTTGCTCACCAATAATAATTAGGTCGTGAAATTGGGTACCCTGACCCTCACATCGAGCTCTATCAGTTGGTCATCTCAAAAACTTGGTTTTGCTTACGTATAAGGGACCCCTGCCCCACCACCACCCACGCACGCCCCCACCCTACCCCCCGACCCCAGATATATCTCCGGTAATAAGAGGTAGGCTGCAACTAGTGAATTTCACCTGCAGTTACATATTTTATGAAGTGTAGTTAATAAATAACATCAGTCAGAGACTCAGGCAGTGGAACAACCATCCATCCACCCGACCCCTGCATAAAGTTCACTTTTTGTCTAGCTTGATCCAGTTCCTCCCCACACCCTTCCCAAAAAAAACCAGTTATTATTACTATTTTATATTCTTATTTGTATCGTGGTAAAGTGAAATTAAATCCGCTGCCTATGCTTAATTGCCACGGCAGTAAGCAAAACAAGATCATATTTGATAGTTTCGGTATGATATCAAAGTCGTTTAACACCTCGGTAAAGATATATAAAGACAAAGCCTAGCGTACACACTAATACAAATCAAAATTTAAATTTTGGTTCAAACATAAAAACATAGCTTTTTGGCTGTGCTGTATTAAAAGAACCAAAACACAAATACGCACACAAACACATATACACACACATATGTACACACATACACACACATACATGCACACATACACATACATGCACACACATATACACACACATACATACACGCATACACACACATGCACACACATACATACACACATGCACACATACATACACACACATACACACATGCACATAAGCACACGTACACACACGCGACCCCAACACACAACCCCATCCCCAACCCACATGCCCCCAACACACAACCCCCATCCTCATCCCAATCCAAACCCCAAAACCCAAAACCCAAAACCTCATCCCAACCCACAACCCCCATCTTCATCCCAACCCACAACCCCTATCATCATCCCAACCCACAACCCCCAACACACGACCCCCATCATCATCCCAACCCACAACCCCATCCCCAACCCACAACCTTCATCCTCGTCCCAGGAATGGCCAAGCAAAATCATGAAGCATCAGCTGTGCCGTCCTCAAAAGTCGATGCGAGACAGAGCATCAGCTATCATTCCTACCAGGGCTCACTGCCCTTGCACATCATTCGCCCCACTCACACCCACATACCCACAACCTTCATCCTCGTCCCAGGAATGGCCAAGCGAAATCCTGAATCATCGACTGTGCCGTCCTGAAAAGTCGATGCGACAGAAGACAGAGCCCCAGCCATTGCTCGATGCCATCACAACTCGTTCCCCTGCATTCTCAGCAAGGAGGGAAAGCTTCCGCAGGTATGCATATGTGTGTCTATCTATCTATCTATGTATGTATGTACTAGTACGGTAGCCCGTGTGGCCGGTGGCCACCCCCCGACCCAGGCCATGGGTCCTAGTCTGGTCTGGGTTACAGAACGGGTAACGCCCTTGTATGCCCCCCCCCCCTCCCCCCCCCCCCCCCAACACACAGTCAAGATATCAGCCATCTCAGCCCTTGCTGGACGCTCCCCTGCCTCTCCCCCCAAACCCACACACACACACACCTCTTCTCCCTACCTATTCCCCTTGTGCTTCAGGTGTGGCCTCCCACCCTGTCATACACGCATACCATCCCCCCCTCCCCCCCATCCTGACCTCTCCCTACCCCTCACCCCACGTCCCCACCCCATCCACACACACTCACTTTCTCTCACCTTACCCCCCACCACCCTCCCTTCTCCCAACCACCAACTCGCACACACAATCTTCTTCTCCCTGCCTCGTACCCTTCACTTCACCCTGTGGGATTCAATCGTGCAGAAAGAGGGGCCCGCTGTGCTTTAAACCTACCAACATTGCAAACGCTCAGATTCCGATCACCCCGAAAACACCGGACTGGGGCAATTGCATGGCTACAAACCTGCAGCTTCGTCTTCTCGTGCAGTGCCCCAGTCGATACTCGATCAACTCAGAACAGCAAAAATAGCAGCAACGTACTTCATATTCTATACAACGAAAAGAGCTTGCAAAGATGGGATGAGCGTGGCAAGCGCGAGAGTGTGCAGGGGGACAGAATGGCCATGGCGATCTGAACAAAGGTAATTAATTGCAACAACTGGATGCCAATCGCGACGAATGTGATGCGATGGCATGGCAAAATTGCGGGTGCGTGAGATGAATGGTGGCAACGCTCGCAGACGGAGAAAAAAGCATCACGATCTGAAGGTCTGGCTTCATTATGAGCCTGGCATAACTCCTCAGGCTGGGCAGCATAGTCTTCGCGCCTGGCTTGGTAAGCAGCTTCGTGTTCCTCCTCAGGCGCGGTAGCTCGTTCCTGACTCCTTGCGAGATTACCAGCACGTCGTAGCTCTTCGGATCGGGCAGCGCGGGCATCATGTCATCGCTTGTTGGCTATTTCCCTGTCTTCTTTGCTCAGGCAAGCTCGCTTTGAGCGCTGGCTGGCGGTGTTGCGGGCCCTCCTGTCCATTAGGACCGTTGGCATGCATCATGGTCGCATGCTCCGTGAAGAAGTAATGAACTGAAACGATTATTCTGAGCGCCATACAAAGCGAGGGTCAGCAGATAACCTCCGAGGAGAGGATCTTCTGGATCTAAATTGCTTGCAGTCATAATGTGGGAGGCAAATGTGGGGATAAAATGAGCGCGCGCGCTTAGCTTTGCGCATCTGCAGTTTCGGTATTTGAACATTTCGCTGGGCGGGGTGTTGCGAGTTGGGTTTGACGGAAAGTCGGTTGCAAGTCGGTTACACTTCGCACGCCCATGGCATGTGGGTACGCGATGATGACACCACCACGACCACCACGACCACCACGACCACGACCACGACCATGATTTCTTTATATATATAGATGTATGTATTTATGTATGTATGTATGTATGTATGTATGTATGTATGTATGTATGTATGTATGTATGTACCAGTACGGTAGCCCGTGTGGCTGTTGGCCACCTTTACCAGCCCCTCTTCCTTCCTCCTTCGCCCCACCCTCAGTCCTCCTTCCTTCCCCTCCCTCTTGTATGCCTCCTATTCTCCTTTACTTCCCCTTGACCCTCCCTCCATCTCTCCCCCTTCTCTGTTTTTGCTCCCCTATCCTCCTTGACTTCCCCTTGACCCTACCTCTATCTTTCCCTTTTCGCACTGTCCCCTGCCCCCCACCCCCCCACCCCCCGCGTCACCATCACCTTCTTCCCTAACTGTCCCCCCGAACGGTCGCGATACCAACCCCGATGAGAGAATCGGACCTGCACAATCGCAAAGCTATAAGCGCGAAGCTTGTTCTTCCTGCACATTTACCATGCCAAGCCTGTGATGTTGACCTTGTCCGTGCCTGGTTTTCAGCAGCGCACCAGTGGGGCAGCAGCAACATTCAAACGAAAATGCTTATTAGCATGGTTCCTTTCCTTGTCGTTCTGGCGAGGCCTCTTTGCATGCTGCCAGCGATGAATGGGATGCAATATTATGGCAAAAGTGCGTATGCGTGAAATGAATGGTGGCAACGCTCGCAGGCGGAAGAGAGCTGAGGAAAGAATGGGTGCCTGATGAGAACAATGAGCGCTCAATTGGGCGCTCAGAATGCAATTGAAGGATCCACAGTAGTAGGATTGAATTTTTATTTGAGGCATGGTGCGAAAAGCAGATCACGACAGCGAAACAATTGCGATCGCTCAGAATAAATAAGCGCTCAGAATATGATGAGTGATTAGGGTAGAATGAGGTTGCTTCTCGATGCAATGGAAAGAGGATACAATGGAATGAGGATGCTTGTCGATGCAATGGAAAGAGGATACAATGGAATGAGGATGCTTCTCGATGCAATGGAAAGAGGATACAATGGAATGAGGATGCTTCTCGATGCAATGGAAAGAGGATACAATGGAATGAGGATGCTTCTCGATGCAATGGAAAGAGGATACAATGGAATGAGGATGCTTCTAGATGCAATGGAAAGAGGATACAATGGAATGAGGATGCTTCTCGATGCAATGGAAAGAGGATACAATGGAATGAGGATGCTTGCAGGTGTTCCTCATCAGATATGGCAGCCCTGGCTCCCCTCCCCACCCCACCCCACCCCACCCTCCCCTAACACACACAACACAAACACACACATGTGCAAACGGGCTGCAAAAAAGTCCAATTTCATGCGTCAATACAAATTTCAACTTAGATCCCTAGTAATCGCTGACCGGATAGAAGCTGTTATGTGTTACCCCCCCTACTCTCACCTATATCCCTCTCAATAGCTGTCTTTGTTTCGGAACTAACGACCATCCTATTACCCCGCCCCACACTTACACACACAGACGCACACAGATCACACACATGCGCACACACACGCAAACATACAAACAAACACACACATATACATATACATATACATATACATATACACATACACACACATACAAACTCACGCATATACAAATACATCTACATATACACACACACACACATACAAACACACACATATACTTATATGCACATACACGCTCGCACACACACACAAGTACACACACACAAACATACACATACACACACACATACACACACATCCCCCCCCCACACACACACACACACACACACACACACACACATACGAACACACACGCACACCACACATACCCCCCCCCCCCCCCCCCCCACACACACACACACCGCAGGCAAGGAGGCCAAGTGGACAGCTTCCGCAGGCGCAGCGGAAAAGAGGGGGGCAGCCCTAGCGGCAATAATTCGCCAGGACAGGATTTCCAGGACAGGATTGTGGAGCTTAATGGCATTCGGATCAAGGTGGGGTGGTTGTTGGGGGACTGTGTGGGGGGGGGGAGGGGGGGGAGAGGAGGAGTAGAAGTGGAGCTTAATGGCATTCGGATCAAGGTGGGGTGGTTGGGGGGGGGGGGGGGGGGGGGAAGAGGAGAAGTGGAGCTTAATGGAATTCGGATCAAGGTGTGGGTAGGTGGGGTGGGTGGGTGGTTAGGTGCGTGGTGGGGGTGGGGGAGGAGGAGGAGGAGTAGAAGTGGAGCTTAATGGCATCCGGATCAAGGTGGGAAGGGTGGGGTGGGTGGGGGGGAGAGGAGGAGGAGAGGAGTGGAGCTTTATGGCATTCGTATCAAGGTGTGTGTGGGGGGGGGGGGGGGAGAGGAGGAGGAGAAGTGGAGCTTAATGGCATTCGAATCAAGGTGTGGGTGGGTGGGGTGGGTGGGTGGTTAGGTGCGTGGGTGGGGTGGGGTGGGGAGGAGCAGTAGAAGAGGAGCTTAATGGCATCCGGATCAAGGTGGGGGTGGGGTGGTGGGGTGGGGGGGGGGGGGGAGAGGAGGAGGAGTAGATGTGGAGCTTTATGGCATTCGTATCAAGGTGTGGGTGTGTGTGTGTGGGGGAGTGTGAGGGTGTGTGTGTGTGGGGGGGGGGGGTGGGGGTGAGAGGAGGAGTAGATGTGGAGCTTTATGGCATTCGTATCAAGGTGAGGGTGTGGGGGGGTGTGGGGGGGGAGTGTGAGGGTGGGGGTGGGTGGGGGGGGGGGGGGGGGGGGGAGAGGAGGAGTAGATGTGGAGCTTTATGGCATTGGTATCAAGGTGTGGGTGTGTGTGGGGGGGAGTGTGTGTGGGTGTGTGTTGGGGGGGGGGGGGGGGGGGAAGGAGGAGGAGGAGAAGTGGAGCTTTATGGCATTCGTATCAAGGTGTGTGTGTGGTGTGGGGGGGGAGTGTGAGGGTGTGTGTGTGTGGGGGGGGGGGGGGGGGGGGGGGAGGAGGGAGGAGTAGAAGTGGAGCTTTATGGCATTCGTATCAAGGTGTGTGGGGGGGGGGGGGGGGGAGTGTGAGGGTGTGTGGTGGGGGGGGGGGGGGGGGGGGGGGGGGGAGGCATTATGAACAGGATCGTGGAGCTTTATGGCATTCGGATCAAGATGGGGGAGTTTGTGTTTGTGTGATGGGTGAGGGTGGGGAGGTGTGTGTGGTGGGGGGGGGGGGGGGGGGGGGGGGGGGGGGGGGTATGTGTGTGTGTGTGGAGGTGAGCAAGAGGAGGAGGAAGAGGGGGACTGATGGGGCTTGTGGTAAGTTTATGACTATTATGGTGGTTGTGGTGATGATGAGCAGGAGGAGGAGGAGGAGGAAAATAAGATACTGTAAGATATGCCCCCCCCAACCCCCTCCCCCCCCCAAAAAACAATTGGAAGGGTACGACAGGGGACCTGAGATCAAGTACTTAATGATCTGCCCCCCCACCCCCACCCCCCACCCCAAAAATAATTGAAGGGTACGACAAGGGACCTGAGATCAAGTACTGTAAGATCTGCCCCCCACCCCACCCCCAAAATTGAAGGGTACGACAGGGACCTGAGATCAAGTACTGTAAGATCTGCCCCCCCACCCCACCCCAAAAATTGAAGGGTACGATAGAGGACCTGAGATCAAGTACTGTAAGATCTGCCCCCCCACCCCACCCCCAAAATTGAAGGGTATGATAGGGGACCTGAGATCAAGTACTGTAAGATCTGCCCCCCCACCCCACCCCCAAAATTGAAGGGTACGATAGGGACCTGAGATCAAGTATTGCAAGATCATTGGACCCCACTCACCCTCACCCTCACCCTCACCACCTCTCACCTCACCCTCACCCTCACCCTCACCTCACCTCTCACCTCACCCTCACTGCAATGCAGGTTGGAGTGGACATGGGGCCTGTGGCATGTACAGTGACATCCACATCTGGAGAACTCTTCTACCGGGGAAAGGTGAGTGATGTTCTGATGTGTATACATGTTTCTTCATGTTTATACATGTTTCTTCATGTTTATACATGTTTCTTCATGTTTATACATGTTTCTTCATGTTTATACATGTTTCTTCATGTTTATACATGTTTACACATGTTTCTTCATGTTTATACATGTTTCTTCATGTTTACACATGTTTCTTCATGTTTACACATGTTTCTTCATGTTTACACATGTTTCTTCATGTTTACACATGTTTCTTCATGTTTATACATGTTTCTTCATGTTTATACATGTTTCTTCATGTTTATACATGTTTATACATGTTTATACATGTTTCTTCATGTTTATACATGTTTCTTCTTGTTTATACATGTTTCTTCATGTTTATACATGTTTCTTCATGTTTATACATGTTTCTTCATGTTTATACATGTTTCTTCATGTTGATACATGTTTCTTCATGTTTATACATGTTTCTTCATGTTGATACATGTTTCTTCATGTTGATACATGTTTCTTCATGTTTATACATGTTTCTTCATGTTTATACATGTTTCTTCATGTTGATACATGTTTCTTCATGTTGATACATGTTTCTTCATGTTTACACATGTTTCTTCATGTTGATACATGTTTCTTCATGTGTAAACATGTTTCTTCATGTTTATACATGTTTCTTCATGTTGATACATATTTCTTCATGTTGATACATGTTTCTTCATGTTTATACATGTTTATACATGTTTACACATGTTTCTTCATGTTTACACATGTTTCTTCATGTTTATACATGTTTCTTCATGTTTTTACATGTTTCTTCATGTTTATACATGTTTCTTCATGTTTATACATGTTTCTTCATGTGTAAACATGTTTCTTCATGTTTATACATGTTTCTTCATGTTCATAAGTCCCCCTTGACCTGGTCAGGCCGCGGGCACAGTTCGAGGCCAGCAGGACACCAGGAAATTGCCATCATAATCATCATCGTCATCATCAATATTTTCAATAATATCATCATCAGCATCAGCATCAGCATCAGCACCATCACCATCATCAGCACCATCACCATCATCAGCACCATCAGCATCATCACCATCAGCAGCAGCAGCAGCAACATCTCCCCACCCCACCCCACCCCACCCTTCCCTAAGCTTTCTAAACTAATTTGAACTAAACTTATATAAACAAATGTAACATAACCTAAAAGAACCAAACTGAACCTAATCAAACCGAATCAAAAGGAACCTAACCGAACTGAACTGAACCTAACCAAACCTAACCAAACTGAACCTAACTGAACATAAACAAACTAAACATAACCGAACCTAAACAAACCTGATCAGGTGATGAATCGAGCTGCTTGTATCGCAACCAAGGCATCACCTGGCAGAGTGGTGTGTAGCATAACACACCCTACTCTACCCTGCCCCACCCTAACAGAGCTGAACAGAACCTACTCTATCCTACTGTACCCTACGTTACCCTGAGCTAAGCTAAGCTAGGCTAACCAAACCAAACCAAACTAAACCAAACCTAACCAAACCTGATCAGGTGATGAATCGAGCTGCTTGTATCGCAACCAAAGCATCACCAGGCATAGTGGACTGTAGCGTAACACACCCTAATTTACCCTGCCGCACCCAAACAGAGCAGAGCAGAACCTACTATAAATAAATAAATAGTACGCCTTGTTACGAGGCGTGAGGTTGAGGGGGCCAGCCCGTTTGCTTTCACTGGGGGCAACCACCAAAGAACCTACTCTATACTACTGTACCCTACGTTACCCAAACCTAAGCTAAGCTAAGTGAACCAATCCAAACCAAACTAAACCTAACTTAACCTGATAAGGTGATGAACCGAGCTGCTCGTATTGCAACCAAAGCATCTCCAGGCACAGTGGTGCCTAGCATAACATCCCCAACTCTACCCTGCCCCACCCGAACAGAACAGAAGAGAACCTACTCTACTCCACTGTATCCTACGTTACCCTAACTTAAGCTAAGCTAACCAAACCAAACTAAACTAAACCTAACTCAACCTGATCAGGTGATGAACCGAGCTGCTCGTATTGCAACCAAGGCATCACCAGGCAGAGTGGTGTGTAGCTCGGTTGCATGGGACCACATCCAACATAATGAGACATCCAAGAAGAAGGGACTGCGCGCAGGTAATCAAGTGTACAACAAGTGGACATTAAGTGTACATCAAGTGAACAACATCTTAGTCATGTGCACAACATTATTATCAAGTGTACAACATCTTAGTCAAGTGTACATCAAGTGTACAACAAGTGTACAACAAGTGAACATTAAGTGTGCAACAAGTGTACATCAAGTGTACATCAAGTGTACATCAAGTGTACAACAAGTGAACATTTAGTGTGCAACAAGTGTACAACAAGTGTACATCAAGTTAACATCCAGTGTACAAAAAGTGAACATCAAGTGTACAACATCCTAATCAAGTGTACAACATTGTTATCAAGTGTACAACATCTTAGTCAGGTGTGACCTTACAACCCCATCACCACCTCACCCCACACCACACCACACCACACCACCACAATCCACCCCTCATCACAACACCACCACACCACCCCTCCCCTCACCCTCATGTCCAATCTCCTCTCACCCACATCTCACCCTCAACACTCACCACACCACACCACTCCACCACTCCACTCACCACACCACACCAACCCTCACCGCACCCCATGTCCGATCTCCTCTCACCCTCGCCTCACCCTCAATACTCACCACACCACACCACACCACTCCGCCCCTCCACTCACCACACCACACCACTACGCCCCTCCACTCATCACACCACACCACACCACTCCACCCATCCACTCACCACACCACACCACTCCGCTCCTCCACTCATCACACCACACCACACCCCTCCACCCCTCCACTCACCACACCACTCCACACCACACCACTCCACCCCTCCACTCACCACACCACTCCACTCCACTCCACCCCTCCACTCACCACACCAAACCACTCCACCCCTCCACTCACCACACCACACCACTCCACCCCTCCACTCACAACTCCACACCACACCACTCCACCCCTCCACTCACCACACCACACCACTCCACACCACACCACACCACTCCACCCCTCCACTCACCACACCACACCACACCACTCCACCCATCCACTCACCACACCACTCCACCCATCCACTCACCACACCACACCACTCCACCCATCCACTCACCACACCACACCACTCCACCACTCCACTCACCACAACTCACCACACCACTCCACCCCTCCACTCACCACACCACACCACACCACTCCACCCCTCCACTCACCGCTCCACTCCACCTCCACACCACCACACCACTCCACCCCTCCACACCACCACACCACCTCACCACACCACTCCACCCCTCCACTCCACCACACCCACTCCACCCCTCCACTCACCACTCCACTCCACACCACACCACTCCACCCCTCCACTCACCACACCACACCACTCCACCCTTCCACACCACCACACCACCTCACCACACCACTCCACCCCTCCACTCACCACACCACACCACTCCACCCCTGAACTCACCACACCACACCACACCTCTCCACCCCTCCACTCACCACACCACTCCACCCCTCCACTCACCACACCACACCACACCACTCCACCCCTCCACTCACCACACCACACCACCCCTCACCGCACCCTCACGTCCGATCTCCTCTCACCCTCGCCTCACCCTCAACACTCACCACAGCACACCACACCACCCCTCATGTCTCCCCACTTCACCCCTCCACTCACCACACCACACCACACCACCCTCACCGCACTCTCATGTCCGATCTCCTCTGACCCTTGCCTCACTCTCAACACCACCTTACCCGCCCTCACCAACCCACCCACAACCACCACCACAACACCACCCTCACCAACCCACCCACAACCACCACCCACAACCACCACCCCTCTACCACCACAACACCACCTTCACCAACCCGCCCACCACCACCAACCTGTCAGTAGTCACATCGAAGAATTAGGATATCATAGGAACCATGGAGGGGGGAAGCTACCCTCCAGTGAGCTACCCTCCACAAGCCAGATCTCCTGTACCCTAAAACCTAAACCCTAAACCCTAAACCTTATATCCTAAATCCCTAAAACCTAAAACCTAAAACCTAAACCCTGAACCCCCAAAATCTAAACCCTAGGAGATCTGGCTTGTGGAGGGTAGCTCACTGGCGGGTAGCTTCCCCCCACCAGGAACCATGGACCTGTATGCATCACACCCGTCATCTCACCCTCACCACCACACCACACCACCCACCACACCACCACACCACCACACCACCCACCTACCCACCATCTCACCCTCACCACACCACCACACCACCCACCATCTCACCCTCACCACACCACCACACCACCCACCTATCCACCATCTCACCCTCACCACACCACCACACCACCACACCACCCACCATCTCACCCTCACCACACCACCCACCTACCCACCATCTCACCCTCACCACATCACCACACCACCACACCACCCACCATCTCACCCTCACCACACCACCACACCACCCACCTACCCACCATCTCACCCTCACCACATCACCACACCACCACACCACCCACCTACCCACCATCTCACCCTCACCACACCACCATCTCACCCTCACCACACCACCACACCACCCACCATCTCACCCTCACCACACCACCACACCACCCACCTATCCACCATCTCACCCTCACCACACCACCACACCACCCACCTACCCACCATCTCACCCTCACCACACCACCACACCACCCACCTACCCACCATCTCACCCTCAGTACACCACCACACCACCCACCATCTCACCCTCACCACACCACCATCTCACCCTCACCACACCACCACACCACCCACCATCTCACCCTCACCACACCACCCACCTACCCACCTACCCACCATCTCACCCTCACCACACCACCACACCACCACCTCCACCACCAAACCGCCCACCAACACCTCCCTTCCACCACGCCACACCACCACCCTCACCAACCCGCCCACCAACACTACTCCTCCACCACACCAACACCACACCAACACCACCCTCACTAACCCGCTCACCACCACCACCCCTCCACCACACCACCACCCTCACCAACCGCCCACCACCACCACCGCCCTGTTCGTTGTATCCATCGGAGAATTCGAACTGAAGGGCATCATGGGAACAATGGTACTCCTAGACTGCTATCCACCACCTTCACCAACCCGCCCACCACACCACCTTCACCCACCCACCCGCCCGTTATCTCACCCTCACCACACCAACACACCACCCACCACCACACCACCCACGTAGTATCCATCGGAGAATTTGAACTGAAGGGTATCATGGGAACCATGGTTCTGCTGGACTGCTATCGAAGCCAGGTGAAAAGCAGAAGGTTTTCCTCGGCTGTCGAGGTATCCTTAGAGCTACCGATGGTGGCCTTGACAGGCATTGACACGAACGCAAACAGCCAATCAGGTGCCACACGGGCACCAAGAGGATGGGAGTCTAGCCACAAGCCTAACAGCCGAGGGAGGGGCATGTTTTTACCAGGAGGAGAGGAGTCTAGCCACAAGGCAAACAGCAGAGGTAACGTAATGTGGTTACCCCAAGAGGAGTCTAGTGACTTTGGAAGGGTGATGCTTGCCAGTAGTTACGTGACTCTCTCTTCCGCAGGCGCTGGTCCATCCTATTTGGTCGAGAAGGATGCCGTGAGAGCTCAGACGCTGCAGAAGCCACCTCCTTCTGCCATCAGCACAGCCTGGATCTGATTGCGTGTGAGAATTCGCCCCAGACAGGGCTGGTGGTGGGAGACAAGCTTGGTGTTTCCATCTGCACAGCCTGAACCTTCCCCCTTCTATTTGGTTGAGAAGGATGCCGGGAGAATTCAAACGCTGCGGGGCCCGCCCCCCTCTGCCATCAACACAGCCTGGATCTGATCGCATGTGAGAATTCAGTCCATCTACTGGAGAGGCATGTGATTACCACAAGAGGAGTCCAGTGACTTTGGAATGGCGGTGCTTGCCAGCAGTTACGTGACTCTCTCTTCTGCTGGTGCTGGTCCATCCCATTTGGTCGAGAAGGATGTTGTGAGAGGTCAGATGCTTTAGAAGCCACCTCCCTCTGCCATCAACACAGCCTGGATCTGATCGCGTGTGAGAATTCCGCCCAAACAGGGCTGGTGGTGGGAGACAAGCTTGGTGTTTCCATCTGCACAGCCTGAACCTTTGCCCTTCTATTTGATTTTGAAGGATGTAGTGAGGGATCAAATACTGAAGAGACCGCCCCCCTCTGCCATCAGCGCAGCCTGGATCTGATCGTGTGTGAGAATTCGCCCCAAACAGGGCTGGTGGTGGGAGACCAGCTTGGTGTTTCCATCTACGCTGCCTGCACCTTTGCCCTTATACTTGTTTGAGAAGGATGTAGTGAAGGATCAGTCACTGCAAACCCAATTCCCTCAACCATCAGCACAGCCTGGATCTGATCCACTGAGAAATCTTTCGGTTTTGTAGCAATTGGTAGTACTAAGGAGCTAAGTTGAAAAATTCCAAAAGAGATATCAACATTAAGAGGAGATGAGAGAGAGGGACAAATTATTGCAACAAGTGGGATTTGTTCTTCTCGGTTACATTACATGATATAATAAAATAAAATATAATATAACACAAGTGGGGTTTGTTCTTCTCATCTACAATACATTATATAGTATAATATAATATAATAAAATCCAATATGGTACAAAAAAATATAATATTGTACAAAAAAATACAATACAATATAACACAAGTGTGATTTGTACTTCCAAGCTACATTGCATTACACTACATTACATTGTCGTCAACAGGCCATTGTTGGCCCAAGACAAGCCTACTCCACAGCATCCTGGGAGGGGTCTTCCAACAAGGCCTCAGGCAACAGCACTACAACAGCAAACCACATTTGAGTGCCGCACCAACAAGGCCTCAGGCAACAGCACTACAACAATAAACCACATTTGAGAGTCGCACCAACAAGGCCTCAGGCAACAACACTACAACAGCAAACCACATTTGAGTGCCGCACCAACAAGGCCTCAGGCAACAGCACTACAACAGCAAACCACATTTGAGTGCCGCACCAACAAGGCCTCAGGCAACAGCACTACAACAATAAAACACATTTGAGAGTCGCACCAACAAGGCCTCAGGCAACAACACTACAACAGCAAACCACATTTGAGTGCCGCACCAACAAGGCCTCAGGCAACAGCACTACAACAGCAAACCAAATTTGAGTGCCGCACCAACTGCTGCCACATGCATTACTGGGTAGGGCGTTTTGTAGACAAAATGACCCCCTCCGAAACAAGTTCTATGCAGCGTCGCCTGCGACGCTAAAAAGTGGCGGAGAGTGATCGCGAGGGGGCGACAGGTGGCAACGGAAGCGAGTTAGTTACGAGGGCGTTGGCTGACGTGTCGGGCTTCATCACGGTCAGATGGATGGATGGATGGATGGATGGTCGGACGGACAAATGGGTAACACGGGGGGCTGCGCCCCCCAAAAGGGGGGCGCTCCGCCAAAAATCGCCGATTTGACAGCCGAAAGAGAGAAGCGTAAGTAGCTTGCAGCTGTTCGTAACTTTTCGATTGAGCAAGATTTCGATGAGGTATGGGTCGCCATAGTTTGGTGTCGGTTGGAGCAGTTGGTCACACATGGGCCTCGGGCCAGCCGAATCTCCGCACCAACTGCTGCCATATGCATCACAGGGATTGTTTCCAAATCTGAAATTGGAATCCTTACTAGCTTTACGGTTTTAGGCCTCCTCCAGGGACACTGCGTTTTTTTAGCTTTTTGGGGCCATTTAGGGCAAACAAAACTGTTTTATTTATATATTATTTGGAGCAATAGTGTGGGACAAAACGGGGTCAAAAGTAGCGATCCCTAGATATAGCGGGAGAAACAACTCCCCGATACAATTTCCTGGCAGGTGTGAGCTCTACTAGAAGAGATACATTCCAGCTCTGACATACATTTAGGGAACGCCTACATGATATCATATGATATCATGCCATCATCATATCTTGCCGGCAGTCTGACTAGGCTAAAGTTACCATTTATCTACAATATCATATGATGCGATTGGTATGATATCATGTGATATCATACTCGCCTTTGGCCAACATCATATTACATGCCGGCACCCACATACATTACCTAGCAGGTGTGAGCATGCACTAGAAGAGCTAGATTACTAGGAGAGAGGCTATGCCTCAGTGGTTTTATTGCAGATTTCTGTTGTACAGGTTGAGTAGCTACATGGGCTTCTCAACCCTGATTTTGGGATAGTTGCGTAGCCATCGCATGGCGGAGCAAAGCGCGGAGCCTGGGGGGGACAGGGGGCAGCGCGTTCTGGTCGGGGGGTCCGGGGGGTGTAGCATTTTACGGAATGGCGACGCGTCGTCGAAAAATGAAACACTGCGATGCATATAAATAGCTCGCCAGTGTCTTTTTTCAGAAATCTTGAGGCCACAAGTGGCGATCAAAGCCTTAGTCTGGGACGGTGCGGTAGCTCGCCAATAATAAGATAATACAAAAATACAAAAATAATTCAAAAAATCAGGTCGCCGATAAAACAATAATGCAAAATAATATAAAAATGGTACAAAAAACGCCGGTGGACGTTCATTCCTTGAAACCGCTGTTGCATTACGCACATCCTCACGCCTCGTAGTAAGGCGAGCTATTTATTTATTTATTCATAAACACCCCGGATTACCCCCATGTTTTCCTGAGGGCCTGATGGTCCAAAGCCAAGCCTTGGCTTGGATTATCAGTTTGGTTTAAGTCAGTTTGATGGGGTATCGTTTTGCTTGTTTGGGTTACATAGTGTATCAAGGTGCGCTTCAGTGTTCGCAGCCGCTGTCTACCGCCATGGTAGCTTTGTCTAGGTACAGTAGCAGCCTGTTCTCTTCCGCCGTAAGACGGGCCTCCCTGTATACCACGCCCCACCAGGCGTTCTCTTTACTTTTGTATGGGTTACACAGCAGGGTACTGCATGACGCGCGCTACCGGGCAAGGATTTGGAGCCGGACTGCGCGATTGACGCAATTTTTGAAGCCACCCTGTGGGTGCAGCGCGTTGATTTCTGTTTTCAGTGGAGTCAAAAGCGCAACCCAAAAGGAGGCAGTTGCGGTAAAAGCGCAACCCAAATGACAAAATGTCCCGAAGTACCCAGTTACACATTGTATCAGCCCTGGGGCTGCCCTCTGCTGCTGTAGCTGAGTCAACCGGAGTGGGTCGGACGAAGATCCCTTGATACCTCGCCCCATTAAGGGAGCCCCGTCTCCCTTCATACCACACCCCAGCAGGGGTTCTCATTACTTTCGTGTGTTTGGGTTACACTGTGTATCAGCCTTGAGGCTGCCTTCTGCTGCTGTACATGAGTCAACATGGGTGGTTAAAACAGTACTACACCGCACACCACACCATGCATGTGTCTTCTTTTTCAAGGAACGATAATTGAGACGGACAGTTCTCCATATTTTTGAAGGAAGGATAATTGAGACGGAGAATTTTGAAGGAAGTATGATTGAGATGGACAATTCTCCATTTTTTTGAAGGAAGGATAATCGAAACAGACAATTCTCCTTCTTTTTGAAGGAAGTATGATTGAGACAGACAATTCTCCATATTTTTGAAGGAAGGATAATTGAGACGGGCAATTTTCCATTTTTTTGAAGGAAGGATAATTGAGACGGATAGTTCTTCTTATTTTTGATGGAAGGAGAAGAATCGTTGAGTAATTGCTTGTCGATTGCTTGTTGTTCACCAACACCACACCAACACCAACACACCACACATTTGAGAATTGCTTGTCGATTGCATGTTGAGTGCCTCGTATGGTTTGATTGCATCGTGATTGATTGCTTTGTGATTGCCAAGTGATTGATTGCATCGTGATTGATTGATTGCTTTGTGATTGCCAAGTGATTGACTGCATCGTGATTGATTGCTTTTGTGATTGCCAAGTGATTGATTGCATCGTGATTGATTGCTTTGTGATTGCCAAGTGATTGATCGCTTTGTGATTGCATCGTTATTGACTGATTGCTTTGTGATTGCCAAGTGATTGATTGTCTCGGCCGGGACCCGTAAATGTCTGTCACACGAAAAACATGTTTGTGGGGTTTTAAGGGTTTGTTAGGGTTAGGGGACCTCTCTTTGGGTCCCACAATTATGTGAGTTGGATGTATGTACGTATGTATGTATGTATGTATGTTACAGTCCAGGGGTAAGCCAAATAGGCTTAAGGGACTTGCCTAACTGTGTAGGAAGGGCTTTAAAATTATAAAAAACTAATGAACTGAACCCCAAACAATCGGTTGACCGAAAGGGGCCCTGAGTTCGTGCTACAGTGATCATTTAATTTGAGTTGGATAAAAAGTTCGGTTGAGGCACACAGATTTTATTTTCCGCTACGAGCAGCAGCTTGTAGGCAGCTCCCCTGGCTTGCTTCCCAGCTAAACCTAAAGCAACATAGTACATCTGGAAGCTGACGGAATCGTATGTTCAATACTGTTGGATTCTTGTGGATTAGCACAGTGGCTGGCCCAAGGAGCTGCTTAGAAGCTGCTGCTCGTAGCGCAAAAGAAAAACTATGTTGGGGCATAGCAATCAAAGTATAACTGACGTTGACCTCAAACCACTGCACTTGCAACCTCGTCGACCCTGTTGTTGTGTTTACCTTTTCATTTACGATCAGCAGCTTCTAGGCAGCTCCCTGAGCCAGCCACTGGGCTAAGCCACAAGCTTTTGACTGTTCTGGACAGCGGATTTTGTCAGCTTCCAGACACTCAAGGTTGCATTGGTTTGGGCTGAATAGCCAGCCAGGGAAGCTGCCTAGAAGCTGCTGCTTATAGCTGAAAAGGAGAACACTGCCATGTTGTACAGTCGCGGTACAGTCCCCCCGCTTCTGCTCTTAAGGCGCTTCTCACCTTCTAGAATTTTGAATTTGAATTGTTACCAGTTTTCCAGCCAACTCCGGGCTCCTCACCGTCTTGCAATTCCAAGTCCCCCCATGCAACACCCACTGAAACCAAGTAGCAGACATAGCGGATTGTAAGTACCTAGTAGCTTACCTCGCTTTCAACCTGGAGACCTAAGGTGCAGTGTTGATAAGTCTTTTGTCTGCTGAGTGAGCCGGTACACCATGGGCAGTAGGCAATTAGGAAAATTCTTATCAACGGGAGTACTCCAGGAATTACTAAATATTGTTAGGCTGACGTTGCACTGCTCAATAGTAATACTTCTTACGGTCTAGAAGGAAAATGTGGAATTGTTCAGAATAAGTTTATGAAAAGGGCTGTTGGCGTTACAGATTACGCATATACCGACTTGGTCCTCAATGAACTCGGTAGATCACCTACATGGGCTCAATGGTTGAGACAATGTATTGTCTTGTGTAATACGATCATTGGCCGATGATGATTTTGTGAAAATAGCCTTGCTAGAGAATGTTATAATGGCAACCAGAGATAGCTAGAAGCAATGCTGGTAGCATGGATTACTAACATGCATTCAGAGACTAGCTAGGTGCTGTATAACATTTCTCTGATAGTATTCAAGATAACAGACTTCACTGGGCAAGATTGACTTAATAAAAAATGATGAAGGTATCTCTGCACTAATAGATATTGACTGGCAATAATCCCTGACTTCAGTGAACCCCACTACCCCAGGAATCTTGGTGATTAGCCAGATTACGGCTTCGAGCTCACAACTTAAATGTTGAATCTGAAAGGATTACCTCTTGTTCTGGCAGTATTTTCAGATGCTCTAATATAAGGTGGTTGACGGTAGAAGAGTGGTCGAAGATGAAACGCATTTCATATTGGGATGTCCGTTATACATATTATGATGTCCGTTATGTATAGGATGCGGGGTAGGATGCATACATACAAGGATTTTTTTATTTTGTAGAAAACGAAAAATTAACCTGAATTGGTGGATAAAGACTCCACCATAAAGCTGGTCATGAATCCTGATTCATTTGAAGGATGGAAATACGTAACGAACAATTTATGACAAAATGTGATAAGAATCGCACGATTAAATTATCATCTCAGGCGAGATGATGATTTAATTACATTGTAGAATCAAATGATCACTGTAGCACGAACTGAGAGCCTCCGTTGGTGAAACGATCGTTTGGGTTTCAGTTCAAAAATGCTTTTTTTTCCAGCCCTTCCTAAGTTCCTATCACGGTTGGGCAAGTCCCTTTAGCCTATTTGGCCTACTCCTGGACTGTAACATACATGCACATACATACACCCCCTAGCCTATGGTCCCAAAGGTTTAATCCCGGGGTACGATGACTGACCATTTGAACGACGCTCACCGGGAATAGATCACCAGCCGGGGTTCGACAGGAGTGCCGATCTCGCTCCAACACCAAGCCGAGCCCGGCCGAGCCTTAGACATGGAGATTTCTGGGAGGACACAATAAAAGTCGAGCCCAAGTATGATTGCTATGATGCAGCATGGAAGATGAAATTTGCCGGAAGCGTCGATAGGGTTACGTAAAAGTGAGACCATTGGGCCAAGCTCTGTGCGCTCTAGCCCGCTCTAGCCCCTCCCCTAGCCCGCCCTGGCCCCATCAAACGCCCCAACCCAACACCCCAACCCATCCCTGTAATAATTTAAGTATGTACCACATTGATGCGTGCGCCTCTTGCAACCAGTATCTCGCGTTCTGTTCCTTCCATATCATAAGCTACGCCACTGCGCGTTCGTTGCTTTCCTTTCACTTTCGTCCTACCGACCCACAAGCACGCTCTCTCACAAGTAACGTCGTACCACTTAAACGCACATGCTTGGCTGGTCTATAGTGCTCCATGCCCCCACCTTCCCAACCAAGCTAATCTGGATATCGCATATCTTAACGGGCGCCGAGAGATTATAAGCCGGTGCCGCGACCCAGAATTCTGTTTCACGCCCGTCTACCAGCGTTCAATCGTCCCGGATGAGTGCCCTAACTCGAGTTGTTAGCGGCCTTTGTGAACACATCTGTCAAGTGTTAGGTCTGACCTTATTTACGGCAGGGCAGCCGGATAGAACACCCAACCGGCGATGCGAAGTAATGATGACGTTCATCATGTGGTTAGAGAGACCACCCGGGAAGTTTGAGAGCACAAGAACCCGCATGAGGCTACAGCCCAACTGTGATTGAGGGCAGCTACGCTTATCTCAGGACATAGCAATGGTGGGTGCCAGCCAGCAGCAAGCTCATTGAGTCTTACACAGCAATGAGCCATCGGGCAAGTGATATGCCCACGGAGAATGCATGAGCGCCATGCTCCGGGCGACATCTATGCAATGGGAGGCACACCATGCGCTATTAGCATCATGCTATACACACACATGCTCCTTAAACACCATGTGCCATAACAGCACCATGCCGTATATACCATGTGCCATACACACCATACGCACCATGCACACCATACACACCATGAACACCATACACACCATGCACACCATACACACCATGAACACCATACACACCATACACACCATACACACCATACACACATGCACACACATACACACAAATGAGACACCATACCCAACACCATACACACATTGAAAAAAAAAAAAAAAACCACCATACACACCAACATACACATGCACACCATACACACCATGAACACCATACACACCATACACACCATGCACACCATACACACCATACACACCATACATTCAATACGCACCATTCACACCATGAATACCATGCACACCATGCGCCACACACACCACACACCTTCTGTTGCATACAGTCCAAGCTCAAGAGACGATGTCCCATGAAGATCATTCATCTTGCTCACTTACCACCTTTTTCCTCCATCGCCCCCTCCTCCCCCCCTCCCCCCCCCCCCCCCCCCCCCAGCTTCTCCTCACCTTCTCCTCACCTTCTTCCTGCAGCACCCTCCAACCATTCTCCCCCCCCAACCCCCCACCCCCCCCAGCTTCTCCTCGCCTTCTCCCCACCTTCTTCCTGCAGCACCCTTGACCATTGTCCCCCCCCCCCCCCCCCCCCCCCCCCCACACACACCATCCCAGCTTCTCCTCGCCTTCGCCTCACCTTCTTCCTGCAGCACCCCTCCTCCATTCCCCCCCCACACACACACCCCACCCCAGCTTCTCCTCACCTTCTTCCTGCAGCACCCCTTGACCATTGTCCCCCCCCCCCCCCCCCCCCCCCCAAACACACACCCCACCCAGCTTCTCTCGCCTTCTCCTCACCTTCTTCTTGGCAGCACCCCTGCACCATTGTTCCCCCCCTCCCCACCCCACCCCAGCTTCTCCTCGCCTTCACCTCACCTTCTTCCTGCAGCACCCTCCACCATCCCCCACCCACCCACCCACCACCCACCCACCTACCCACCCCGCCCTAGATTCTCCTCACCTTCTCCTCACCTACTCCCTGCAGCATCCCTCCACCATCGTCAGATCATTCATTTTGCTCACTATCCACCTTCTGCCTCCACCACACTTCACATTACGTAGCATTGCATTACTTATTATTTCATTAAACTACATTACATTGTCGTCGACAGGCCATTGTTGGCCCAAGACAAGCCCGCTCCACAACATGCATGGAGGTTGTCCAATCACTCCTCCTTGACCTGGACAGGTCTTTAAACTGAATTTGCACAAGCCCCTTTCAGTGATATACAATGGTCTAGTGGTAGACCAGATCGCTTGAGGATAAAGAGTCGGGGGGTTGACTCCCCCTTCGGTCGCTCTTAGTGTTGCAGGTCGTTGTCAACCGCGATGGTAGCTTGCCCAGTTGAGGTAGGAGACCGCTCCCCACCCGCGTATGACGGGCTCCCTTAACACCACGCCCCACCAGGTGTTATCATTACCTTTTTAAGTTTGTACAGTCCAGGATCAGCCACTTAGGCTAAAGGGACTTGCCCAACCAAGAAGAAAGGCGGTATTGCAGCAAGCAAGCAATATTAACCACTGTACCTCTTCTACCTCCCACACAGGGTAAATTAGTGATCGGCATACCAATGTCCGCAACCCACAGCCCACCAAGGATCCACCTCCACCCCTAACACACACACACACACACACACACACACTGCTGCCTCCCTCACAGGGTGAAGTAGTGATCGGCATACCAATGGCCGCAACCCACAGCCCACCAAGGATCCACCTCCACCCTAACACACATGCACACACACACACTGCTGCTCCCTCACAGGGTGAATAGTGATCGGCATACCAATGGCCGCAACCACAGCCCACCAAGGATCACTCCACCCCTAACACACATGCGCACACACACACACTGCTGCTTCCCTCACAGGGTGAAGTAGTGATCGGCATACCAATGGCCCGCAACCCAAGCCCACCAAGGATCCACCTCCACCCCTAACACGCACACACACAACACACTGCTGCCTCCCTCACAAGGGTGAAGTAGTGATCGGCATACCAATGCGCAACCCACAGCCCACCAAGGATCACCTCCACCCCTAACACACCATGCACCACACACACACGCACTGCTGCCTCCCTCACAGAGTGAAGTAGTGGTCGGCATACCAATGGCCGCAACCCACAGCCCACCAAGGATCCACCTCCACCCCTAACACACATGCACACACACACACACTGCTGGCCTCCTCACAGGGTGAAGTAGTGATCGGCATACCAATGGCCGCAACCCACAGCCCACCAAGGATCCACCTCCACCCCTAACACACATGCACACACACACACTGCTGCCTCCCTCACAGGGTGAAGTAGTGATCGGCATACCAATGGCCGCAACCCACAGCCCACCAAGGATCCACCTCCACCCCTAACACGCACACACACACACACACTGCTGCCTCCCTCACAGGGTGAAGTAGTGATCGGCATACCAATGGCCGCAACCCACAGCCCACCAAGGATCCACCTCCACCCCTAACACACATGCACACACACACACACTGCTGCTTCCCTCACAGGGTGAAGTAGTGATCGGCATACCAATGGCCGCAACCCACAGCCCACCAAGGATCCACCTCCACCCCTAACACGCACACACACACACACTGCTGCCTCCCTCACAGGGTGAAGTAGTGATCGGCATACCAATGGCCGCAACCCACAGCCCACCAAGGATCCACCTCCACCCCTAACACGCACACACACACACACCTGCTAGCCTCCCTCACAGAGTGAAGTAGTGATCGGCATACCAATGGCCGCAACCCACAGCCCACCAAGGATCCACCTCCACCCCTAACACACATGCACACACACACACACTGCTGCTTCCCTCACAGGGTGAAGTAGTGATCGGCATACCAATGGCCGCAACCCACAGCCCACCAAGGATCCACCTCCACCCCTAACACGCACACACACACACACACTGCTGCCTCCCTCACAGGGTGAAGTAGTGATCGGCATACCAATGGCCGCAACCCACAGCCCACCAAGGATCCACCTCCACCCCTAACACGCACACACACACACACACTGCTGCCTCCCTCACAGAGTGAAGTAGTGATCGGCATACCAATGGCCGCAACCCACAGCCCACCAAGGATCCACCTCCACCCCTAACACGCATACACACACACACACTGCTGCCTCCCTCACAGAGTGAAGTAGTGATCGGCATACCAATGGCCGCAACCCACAGCCCACCAAGGATCCACCTCCACCCTAACACACATGCACACACACACCACTGCTGCGCTCCCTCACAGGTGAAGTAGTGATCGGCATACCAATGGCCGCAACCCACAGCCCACCAAGGATCCACCTCCACCCCTAACACGCACACACACACACACACTGCTGCTTCCCTCACAGAGTGAAGTAGTGATCGGCATACCAATGGCCGCAACCCACAGCCCACCAAGGATCCACCTCCACCCCTAACACGCACACACACACACACACTGCTGCTTCCCTCACAGGGTGAAGTAGTGATCGGCATACCAATGGCCGCAACCCTAAATGTTGGCTACACCTGGAAGGAGGCCACAATCTCTGTCCTGGCAGAAATGCGGGACCCGAACACCCGCTTCCGCCCCTATTTTGATGCCATGCCGAGCCCGGATGAGGTACTCTGCCTTTGCAACTTTCCCGAGGCATATAAGAACATGATGGCTGAGTGGTGGGTAAGTGATTGCGCATGCGTGTGTTGTGTGTTTGTGTATTTTGTGTGTTGTGTGTATGTGTATTTTGATTCAGTTCCAAGCCTGGATGAGGTGCTCTGCCTGTGCAACTTTACTGAGGCTTACAATAACATGATGGCAGAGACTTGGGTAAGTTATTGTGCATGTGTGTGCCTGTGTGTTGTGGGTATGTGTCTTTTTATTTGATTTCATGCTCAGATGAACTGCTCTGTGTCAGCTTGAACCTCCCGGGACATGCATTATTGTCAGCGTGAACTACTAGGACACGAGTGCCTTATTGGTATCTGATCAGATGCCAATCAGGCACTCGTGTCCTAGTAGTTCACGCTGACACTCTGCCTGTGCGACTTTCCTGAGGCCTGTAAGAACATGATGGCTGAGACTTGGGCAAGTGATAGGGTGTAACTGAATTGTGGGTATGAGTTTGCTTATTTGATTTCAAGCCTGGTTGAAATGATCTGCCTGTGCAAATTTCCTGAGGCCTGTAAGAACATGATGGCTGAGACTTGGGCAAGTGATAGGGTGTAACTGAATTGTGGGTATGAGTTTGTTTATTTGATTTCAAGCCTGGTTGAAATAATCTGCCTGTGCAAATTTCCTGAGGCCTGTAAGAACATGATGGCTGAGACTTGGGCAAGTGATAGGGTGTAACTGAATTGTGGGTATGAGTTTGTTTATTTGATTTCAAGCCTGGTTGAAATAATCTGCCTGTGCAAATTTCCTGAGGCCTGTAAGAACATGATGGCTGAGACTTGCGCAAGTGATAGGGTGTAACTGAATTGTGGGTATGAGTTTGTTTATTTGATTTCAAGCCTGGTTGAAATGATCTGCCTGTGCAAATTTCCTGAGGCCTGTAAGAACATGATGGCTGAGACTTGGGCAAGTGATAGGGTGTAACTGCATTGTGGGTATGAGTTTGTTTATTTGATGTCAAGCCTGGTTGCACTCATCTGTCTGTGCAAATTTCTAAATTCAAATTATATTTGATATAATATCAAATTCTATTTGATTTCAAGCCTGTTTGCACTCATCTGTCTGTGCAAATTTCTAAATTCAAATTCTATTTGATATAATATCAAATTCTATTTGATTTCAAGCCTGGTTGCACTCATCTGTCTGTGCAAATTTCTAAATTCAAATTCTATTTGATATAATATCAAATTCTATTTGATTTCAAGCCTGGTTGCACTCATCTGTCTGTGCAAATTTCCTGAGGCCTATAAGAACATGATGGCTGAGATTTGAGTAAGTGATAAGGTGTAACTGTATTGTGGGTATGTGTATTCTGATTCGATTTCAAGCTCAGATGAACTGCTCTGTCAGTGCAACTTTTCTGAGGCCTAAAAGAATATGATGGCTGATACTTGGGTTTGTGATAGGGTGTAACTGTATTGGTTCAATGGTTGCTCATTTCGCTGGACTGAAGAAGGTGCAGGGTTCGACTCCCTACGGGTGCGCTTTAGCGTTCGCGATCACTGTCAACCGCCTTGGAAGCACTGTCCAGGTTAAGTAGCAGCTCGTTCTCTACCGCCGGAAGACAGGGCTCCCTTTATACCACACCCCACCAGGCATTATCATTACTTTTCCACTTTCTTTTAGGTCTGAGGACCTGGGCCAGAACATCGAGGGCGACTCATTCCTGGAGGACATTTTTGACTCACACACATCCAGCTCCGCCCCCCCCCCCCCCCCCCCCCCCCACACACACACACACCCCACCACCACACCACTCCACACCCCACCAGGCATTATCATTACTTTTTATGATTGTATTTTCAACATAGAGAGTTCAGTGATCTAGAGACCAGAAAGCTGCAACCCGATTCTAGACTAACCTTCTAATCAGCCACCCCTGGATTGTAACAACATACATACCCCCAACATCTGCATCCACCTCACACACATGCAGGCATGTACCTTTGCAGTACATCAGAGGGAGCTCAATATTATAGATTGCAGAAAGCTGGCTGCAACCAGGTTCTAGACTAACCTTCTAATTGGCCACCCCTGGATTGCAACAACATACATAGACTACATTCAGTTGGATGTGACCGTGGCATCTGCATCTACCTCACACACTTGCAGGCATGTACCTTCACACTTTGTCAGAGAAAGCTCAATATTATATATTGCAGAAAGCTGGCTGCAACCCGATTTTAGACTAACCTTCTAATTGGCCACCCCTGGATTGTATCAACATACACAGACTGCATCCAGTTGTAAGTAGGGGCCGGCAATATGATATCATATGATATCATGTCATCATATGATATCATATGATGCCGGTGGTCTGACTAGGTAACTTTGGCCTGGGCCATCATATCATATGATATTAAATCATATGATTTGTGTATGATATCATATGAAATCATACTTGTCTTTGGTCAACATCATATGATTTGCCGTTCCTTAGTTGTAAGTGACCGTGGCATCTGCATCTACCTCACACACATGCAGGCATGTACCTTCACACTTTTTCAGAGAAAGCTCAATATTATAGATTGCAGAAAGCTGGCTGCGACCAGGTTCTAGACCAACCTTCTAAGTGGCCACCCCTGGATTGTAACAACATACATAGACTGCATCCAGTTGGAAGTGACCGTGGCATCTGCATCTACCTCACACACTTGCAGGCAGGTCTTTCAAACGCCATGGTAGCTTTGTCAAGGCGAAGTAGAAGCCCCATCCCTACCGCCGTAAGACGGGGCTCCTTTAATACCACGCCCCACCAGACGTTCTCATTACTTTTTGCAGGCAGGCAACTTCGAACTACAACAGAGGGGGTTGAGTGACCTAGATAGCAGAAAGCTGACTGAAACCAGATACTAGGCTGCCATGCGTACTGCCCGTCAGTTTAGCCTAATTGGCCACCCCTGTCACAACATACATGCTCTACTCAACAGTTTGGTGGTTGGCCCCGGTGCACGCAAACAGATTCTAGATACCAACCTTCAGTTCAGCCTTATTGGCCACCCCTGTCACAACATACATGCTCTTCTCAACAGTTTGGTGGTTGGCCCCGGTGCACGCAAACAAATTATAGATACCAACCTTCAGTTCAGCCTTATTGGCCACCCCTGGACTGTAACAATCATACATGCCCTACACTCACATACATACATACATACATACATACACACATACATACATACATACATACATACATACATACATACATACATACATACATACATACATACATACATACATACATACATACACTACATACACTACATTCACAAATGTGCAGGCAGGTACCTTTGCACAGCAGCAAAGGGAGTTGAGTGATCTTGTAAGCAGAAACCTGAGCAAATCGTATCTTCTGGCTGAGATGCTTGGTCCAGATATGGCTGATGTGACGGTGGATGAAGTGCGCTATGCTTGTGCCTTGGTGAGTCTGGTGGAAGCTATGTTATAGCCATGTGGAATCTATGTGGTAGCTATGTGTGAGGTGTGTGGAAGCTGTGTGGCAGCTATGCCTGTGCATTGGTGAGTCTGGTGGAAGCTATTTTGTAGCTATGCGGTAGCTATGCCTGTGGATTGGTGAGTCTAGTGGAAGCTATATGGTAGCTATGTGGAATCTATGTGGCAGCTATGTGGTAGCTATTCCTGTGCATTGGTGAGTCTAGTGGAAGCTATATGGTAGCTATGTGGAATCTATGTGGTAGCTATGTTGTAGCTATTCCTGTGCATTGGTGAGTCTAGTGGAAGCTATATGGTAGCTATGTGGAATCTATGTGGTAGCTATGTGGTAGCTATTCCTGTGCATTGGTGAGTCTAGTGGAAGCTATATGGTAGCTATGTGGAATCTATGTGGTAGCTATGTTGTAGCTATTCCTGTGCATTGGTGAGTCTAGTGGAAGCTATATGGTAGCTATTTGGAATCTATGTAGCAGCTACGTGGTAGCTATGTGGTAGCTATGCCTGTGCATTGGTGAGTTTAGTGGAAGCTATGCCTGTACTTTGTTGAGTCTGATGGAAGCTGCGTAGCAACTGTGGGGCTGAGACCTGTGGAAGCTATGTGGTAGCTATGCCTGTGCCTTGGTGAGTCTGGTGTAATCTATGTGGAATCTATGTGGAAGCTGTGTGGTAGCTGTGCCTGTATATTGATGAGTCTGGTGTGATCTATGTGGAAGCTGTGTGATGGCTATGCCTGTGCCTTGATGAGTCTGGTAGAAGCTATGTGATAGCTATGCCTGTGCATTGGTGAGTCTGGTGGAATCTACCCCCACCCCTTCCATCCCCATCTTCACCACCCCAAACCCTAATATCCCCAATCAACACCCCCACCCCCCCTTCTGTCGCACCTTCAAGCTGCCACAGGACAATCCATCCTCCCTCCCTAACCCCACTCCAACCTTCCATTCCATCCCCGCCCCCCACCCCCACCCCCAAACTTTTCCATCTCCATCATCTCCCCCCCCCAACCCCCAACCCTCCTCCCTCCTATCACCAACCCCCATCCCCCCCCACCCCCCCCACCCCACCCCCTTCTGTCCTCACTTTCAGCCTGATACGCGAAAATCCATCCCCCCTCCCCAGTACCCACCCCTACTTCAACCTCCCATGTTATCCACCACCCCCACCCCCAAACTTTTCCATCCCCATCTTCTTCCCCTAACCCCCTTCTATCCCCCCCCTCCCTCCCCCCCCCAACCAACCCCCTTCTTCCACACCTTCAGGTTGCCACGTTGCAATCCATCCCCCCTCCCCACCCCAACTACAACCTTCCGTTCCATCCATCACCCCCCCCCCAATTTTTCCATCCCCATCTTCCCACCCTCACCCCCCCCCCCCCCCCCCTTATATCCTCAACCCTACCTCAAACCTTTTATGTCACACCTACAGACTGCCACGTGACAACCCATCTCCCCTCCCGACCCCCACTCCAACCTTCTATTTCATCCACCCCCCCACCCCCACCCCCAACTTTTCCATCCCCCACCCCCACCCACCGACCCTTCTATCCCCAAACCCCATCCCCAAACCCCCCTTCGGTAAAACCTTCAGGCTGCCACACACAAATCCATCCCAACTCCCCAGTCCCCACCCCCACTCCAACCTCCCATTTCATCCCCACTCCCCAGTCCCCACCCCCACTACAACCTCCCATTTCATCCCCACTCCCCAGTCCCCATCCCCACTACAACCTCCCATTTCATCCCCACTCCCCAGTCCCCATCCCCACTACAACCTCCCATTTCATCCCCACTCCCCAGTCCCCATCCCCACTACAACCTCCCATTTCATCCCCACTCCCCAGTCCCACCCCCACTACAACCTCCCATTTCATCCCCACTCCCAGTCCCCATCCCCACTACAACCTCCCATTTCATCCCCACTCCCCAGTCCCCATCCCCACTACAACCTCCCATTTCATCCCCACTCCCCAGTCCCCATCCCCACTACAACCTCCCATTTCATCCCCACTCCCCAGTCCCCACCCCCACTACAACCTCCCATTTCATCCCCACTCCCCAGTCCCCATCCCCACTCCAACCTCCAATTTCATCCCCACTCCCCAGTCCCCATCCCCACTACAACCTCCCATTTCATCCCCACTCCCCAGTCCCCATCCCCACTACAACCTCCCATTTCATCCCCACTCCCCAGTCCCCACCCCCACTTCCAACCTCCCATTCCATCCCCCCAACCCCAACCCCAACCCCACTCCAACCTCCCATTCCATCCCCCCAACCCCAACCCCACCCCCACTCCAACCTCCCATTCCATCCCCCCAACCCCAACCCCAACCCCACTCCAACCTCCCATTCCATCCCCCCAACCCCAACCCCAACCCCACTCCAACCTCCCATTCCATTCCCCCAACCCCAACCCCAACCCCAACCCACCCCAACCTCCCATTCCATCCCCCCAACCCCAACCCCAACCCCACTCCAACCTCCCATTCCATCCCCCCAACCCCAACCCCAACCCCACTCCAACCTCCCATTCCATCCCCCCAAACCCCACCCCCACCACCACTCCACCTCCCATTCCATCCCCCCAACCCCAACCCCAACCCCCACTCCAACCTCCCATTCCATTCCCCCAACCCCAACCCCAACCCCAACCCCAACCCAACCCCAACCCCGACCCCAACCCCAACCCCAACCCCACTCCAACCTCCCATTCCATCCCCCCAACCCCAACCCCAACCCCACTCCAACCTCCCATTCCATCCCCCCAACCCCAACCCCATCCCCACTCCAACCTCCCATTCCATCCCCCCAACCCCAACCCCACCCCCACCCCCACTCCAACCTCCCATTCCATCCCCCTAACCTCAACCCCAACCCCACTCCAACCTCCCATTCTATCCCCCCAACCCCGACCCCAACCCCACTCCAACCTCCCATTCCATCCCCCCACCCCCACCCCCACCCCCACTCCAACCTCCCATTCCATCCCCCAACCCCAACCCCAACCCCACTCCAACCTCCCATTCCATCCCCCCAACCCCAACCCCAACCCCACTCCAACCTCCCATTTCATCCCCCCAACCCCAACCCCACCCCCACTCCAACCTCCCATTCCATCCCCCCAACCCCAACCCCACCCCACTCCAACCTTCCGTTACATTCTCCCCCCCCCAACCCCAACCCCAACCCCAACCCCAACCCCAACCCCCCTTCAATCCAAACCTATAGGCTTCCACTCGACAATTCTCAGTGCCCGGAAGGGATGTTAGCCTGCTTATCCCTCTCTTTGACTTCCCTAACCATAGAGATGGATGTGAGATGGATTTAGGTGGGTGTGTTGTGTGACGGGGTATACTCAATTTATATGTAATTTTGTGTATATTTAATTCGCCGTGCCCGGTTGGTTCATAAGCCTGCTAATCCCGCTGTTTGCCTTCCCTAACCATAGAGATGGATGTGATATGGATCTAGGTGGGTGTGTTGTGCGACAGGGTTCCTAAATTTTATTTTTAATTCTGTGTCAGTGTATATGAAATTTGCCGTGCCCGGTCGGTTCATAAGCTTGCTAATCTCGCTGTTTGAATTCCCTAACCATTGAGGTGGATGTGAGATGGATCTAGGTGGGTTCGTTGTGTTTCAGGGTAGACTCAATTGTATAGTTATTTTTGTGTCCGTGTCAGGGTAGTACTTCTTGCCAAATTGGTCAGCGCTTTAAGGGCATAAACGTCAAATTGGTCAGTGCTTTTTAGTGCAAAAAGCGCATAAACTGCGCGCTGCGTCCACAGGGGGTGAAAAAATTGCGCGAAACGCGCAGGTGGGCTCAAAAAGGCAGCGCGGCCGCGCGCTGCCGCGCGCGCTTAGTAGTACCCTTGTCCGCTATGTGTATGTGTTTATGTATGTGAATCTGTATCTGTATCTGTATGTTACAGTCCAGGGGTAGGCCAAATATGCTAAGGGACTTGCCTAACCGTTACATGAAGGGTGTATGTTTAATTATCAGTGCCCAATCGCGATGTTAGTTTGCTCATCCCGCTGTTTGACTTCCCTAACCATCAAGATGGATGTGAGATGGATCTGGGTGGGTGCGTTGTGTGTTTGAGTGTCTGTATGTTTATGTGCCTGTGTGTGTCTGAGTGTGCGTGCCTGTGTGTACATCTGCTCATCCCGCTGTTTGACTTCCCTAACCATCGAGATGGATGCGAGATGGATCTAGGTGGGTGTGTTGTGTGTTTGTGTGTATGTGTACGTAGATTTGCATTTTATGTGCATGTGCCTGTCTGTGTGTGCCTGTGCGTGCCTGTGTGTACATCTGCTTGAATGTTTGACTTCCCTAACCATCGAGATGGATGTGAGATGGATCTAGGTATGTGTACTTGTGTGTTTGTGTGAATGTGTATGTGTATGTATATGTGTATTGTATGTGTTTGTGCCTGCCTGTGCGTGCCTATGTGTACATCTGCTTATATGTTTGACTTCCCTAACCATTTAGATGGATGTGAGATGGATGTAGGTGGGTGTACGTGTGGGTTTGTGTTCCTGTGTATCTGTATGTGTATGTTAATGTCCCTGTGTGTGCCCGTGCGTGCCTGTGAACTTAACTTAACCATCCTACCCCACCCTACCCTACCCTACCATACCATACCATGCCATGCCATACCATACCATACCATACCATACCATACCATACCATACCATACCATACCATACCATACTATACCCCCCCCCCACACAAACCCTAACCTACCGTACCATACCCTAGCCTACTGTGCAGAGCCCGACATGGAGAATCACAGATACATCTTTGTAGCTTCAAAACCCTATTGCCACCATATTTATACCCTACCCTATTAATACCCTACCCTTTTTATACCCTACCTTCAACTGAACCAAAATAAACTGAACCATCCCACCCCATTCTGCCCCACCCCACCCCACCCCATCCCACCCCATTCTGCCCCACCCCACCCCACCCATACCCACTGTGAAGAACTGGACATGGAGTATCTCAGATACATCTTTGTTGCTGCAAAACCTTATTTATACCCTACCCTATTTATACCCTACCCTATGTATACCCTACCCTATGTATATCCTACCCTTTGTATACCCTAACCTACGTATACCCTACCCTATGTATACCCTACCCTATGTATACCCTACCTTAGTTATACCCTACCCTATGTATACCCTACCCTATGTATATCCTACCCTTTGTATACCCTAACCTACGTATACCCTACCCTATGTATACCCTACCTTAGTTATACCCTACCCTATGTATACCCTACCCTACGTATACCCTACCCTATGTATACCCTACCTTAGTTATACCCTACCCTATGTATACCCTACCCTACCCTACCCAATGTTTACCCTACCATATGTATACCCTACCCTATGTATACCCTACCCTATGTATGCCCTACCCCATGTATACCCTACCCTATGTATACCCTACCCTAAGTATACCCTACCCTCTGTTTACCCTACCCTACGTATACCCTATCCTATGTATACCCTACCCTATGTATACCCTACCCTATGTATACCCTACCCTATGTATACCCTACCTTAGTTATACCCTATCCTATGTTTACCCTACCATATGTATACCCTACCCTATGTATACCCTACCTTAGTTATACCCTACCCTATGTATACCCTACCCTACGTATACCCTACCCTATGTTCACCCTACCTTACGTATACCCTACCCTATGTATACCCTACCTTACGTATACCCTACCCTATGTATACCCTACCTTACGTATACCCTACCCTATGTATACCCTACCTTACTTATACCCTACCCTATGTATACCCTACCCTATGTATACCCTACCTTAGTTATACCCAACCCTATGTATACCCAACCCTATGTATACCCTACCTTGGTTATACCCTACCCTATGTATACCCAACCCAATGTATACCCTACCCTATGTATACCCTACCTTACTTATACCCTACCCTATGTATACCCTACCCTATGTATACCCTACCTTAGTTATACCCAACCCTATGTATACCCAACCCTATGTATACCCTACCATATGTATACCCAACCCTTTGTATACCCTACCATATGTATACCCTACCTTAGTTATACCCTACCCTAAACCAAACCAAAATAAACTGAACCATCCCACCCCATCCCACCCCACCCTAACCCACCCAACCCCACCCAACCCCACCCAACCCCACCCCACTGTGCAGAACTGAATATGGAGAATCGCAGATACACCTTTGTTGCTGCAAAACCATTCAAGGAGGGGGAGGAGGTGAGGATTGTGTCATGAGTAGGGTTGACAAGTACAATATTGTTCAATATATGTTGGAAGTACAATACATATATATATATATATATATATATATATATATATATATATATATATACATATATATATTGTGGCTTAGCACCCCATGAAATTGTGTGAACCTTGCCAGGGCTCGAACCGCAGACTTGTGAGATCTTATGCTGTGTGAATCTAGAGAACCATACCAGGGTACTACAAAGCGCGCGCGGCAGCGCAATTTTGTGCACGCTTTTTGAGCCCCACTGCGCGTTTCGCGCAGTTTTTTCAACCCCCTGTGGGCGCAGCGCGCAGTTTTTGCGATTTTTGCACTTGAAAGCGCTGACCAATTTGACGTTTGTGCGCTTTAAGCGCCCACCAATTCGACAAAATGTAGTACCCTGAACCATACAGCCTCAGCTCAATGTTAAGCTATGGTCGCCTTTGTTTATGCATGTTGTTACAGTCCAGGGGTAGGCCAAATAGGCTCAAGGGACTTGCCCAACCGTGGCAGGAGAGGCTAGAACGAAAAAGCACTGATGAACTGAACCCCAAACAATTGTGTTACCGACGGGGGCCCTGAGTTCGTGTTACAGTGATAATTAGAGTACTTCTTACACTACGTTGGCAGACGTGACTGTTCTCAAAATCTGGACTGGATCAGCAGGCAGGATAACCGGATCAGCAGACCTAGCAATTGGTAAAGCAGTTAGGGCAGGCAACTCAGCAACAGGGATAGTTAAGCCTAGGTAGCTGCCTTGTCTGCGTTGGCTGTTCTCAAAATCTAGGTTTCATGGGCCCAAAATGTGTATTTCATGATCCCAAATGTGTAACTTATGGGCCAAAACGAACATGTAAATGTATGTTGGCAACGTGCTGCATCCTCAAAAATCTATGTTCGTTAAAAAAATGATTAAGATATATGTGAAAGCCCTTGAACTCCTCTTTCCACATACAATCTGGTATACAATCAATTAAATTTATGAATCAACTTTGAATTTCTAAATCGACTTTGAAGTTGAAGTGAGACATGAAACATAACGTTTTGAGCAACCCTGCTTCCCATGTGCAGCTGTGCTACTCCTACATCATCAATGCCCGTGTTGACGACTTCGTGTTATACTGTGTACGTTCTACTGTGTACGTTCTACTATGCACGTTAGCAACGGATTTCACCCCCAAAAAGCTTTTTTTAGTCATGAAACGTAACGTTTTAATCAACCCTACTTCCCATGTACAGCTGTGCTACTCCTACATCATCAATGGCTGTGTTGACGACTTCTTTTACGCTCTACTATGCACGTCCTATTATATACGATTGCAACTGATTTCACCCCCCAAAAGCTTTTTTATAGTCATGAAACATAACGTTTTGAGCAACCCTGCTTCTAATGTACAGCTGTGCTACTCCTACATCAATAATGGCTGTATTGACGACTTTGTGTTCTACTATGTACATTCTACTGTGTGCGCTCTACTATGCACGTCCTATTATGTGTGTTTGCAACAGATTTCACCCCCCAAAAGCTTTATTATAGTCATGAAACGTAACGTTTAGACCAACTCTGCTTCCCATGTGCAGCTGTGCTACTCCTACATAATCGATGGCCGTGATGACGACTTCTTCTACGCTCTACTATGCACGTCTTATAATATACGATTGCAACTGATTTCACCCCCCAAAAGCTTTTTTATAGTCATGAAACATAACGTTTTGAGCAACCCTGCTTCCCATGTACAGCTGTGCTACTCCTACATCAATAATGGCTGTATTGACGACTTTGTGTTCTACTACGTACATTCTACTGTGTGCGCTCTACTATGCACGTCCTATTATGTGTGTTTGCAACGGATTTCACCCCCCAAGAGCTTTATTATAGTCATGAAACGTAACGTTTAGATCAACTCTGCTTCCCATGTGCAGCTGTGCTACTCCTACATAATCGATGGCCGTGATGACGACTTCTTCTACGCTCTACTATGCACGTCTTATAATATACGATTGCAACGGATTTCACCCCCCAAAAGCTTTTAGTCATGAAACATAACGTTTTGAGCAACCCTGCTTCCCATGTGCAGCTGTGCTACTCCTACATAATCGATGGCCGTGATGACAACTTCTTCTACGCTCTACTATGCACGTCCTATTATATACGATTGCAACGGATCCACCTCCCCAAAAGCCTTTGTATAGTCATGAAACGTAACGTTTTGATCAACCCTGCTTCCTATGTGCAGCTGTGCTACTCCTACATAATCGATGGCCGTGATGACGATTTTGTGTTCTACTATGGTCGTTCTACTGTGTACGTTTGCAACGGATCCACCTCCCCAAAAGCCTTTGTATAGTCATGAAACGTAACGTTTTGATCAACCCTGCTTCCCATGTGCAGCTGTGCTACTCCTACATAATCGATGGCCGTGATGACGATTTTCTGTTCTACTATGGTCGTTCTACTGTGTACGTTTGCAACGGATCCACCTCCCCAAAAGCCTTTGTATAGTCATGAAACGTAACGTTTTGATCAACCCTGCTTCCCATGTGCAGCTGTGCTACTCCTACATAATCGATGGCCGTGATGACGATTTTGTGTTCTACTATGGTCGTTCTACTGTGTACGTTTGCAACGGATCCACCTCCCCAAAAGCCTTTGTATAGTCATGAAACGTAACGTTTTGATCAACCCTGCTTCCCATGTGCAGCTGTGCTACTCCTACATAATCGATGGCCGTGATGACGATTTTGTGTACTACTGTGTACGTTCTACTATGGTCGTTCTACTGTGGACGTTTGCAACGGATTTCACCCCCCAAAAGCTTTGTTTTATTCATGAAACGTAACGTTTTGAGCAACCCTGCTTCCCATATGCAGCTGTGCTACTCTTATATAATCGATGGCCGTGATGACGATTTTGTATTCTACTATGGTCGTTCTACTGTGTACGTTTGCAACGGATCCACCTCCCCAAAAGCCTTTGTATAGTCATGAAACGTAACGTTTTGATCAACCCTGCTTCCCATATGCAGCTGTGCTACTCATATATAATCGATGGCCGTGATGACGATTTTGTGTTCTACTATGGTCGTTCTACTGTGTACGTTTGCAACGGATTTCACCCCCCAAAAGCTTTGTTTTATTCATGAAACGTAACGTTTTGAGCAACCCTGCTTCCCATGTGCAGCTGTGCTACTCTTATATAATCGATGGCCGTGATGACGATTTTGTGTTCTACTATGGCTACATGCCAACACTGGAGGAGAGGCCACACCTGAGACGACCAGATGGGACGCTTGGTCCTCCGTCTCTTATGTCTACAGGTGTGCAACTCTGATTGACGGTGTTACACAATTTAATTGCGGTCCAGCCACACAGTAATCAAAAACACCAAAAATATCATTAGGAATAAGTCATCTAGTCAACCCTATTATTGAGAGAGTACAGTAAGCCAACTAACTAAGATCTATTGTGCGTGTTTGTGTGTGTGTGTGTGTGTGGGGGGGGGGGGTCCCTCCGTAACAGTCCTCCGTCATTTATGTCTACAGGTGTGCAACTCTTTCCCTGTGTAACCATGAAACTATGTAACCATCTAAATATGTAACCATGTAACTATGTTACCATTTAAGTATGTAACCATGCAACTATGTAACCATGAAACTATGTAACCATTTAACTATGTAACTATGTAACCATGAAACTATGAAACCATTTAACTATGTAACCATGTAACTATGTAACCATTTAACTATGTAACCATGTGACTATGTAACCATTTAACTATGTAACCATGTAACTATGTAACCATTTAACTATGTAACCATGTAACTATGTAACCATTTAACTATGTAACTATGTAACCCTTTAACTATGTAACCGTTTAACTATGTAACCATGCAACCATGTAAGTATGTCCCTCTTTTCCTATGTACCTATGCACCTGTGTATCAGGGCTTTTTCCCCGCTATATATAGCGATCGCTAGTTTCTACCCTGTTTTGGCAAAATTATCGCAACTAAATGTAAACATAAGGTTTCTTGTGTGTGCCCTACATGGCCCTAAAAAGCTATAAAAGCTATAAAAACCTATAAAAAGCAATAAAACGCTGTCCCTGGAAGAGGCCTAAAAACAGTTATCTAGAAAAAACCCACTTACAGATTTGAAAAAACAAACCTGCTGTGTACGTCTGTACTTCTGTGTTTGTATGCAGAAATACACAAGTAATCAGTTCTACTAGTTATACATGCCAGCACTGGAGGAGAGGCCACACCTGAGACCACCAGATGGGACGCTCAGTCCTCCATTTCTCATGTCTACAGGTGTGCACCTCTGATTAACGGTGTTACACAATTTAATTGCGGTCCAGCCACACAGTAATTAAAAACACCAAAAATATCATTAGGAATAAGTCATCTAGTCAACCCTATTATTGAGAAAGTACAGTAAGCCAACTAACTAAGATCTATTGTGGGGGGGGAGGGGGGGGGGGGGGTCCCTCCGTAACAGTCCTCCATCTCTATGTCCACCAGAGTGCACCTCTGTCCCCCAATCCCTCTTCCAATCCTACTGTCCCTCAATCCCTCTTCAAATCCCTATGTTCCCCTGTTACCATTTACATGTGTTCCTGTGTTCCTGTGTTGCTCCGAAACCATTTACATGTCTTCATGTGCTCCTGTGTTCTTGTGTTCCTCCGAAACCATTTGCAAGTCTTCCTGTGTTCCTGTGTTTCTGTCTTCCTGTGTTGCTCCGTGACCATTTACATATCTTCCTGTGTTACTTTGTTCCTCTGAAGCCTCTTTCAGTGATATACATTGGTCTAGTGGTAGACTGAATCACTTTAAGAATGAATTCGGTCGCTCTTGGCGTTGCAGGTCGTCGTCAACCGCGATGGTAGCTTGTCCAGTTGAGGTAGGAGACCGCTCCCCACCCGCGTACCATGGGCTCCCTTAACACCACGCCCCACTGGGCGTTATCATTACCTTTGTTCCTCTGGACGTACCATCCCCTGTCCAATCCATTTTATTGGCGGAGCCCCCTCTTCAAAGGGATGAGAGCCCCCATGTTGTCCGTTTGGGAGCCCCCATTTGTCCGTTTTTCCGACCGAAAACAACTTGAAGCCTGACACGTCAGGCAACGGTCGCGTAACTAAGTCGCTTCGGTCAGCTCCATCTTTGCCACCTTTCGTTCCGTTGCCAACACACTCCGCCAATTTTCCGCGTTGCTTGCGACGCTGCATAGGACTTGATTTAATTGGCCAACACTTTCTTCTTGTTCTCCATGCAGATTGTTACAATGGAGATATGCACTGAAAGAGACACCCACCCACCCACTCACCTCCATCCCCCCACCCCAACACCTTATATCCCCTCCCCCCCCACACACACGCAGTCCCGCACCCCCCACCCACCCCCCACACCATGCAGATTGTCACAATGAAGATGATGCGTTGAAAGAGACATCCACACACCTCTCCCCCCACCTCCTTCCCCCCACCCCAACACCTGATATCCCCTCCCCCCCTGCTCACACGCAGTCCCCCACACCCCACAGACCCCCACACCCCACACCCTGCAGATTGCCACAATGAAGATGATGCTCTGGAAGAGACACCCACACACCTCTCCCCCCACCTCCATCCCCCCACCTCAACACTACTCCCCACCCCAACATCTCTCCCCACCCCAACACCTCTCCCCACCCCAACACCTCTCCCCCCCACCCCAACACCTACCCCCACCCCACACACCTATCCCCCCCACACACCCGCCACCAAGCACACCCCACAGACCCCCGCTCCCCACACCCTGCAGATTGTCACAATGAAGATGATGCGCTGGAAGAACAGTTTATCGGTGAGGGATCCTTTCAGGGTTTTTGTTTTCAGTTCAGAAAGTGGGTTTTTATAGCTTTATGGATGTTGGCCTCCTCCAGGAACAGCGTACTTTCAGCTTTTACATTTGTGTCATTTAGGGCCATTTAGGACCATAGATTTGGGTTCTTTATAGCGACGATTGGGGCCCTAACGGAGTCAAAAGTAGCGAAAGCTATATATCGTGGGAACAAGTTACACGACGCTAACAATTGGCGGCGAGTGTTCGCAACGGAGCGACAGGTGGCAAAAGAAGCCAGTTAGTTATGAGACCATTGGCTGACATGTCAGTCTTCGTCTCGGTCTGACGGTCACACAGACGGACAAATGGGTCACTCTGTGGGCTTTCGCCCCCTCTTCAAGGGGGCTCCACCAAAAACAATCCCTGGAGGGATTCTGTGTATGTTTGTTACACTCACACATACGTATCTCCATAGGCGCCTAAGTCAGACCCTGAGTGATACGGATGGATTGAGCCTATGCCCTCAAGTCCCAAAACAAAGATTTGTTAATAAGTTGCCCAACCACATCAGTTCAACACACAAATACTCGGATTTGGGTTTTCTTAAATGGTGGGGACCAGGTCAGGTGAAACATGCTAATTTGTTACTATGGGGTTCCCTAAGTGATACGGAGCCTATTGCGACCGAAACAAGCCATTTTAAAAGAACACTGGGTACAAATGTTGTGTAACGTCTTTCCCTACCAGTAGTTATTACGGAAGGTCTTGGAAGGCAGTACAGTTGAGTACAGACCCCCAAAACACTGATGATTTACATTCCGTGGGTGTCCTAAGTCTAGGTCAGAGCCTCAATAGAAACATTTTGAGCCTCGGTTTTGCTCTATATTAAGATATAACGTGCAAAACAACTTTTTCTTTTTTTTCGAAAATTCAAAATTCAAAAATGTTTTGAAAATAAATTCAAAAAACAAACTTTTTTTTTTAATTTGTCTTCAAACATCCACATCTGAACTCAGTTTTTGATTTGGGGTAGATCATTGAAAAAACACCCTACTCCTGAGCCATGGTGTGGTAGGCCACAGGGAGGTGAAATCTTGAGATGTACAGCTATTTCAGTAGATTCCGAGGCCAAGGCTGAAGCGCAGCCTCCGACCTTGTAATAGGGCTTCGATAAGCCTTTCGTCCCGAGGTACATTTCTTCGGAATAGCTCGCGCGGCCTCGTATCTGACGCGATCTGGATTTGTATCACTAATTATCCCACATCTGATGTACTGCCACCGGCCTGCCGAACAAGGCTGCTCGCGACCAGATTCGAACGCGCACGAAAAGTAGCTGCGCGCATAGCTGACACCGTCGCGAACAATATGAGCCTGACAGAATTCGATTCCGAGCAGTTTGGGCCATGTGCGGCTCTGTATCACATTCTTGTATCGACTTAGGGCGTTTTCGGACTTAGGCACCTATGGAGATAGTGAACGGCAACTAATATTAGTGTTTGAAAAACTAAAATTATTATAGTGTCACAATAATATTAGTTTTTCAAATAAATTTGAAATTCTGGTGAGATGGCTCGTCCGACTAATAATGTATAACATTATATAATATTATTTATTAACTAATATTGTATAACATAGCCGACCCCTACGCATATGAGATTGAAATTGAAATTGTTACATCTGTGTAGTACAGTTACTAACAGGACGTGATGTTAAGGACACCACAGCGAAGCCGGAGCTAGCTATAGTCACTGTAGGGCCACCACATTGAGAAGAATCACCGCCGATGCAAGCACCGTTGGCCACATTATGCCAGTGCAACATACTACGGGGTTTTTTCACCCCGGTTTGTACTACACATATGAGCTACATAATAATAATTACAAATAATAATGAATACTTATTATTTAATTTAAAAAATCATATTAATCATCCGAAACAAATTAAAAATAATATATGTTGTAATCACACGTATGAGATACATAATGATAATTACAAATAATAATGAACACAGATAATAATAATAATAATAATATATAATAATAATAATAACAACAAACAATAATAATAATAATAATAATAATAATAATAATAATAATAATAATAATGATGATGATGAAAATAATATGAATATGAATAATTAATTCTTATAACTAATACTAAGGTATGAAACAATCACACATACACTGTCATGTTCCAGTCACACATACAAACTCATATTTGTTAGGATCACATTGCATTGCTCACGGTGTATTGTTCCGCCACCACAAGCACAGACATGCAACCAAACACACGCTGGCATACACCCTTGATGTAAAAATGTGCAAATGCATACATACACCCTTGATGTACAAATGTGCAAATGCATACATACACCCTTGATGTACAAATGTGCAAATGCATACATACACCTTCATCATGAGGCTTTTTAAATGCACCATTTCCCCTAGCAGCAGAAGTGAGCCGATTAGAGTGTGCACTGCCAAACAATTAAAAATAAAAATAAAAATAAATTACAGCATAGACCAAGCTGACCCTTTCATACCTAGTCACAGACACACAGACACGCCACCACACACACACACACTAACTGATGATATATACAACCTTGATGGCCAGGCCCTTTGAATGACTTAGCACTAGAAGTCAGCTGATTTAAGTGTGCACTGCCAAACAATTAAAAATAAAAATAAAAGGGTCAAGCTCAGGAATAAAAGGGGCTAGTCATAGATTAAGCTGACCCTTCTATACCTAGTCACATACCCACCTACATGCCACCACACACACTGACACACACCTTCATCATGAGGCGTTCTGAAGGACTTAGCAGCCAGGGTCCTACATTTTGTCAAATTGGTCGGCGCTTAAAGCGCACAAATGTCAAATTGGTCAGCGCTTTGTAGTGCAAAAAGCGCCAAAAACTGCGCGCTGTGCCCACAGGGGGGTTTAAAAACTGCTCGAAACGTGCAGTGGGGCTCAAAAAGCGTGCGCGAAATCGCGCTGCCGCACACGCTTTGTAGAACCCTGTTAGCAGCAGAAGTGAGCCGATTAAAGTGTGCACTGCCAAACAATGAAAAATAAAAATAAAATGTCAACATAGATAAAGCTCGCCCTTTCAAACCTAGTCACATACACACATACATGCCACCACACCTTCATGCATGAGGTTTTTAAAAAAAATCGTAATTCGTACTTTCGTCTCGAAATCGAAAATTTTGGCCTGGAAATCCGAGAATTCTCGACAATTTTTGATCGAGGGAAAAATCGAGAGTTCTGACAAGTACAAAACGTTTGTCCAGTTCACCCACTGAATTGCTATAGCAGCAGGAGTGCGCCGTTTGAAGTGTGCACTGCCAAACAATTAAAATTGGGGAATAAATGTCAACATAGATCAAGTTCGCCCTTCATTCATTCCTAGTCACATCAGACAACAATGCCACCCACACACACTGATGATACCACAACCTGTGGAATGCGTCAGGCCCTTTGAAGGATTTTCGCATTCAGCAGTGAGCCGACTGAAGTGTGCACCTGCCAAACAATGAAAATAAATATAAAAAATAAAATTACAGGCATAGGGATCAAGCTGACCTTTTTCAATACCTAGTCACATTCACACATATCATGCCACACCAGTACCACCACACACTCACTGATGATACATACCAACCGTTTGATGGTACAGGTCCTTTGAAGGACTTAGCAGGCAAAAGAAGTGTAAAATGACATACCACACATACAAATGCCACCACCACACACATTCACTGAATGATACATACACCGTGATGGTCAGGGGTCCCTTTTTTTGGAAAGGACTTAGCAGCAGAAGTGAGCCGACTGAATGTGCACCGCTAACGAAATTAATGTCAACATAGAAAAAGCTTTGCTCTTATACCTTGTCATATTGCACACACCACACACACACACACACACAACACACATCACACACACACACACATTGGCATGCACCACCACACACACACAGCACCACACACACACAACATGCACACACACACACACACACACACATGCATGCCACATCATGCCACCAACCACACACACCACACACACACACAACACACACACAACACACACACACACAACACACACACACACACACACACACACACACACACCCATGCACCACACACACACTGCCCAACCACACAACACACAACCACCACAATCAAGGCTGCACACACACACACACACACACACACACAGATCATACACACATGCATGCCACCACACACAACACACACAACACACACACATGCATGCCACCACAAACACACACACACCACATGCACCCAACCACAAACACACACACACATGCATGCCACCACACACACACACACATCAACACACAGCACACACATCCTCACATCACACATGCCACCGGAGACCGAACACACCACACAACACACACACACACGTTTGTGACAACACACACAAACACACACATGCAGTGCACCAACAAACACACAACACACATGCCCCCCCCCGCCCCCCCCCCCACAGATCACACACACATTAGCCACACATCATGCCACCACAAGCACACACACACATGCAATGCCAACACCAACACACACACACATGCATGCCACCACACAACACACACACATGCCTGCCCACAACACCACACAGCATGCATGCCACCATCACACACAACACATCATGCCAACCACACAAGCACCAACACATGCAGCCAACATACACACACACACACACATAGACATGCCACCACACACACAACACATGCCTAGCCCCACACACAACATGCATGCCACCACACACACACACACATGCATGCCACCAGCGGACACAACAACACACATGCATGCCACCACACACACACACACATGCATGCCACCACACACACACACACATGCATGCCATCCACCACACCACCAATGCATGCCACCAACACATGCGTACACGCATGCCACCACACCACCACACACATGCATGCCAAAGACACACACACAACTACATGCATGCCACCACAGCACAACAATGCACACATGCATGCCACCGACACAACACACACACATGCATGTACACAACACCAACAGTCACACATGCATCGCCACCACACACACAAACATGCATGCCATCACACCATGGGCGCTCTCTATCTTATTGTTCTATTGTTTTATTTAACCATCACATACACACACATCATGCCACCACACACACACACGACATGCATCCCACACACACCACACACACATGCCCACCAACAACACCAACACAACATCATGCCACTAACACAACCACCACAATGCATGCCATCACACACACACACATGCATGCCACCACCACACACCACATGCATGCCCCACACACAACAGCATTCGACCACACATGCCACCACATTCACACAGGACATGCATGCCCACCTTAACAATGCACACACACATGCACACCCACACAAACACACATGCAATGGCCACCACACACACACAAGACCACACACACACACACACACATCATGCCCCACCTCACACACACATGCATGACCACCACACACAACACACACAACACACACATGCATGCCACCTTTACCACACACATCATGCATGCCCGACACACACACACACATGCATGCACCACACACACACAACACATGCAATGCCCAACACCACACACCACACACCAACCAACACAACACAGCACCACCATCCAACACACACACAACATGATGCACCACACACACACACATCACATGCATGCCACCACTCACAACATGCACACACACATGCATGCCACGACAGGTATCACACACACACAATGCCATCCACCGACACACACACACACATGCATGCCATCAACACGGGCACAATCACATCATGCACCACACACAACACAACACACATGCCACCAACACACACACACATGGCATCCCCACACACAACACACACATGCACCACCACACCCACATCAGCATGCATAAGCCACAGCACCACACACACCAAGGGCACACCCACACCACACACACACATAGCACCACAGAACAAACCACACATGCATGCCATCAAGCACACAACACATGCAATGCCACCTAACACACCACACACACATGGCATTGCCACCCCCCCCCCCCACACAGATAGGCCCCGCATGCCACCAAACACACACACAACACATGCATGCCCCCCCCACACACACACATGCATGCTAACCACACACGACACACCAATGCATGCGGACCAGCACACAGACATCATGCACCAACAACACACACACATGCATGCCACCACACACATCACACACATGCATGCCACCTACACAACACACACACATGCACGCCATCCGGACACACACACACACATCATGCCATCAACACACACACACATTGCATGCACCACAAACACACACACAATGCCATTGCCATCCACACACACACCAGCATCACAACAACACCCACATGCATGCTACACCCACACACAACACATGCATGCCATGCCAATGCCACCACACACACACACACAGCATACATGCCAACACACACACACACACACATGCATGCCACACCACAACACACATGCATTGCTACAACATGGCACACACACACACATGCAATAGCTAATATGCCCAACCACCACACACCAACATGCATGACCAACACCACACACACACATGCCATGCCACACACACACACACACACATATGCACCACCACAACTCACATCCACACACATGCATGCCACCACCACACACACACAACATGCATTGTCCATAACCACAACCATGCATGCACCACACACACACAGCTGCACATGCATGCCCACACAAACACACACACATGCATGCCATCAAACACACACCACACATGCATGCCACACATGCAAACATGCATGCCAACCACACACACCAACACAGCCAGCATGCCAATCACACCACAGCACATGGCATGCCACCAGCACACACACGACACACATGCAATGAGCCATCACACAGTCACACACACATGGACCACCACAACATCACACACACATGCATGCCATGCCACCACACACAACAATGGCACATGCCATGCCACCAACACCAACAAACAATGCATGCTACCACACATGCACACAACACATGTGCATGCCGACCACACACACACACACATGCATGCCACACACACACACACACACATGCATGCCACCACACACACACATGCATGCCACCACACACACACACACATAGTATGCTGCCCCACCCACCACACACACACACACACACACACACACACACACATGCATGCCACCACACACACACACACATTCCATGCCACCCACACACACACACACATGCATTGCACCACACACACACACATGCATGGCCACCCACACCACAGCACACAGCAATGCCACCACACACACACACACATGCATGCCACACACAACACACACATTGCATGCCACCACACACATCCACACACACATGCATGGCCACCACACACACACACACATTGCATGCCACCAAACACACACACACACACACACACACACACACACCACCAACACACACACACATGCATGCCACACACACACACCATGCATGCAGACACCACCACACACCCACACACACCACTGCATGCCACCACACACACACACATGCATAGCCACACACAACACACACACATGCCATGCCATGCACACAACACACAGAACACATGCATGCCACCAACAAACATGCATGCCACCACACACACACACACACATGCATGCCACCACACACACACACACATGCATGCCACCAACACAGCACACACACACATCGCATGCCACCACACCCACACACACACACACATGCATGCCACCACACACACCACACTGCATGCTTATGCCACCACACACACACACACATGCATGCCACACACACACACACATGCATTGCCACGACACACACAAAAGTACACACCCAATGCATGCCCAACCACACACACACACACAATGCATGCCACCACACACACACAACACACTGCATAGCACCACACACCAACACATGCATGCACCACACACACACACACATGCATGCCACACACACACACATGCATGCACCACCACACAACACATCGCATGCCACCACACACACACACATGCATGCACACATGCATGCCACCACACACACACACACATGCATGCCACCACACACACACACACATGCATGCATCACACCACACACATGCATCAACTCACACACACACACATGCATGCCACCACACACACACACAACATGTCATGCCACCTCGACTCTACACACACACACACCACAACAACCACACAGCAGTCATTGCATTGCCAGACACAACACACACACATGCATGCTTACCCCCCACACACACACACACATTGCATGCCACACACACACACACATGCATGCCCACCAACACCAACACAGCACATGCATGCCATCCACACACACACACACACATGCATGCACACCACACACACACACATGCATGCCACCACTACACACACACACATGCATGCCACCACACACACAACACATTGCATGCCCATCACCACACCAACAACATGCATGCACCGACACACACACACACATGCATGCACCCACACCACACACACACATGTCAGCATGTCCCTCTAAACACACACGACATGCATGCCACCACACACAACACACATGCATGCCACCACACACAACAACACACATGCATGCCACCACAACACACACACATGCATGCACCAACACACACACACACATGCATGCCACCACACACACACACACATGCATGCCACCACAACACACACACAACCATGCCACCACACACACACACATGCATGCTAAATGCCACGCACAACACAATCACACACATGCCAATTCGCCAACCCAACACAACACCAAGCACAGCATCCACCACCACAACATGCCCTATGCCCCATGCTACGCAACACACACACACACATACATGCTACACCACACACACACACACACACATGCATTGCCACCACACACACAGTGCACACATGCTGCCACCACACACACAGAGGTGAAACATGCATGCTAGACCACACACAAACAGACACAACCACAACCACAGCACACCCACACACATGCCATCCACCACACACAATAGATACTTACACACACATGCACCACCCACCACACACCACATGCATGCCATCACACACACACCATGCATGCCACCACACACACTACAACACAGAAATGCTACCACCACACAACACACACACTGCATTTCTCACCACACACACACACACATGCATGCTCACCACACACACATGCCAACTGCACCACACACACACACTCATGCCCTACCAACAATCACCCACATGATGCCATCACAACACACATGCCCACCCACACACATCACACCAATGCCACTGATGCCACACACACACACACACATGCATGCCACCACCACACACACACACACATCAATGCCACCACCACAGCGCACACACACACAATGTACCAACGCCACCGTATGCATGCACACAACACACACACATGCATCCATCAGCACACCCACACACACACATGCCCCATGCCACACCACACAACAATGCATCTACCACATACCACACACACATGCATGCTACCACACACACACACACACACATGCATGCCACCACACAAACACCCACACACATGCATGTCCCACACCACAACAACATGCATCTTACCACAGCACTACAACATGCATCCACTCACACACACACACACATGCATTGCCACCACACACACCACCACATGCGCCACACACATCACAACACAACAATGCATGCAACACACACACCAACACACACAGCATGGCCCCACACACACACAACATGCAGCCACCACACACACACACACACCTGCATGGCCACCACATACACACACAGCATGCTACCAACACACGACACACATGCATGCCCACCAACACAGACACACATGCAACATGCATGCCACCAACACACCTCACCACATGCATGCCACCACACACACAGCACACGATGCATTGCCACACCGACAGCACCACATGCATCCATCAGCACACAACACATGCAAGCCACCGCCACCACACACCCACACACAACATGCATGCCACCACACACTACACCACGAACATGCCCATGCAACCACACACACATCACATGCCACCGATTGCATCACACACACAACAGCATGCCACACACCACACACACACATGCATGCCACCACACACACACAACACATGCATGCCATCCACACAACACACTGCATGCCAGCCACCACACACACACACACATCATGCCACCACACACACACACACATAGCATGCCACCTATATCACACAACACACATTGCAGTGGCCACCACACACACAACACATGCAGCCCACACACACACACTACACATGCATAGCCACCCATACAGCACACATGCATGCCAACCACACCACACACAACACATGCATGCCACCACACACACACAACACAATGCATGCCGAGCCACATCACACACACAACAAAGCATCACCACACACACACAACATGCATGCCACACAGAGACACACACACACATGACATTTGCACCACCACATCAACACACATGCTGCACCACACGCACACACACAATCATGCCACCAACACACACACACATGATGCCACCTCCAACACACACACACCACAGCAATGCCAACCGCAACCACACACCACATGCATCCCACCAACACACACACAACATGCATGCCACCACCACTGCAAACAACCACACATGCCAATCCACCCACCACACAATGGCATGCTACCCCACACACGTCGAGTACACACATCATGCCACCCACACACCCACCACACAACACACCACACACACACATGCATCAAACACACACACACACAACAACATGCACCACACTCACCAACCACACATGCCACCATCAAGTCACATCAAACATGCACATCATGCCCACCACATGCCCAACATATGCATCCACCAAAACACACACATGCATGCCACCACACACACACAAATAATATAGGCCACATGCATGCCAACCACACAACACACACACATGAATGCACACCCACACACACTGCATTCCACAGACATGCAATGCCACCATGCATGCCCACTACCCCATGCGATGCCACACACACACACACACAGCATGCATTGCCACATGCCCACCAACACACACACATGCATGCCACCACACACACAGATGCGACAGAGGACATACACACACGACACATGCCCCCGCTTCACACCACACACCACACATGCATTGCCAATCAACACACAGCGATTCCAGGTCATCCACCACACACACACACAGCACATGCACCACACCACACCACATGCATGCCACCACACACACACATCACCATGTCATGCCACATGCACCACCATGCACACACATGCATGCACACACACATACACACACACACACACACCACACACAACACACACATGCCATGCCAACCACACACACACACATGCCCCCCCACACACACACACACATAGACCACAACACACACACCATGCATGCCACCACACACACACACACATGCATGCCACCAGCATCCCACATGGGCTGCCATCACCAACACACACAACAATGCATGCCACCAACCACACACACACACCATGATGCTACCAACACACCACATGCAGCATGCCACCCACACACACACACACAAATGCATGCATGCCAACCACACCACACAAAAAACACATGCATGCTACCACACACACACACACCATGCTTACACACAACACCACACCATGCTTTCGCATGCCAACCACACACACACAACACCATCCAATGCCACCCAACACAACACACCACACAATGCATGCTAACCACATCACACACACACCACCATAGCAAATCACCTACCTCTCACACACACACACCATGCATGCCCACATAAACACCACGAACAGAGCTGCATGCCATCAAGACACATACACACACATGCAATGCCACCACCACCAGCATGAACACACACCACATGCATGCCACACCACACACACACATGCATGCACCACACAACACAACATGCATGCCACCACCACACACACACATGCACATCACATCCACACACACATGCAGCCACCACACACACACCACACACACATCATGCCACCACACACAACACATGCAGCCACCACAACACACACACATGATGCACCACACACACACAACATGCAGCCACCACACACGCACACATGCATCTACCACAACACACACACATTGCATGCACCACACACCACACCACATGCATGCCACCACACACCACACACACACCACACAACATGCCATGCAATCAACCACCAACACTACAACCACACATGCATGCCAACCACACAAACAATCCACCCACAACACATCCACCTATTCCACCACACACACACATGCATGTCATGCCACCACAACACACACGCACTATGCATGCCATCACACACACCCACACGATCATGCCACACACACACAACACCACATGCCCATTCACACACAACACATGACATTGCCACACCACACACAACAACATGCCATGCCACCCACACACACACACATCATGCCACCACAAGCCGCATGCATCTAACACACACACAAACACATGTATGCCATGCCAACCACGCCACATGCACAATGCATCCCCACACATCACCACACACACACCACATGCCCCACACACACCACCACACACACACACATGCCTACCCACAACACAACACACACATGCTGGCCCACCAAACAGCACACAACACACATGCATGCCCACCAAACACACACAAACATGCACACACACACAAACACATGTCATGCCACCAGCACAGCACATGCACACAGAGACATGCCATGGCCACCCACACACACAAATGCATGCTATCACACAACAACCCAATGCCCCCACACACACACACACATGCCACCCGCACATGCACACACACCACGACACATGCCTATCCACCGACACACACACACACACACATTGCCACACACACACACACATGCATGTTACCACACCACACACACACATGCATGCTACACACACACACAACATGCATGCCACCCACACACACACTCACACCACACACACACACACATGCTGCTACCCACACCACCACACAATGCATGCCAACCACACACCACACCACACACATTTCAGCCATCCTTACCACACACACACCCAACACATCCATCACACCACAACACACATGCCACCACACAACACATGCATGCCACCACACACACACAACCATGCCACCCACACACACACACACATGGCGCATGCATGCATTGCACAACACACAACACCACATCCACCACACACACACAACATGCATGCCACCACACACACACACACACACTGCCACACACACACCACACATGCATGGCTACCACACACCACAACCACACATGGCATTGCACCACACACAACACACATGCAATGCCACCACACCACAACACACATTGCATTGCCACCACACACACCACCACACATGCATGCCATCCACACACCACCACCAGGCAACCAAACAAACACATGCACCACACACACACACACATGCTGCCACACCAACACACACCAATGCCACCACACAACACACACAAAGCAATGCTTGCCACCACACAACACACCACATGTATGCCACAACACACACCACACATGCATACCACACACACACACAATTGCATTCTACACACGACAACACACATGCATGCCACCACATCATACATACCATACACATAGCACCCACAAACACCACACACATGCCACCACAGTCACACACACAAATGCAATGCATCACACACACACACATGCATTCACCACACACATACACACCACATGAATGCCAACCACAACACACACATCACATTGCTGCCCCAACACCAACACAACAACATGCAATGCCACCACACACACAACAACGATGCATGCCACCACACAGGGCCACACACACATCATGCCATCACGACACACACACACATTGCATGGCACCAACACACACCTACACATGCATGCCACCACATCACCACACACATGCATGGCCACCACACACACACATCACCATGCATGCCACCACACACAACACCACACACACAATGCATGCCACCAACAACACCTACACAATGCATGCTAATCCCGTAGCACCACACACATGGCTGCCACCACAACAACAACACACAATTGCAATGCCAAACACAGGCACACACACATGGCATGCCACCCACACACACCACATGCCATGCACACACAACACACACCACATGCCATGCCACCACCACACACACACAGTCGACATCCATGTACCATCAACAACACACACATGCATGCCACACACACATATTCACAATGGCACACTGCATGTGCCACCACACACACACACACATGCATGGCCACCACACACACACACACATGCATGCCCCACACACACACACACATGCATGCCACCACACACACCAAACACACATGCATCCATCACACACACCACATGCATGCCACACACCACAACACATGCATTGCCACCACACACACACACACATGCTCATGTTACCACACACACCACACACATGCATGCCACCACATCACACACACACACATGCATTGCCACCACACACACACATTGCAGCCTACCGACCACACCACACACATGCACTACCACACCAACACACACATGCATGCCACATGCAATGCTACCCACACACACACACATGCATGCCACACAACACAACAGTCACACACATGCATGCACCACACACACACACGACATGCAAATGCCACCACACACACACACACACATGCATGCCACCGACACTCTCACCACACACATGCATGCACCACACACACACCCGAAATGCATGCCATCACACCACACACACATGCAATGCCAACCACACAGCACACACACACAATGCATGCCACCAAAGACACTCCACACAACCGATGCATGCCACCAACAACACATCCACACATGCATGCCACACCGACACACACAGTGCATCCATCTGACACCCACACACACAGCATGCCACTCGACAGCTATCACACAAACACAGCACACATGCATTTGCCAACCACACAACACACACATGCATGCCACCACACACACACACACATGGCATGCAAACCAACACACACACACACACAATCATGCACCACACACGCACAATGCATGCTACGACACAACACACACATGCATGCACACCACACACACACACACATGCATGCCACGCCTCTAACAACACACACACATCATGCCACCCACACACACACACATGGCATGCCCTCACACCCACACACATGAAGCCACCACACACACACACACACAATGCATGCCCACCAAACACACACACATGCATGCCACCACACCACAAAACACATGCATGCCACCAAAGCAACACACACACAACATTGCATGCCCCACATCACACACACACATGCATGCCACCCCACACACACACACATGCATTGCCATCCAGCCACACACACATCACATGCATGCCACCAACATCACACACACACATGCATGCCACCACACACACACACACATGCATGCCACCACACACACACAGCACATGCATGCCACCTCACCACACACACACACATGCATGCCACCTAATGCACACAACATGCATGCTCACCACACAACACAATGCAATGCCACCAACACACCACGACACATGCATGCCAACACACACACACACACATGTATGCCACCACACCACAACACACATGCATGCCACCACACATTGTGCTGCACACAATGCAGTGCTACCACACACAACACCATGCATGCTTCCACACACACACACACATGCATGCGCACCACACACACACACATGCATGCTACCCACACACACACACAATGCAATGCCACACACACACACACAACACAGTTGCTGCCACCACCACACACACATGCATGCACCAACACACACACACATGCATGCCATCACACACACACACATGCAAGCCACCAACAACACAGCATCACACACATGCATGCCACCTCACACACACACACAATGCATGCCACCCACACACACACACATGCAATGCTACCACAACACACACAACACATGCATGCTACCGACACACACACACACATGCATGCCACCCAACCACACACACATGCCTGCCACACAACCACACCACACATGCATGCTACCCACACACAGCACACAACATGCATCCAACCACACACACACAGACAACATGCATGCCACCTCATCACACACACATGCATCCTACCACACACACACACATCAATGCATGCCAACACACCACACACACAATGCATGCCACCTTACACACACATGCATGCCACCACACAACACACACATGCATCCACCCAACAACACACACACACACAGCATGCCACCCACACTCACACACACACATGCATGCACCCACACCACACACACAAATGCATCCATCCACACACATCACACATGCATGCCACACACACACAACACACACATGCATCCACCACACACACACACACATGGCATGGCCACACACACACACACACATGCATGCCAACCAACACACAACAACACATGCATGCCATCAAACACAACACACCAATGCAATGCCACCACAACACACAACCACATGCATGCCACCACACACAACACACACATGCATGCCACACACACACACCATGCATGCTAAGAAACACACACACAACATGCATGCACACACACACACCACTATGGCATGCCACCTAGAAACACACACACACATGTATGCACCACACACACAACACACATGCATGCCACCTACACAACACACATGCATGCTACCAACACACACACACACAATGCCATGCCACCTACACACACACACACAATCATCGCCACCACAACACACATACACACATGCATGCCAACCCAACACACACACAAATGCATGCATCCAACACACCACACACATGCAAAGCCACCACACACACACACACACATGCATGCCACCACATACAACAACACAATGCATTGGCCACCACACAACACACACATGCATGCCACCCACACACACACACACATGCATGCCACCACACACAACACACACATGCATGCCACCAACACACAGGCACACACATGCATGCCATCACACACACACACATGAACTTATGCATGCCACCACGACACAACACACACATGCAATGCCACCACACACACACACACCATGCATGCCACCAAACACAACACACACCATGCATGCCACCCCCACACACACTACACATGCATGCCACCACAACACACACATGCATGCCTACCAACACACACACACATGCATGCCACCTACACACACACCACACAATGCATGCCACCACACACACACACAATGCATGCACCACACACACACACACATGCATGCTACACAACACACACACACATGCATGCCCCACCACAGCAACACCACATGCATGCCACCACACACACGACACATGCAATGCTAGCCACACCAGCACACACATGCATGCAAACCACAACACATCACACACATGCATGCCACCAACACCACACACTCACATGCATGCACCCACACAACACACACACACATGCAGCCACTACATGCACACACAACATGGCATGCACACACACACCACATCAGAAGCCACATGCATTGCCATCACACACAGTATGCGTTCACATGCATGCCACCGACACCACACAACACAACATCCATACACCACACAACACACACACACGCTAGAATATGGCATGCCACCACACACACACACACATGCATGCCACCACACACACACACACACATGCATGCCACCACACAACAAATCACACATGCATGCCACCACACACACACACATACATGCATGCCACCACACACACACACACATGCATGCCACCAACAACATCACAACACACACAATCGCATGCCACGACACACAGCACACATGCATGGCCACCACACAGCCACACATCACACATGCATGCGCACACACACAACACACAAGCATGCCACCACACACACACACACATGCATGCACCACCACACACAAGGATCACACACACATGCATGCCACCGAACAACACACACACACATGGCATGCCATCACAACAACACACATGGCATGCCACCACACCACACACCATGCATGCCACCACACAACACACACACATGCATGCACCACACACACCACACACACATGCATGCCACCACACACACACACATGCATGTACCACACACACAACACACATGCATGCCACCACAACACACATCACACATGCATGCCACCACACCACACACACTGCATGCCACCACAGCACACACAGTGCACATGCATGCCACCGACACACAACACACATGCATGCCACCACAGCACACACATTACATGCATGCCATCACACACACACACCATGCTGCCAACCACAACAAACACACACCATGATGCCCCTACACACACACAACATGCATGCTACACACACACACACACACATGAAATGCCACCACACACACACAACACATGCATGCCACCACACACACACACATGCATGCAACCACACACAACACACACATGCATGCCACCACACACACACACACACGCAGCCACCAACACACAGCACTTTACACACGGTTGCATGCCACCTTACCACACACACACATGCATGCCACCACACACACACACACATGCATGCCACCACACACACGATACACACCAACACAATGCATGCCAACCACACTCTTTCACACACACATGCCATGACCACCACACACACACACACTGCATGGCCATCCAACAACACACACACATGATGCCAACCACACACACACACCAGCACATCACATGCATGCCACCACACACACACACACATGCATGCCACCACACACCACACACATGCATTGCCACCACAACACACAACACACCATGCATGCCACCACAACCACACTCACACATGCATGCCACCACACACAACACACACATGCATGCCATTCACACACAACACACACACAGCATTGCCACCTTACACACACACACACACACATGCATGCCACCACACACACACAACATGCATGCCACCAACACACAAAAACATTCGCACCACAGCATGCATGCCACCACAACACACCGGCACACACATGCATGCCACCACACACGCACACATGCATGCTATCCCACACACCACACATGCATGCCACACACACACCACATGCATGCCACCACACACACACACACATGCATGCCACCACGACACACACAAACACATCTAATGCAATGCCATCACACACACACACACATGCATGCCACCACACACACACACACACATGCATGCCACCACATACACACTCAGCACATGCATGCCACCACACAAACAC
>CM039465.1:9366829-9414329 GCA_022414725.1 Microglena sp. YARC
CAGTGGTTGCGTGGAGTGGGGGCGGGTGGCCTTTCATGTGTGATAAGTGAGGATGGGTGGTGGAGTCTTCGTCTCGCAGGGTGGGGTGGTTGATGCCGGGTGATCCACTAAGGCCCGCGAGTGTGTTATTGGGTGTGGTGGCAGCACGGCGGGGGGAGGGGCGAGGTTAGCAGGGTGAGTGTCATTGTGGGTGAGATGTCTGGGGCCAGCTGTTTGCTTTTTGCGTGGACGTTGTGTGGAGTGCTGTTTGGTTGAGAGAACTCAGATGAGGTAGGGGGGGGTGAGGGATGGGGGCTGTGGGGTTGTTGTGGGGTTTGGGGGGGTGGGGTTGTGTAGGGGGTGGAGAAATGTGTCTTGAGCAGGGGGGGGGGCCGGCGTGGGGGAGGTCTGCTGGTGTGGTCGTCTGGGTCCGTGAGTGGCTAGGTGGGTATATTCGCCTAACTTCATGATCGGTCGGGCACTTTCCTGTTGGCTGTCGCGTGAATAAGGTGGGGGGTGGCCATGCAAGGTGTTTCGGCCTTAGTGATGTAGCTCTTTGGGTTTGACACAGAGATGTCAGGGGAGGAATAGCCTTGTGCTGGTGTGGACTTGTGCGTTGTTGTTGTGGTGGTGTGGGTGTGGCGAGGTGGTGGGGGTCTTGGAGGTCTGGGGTGGGAGCGTCGGAATTTCGAAGGTGTTGTGAAGGAGTGGTCGTGTGGCTTGGGGGTGTGGGGGTGTGTGTGTGAAGTGGTGGGGTCATGGAAGAAGGCTGCGCTTTGCGACGTGCGGTAGCTGTTTCGTGCTGCTGTTTGTCGAGAATTCTCCGGAGGGCAAGGGAGGGGCGTCATGAGGATATATTTGACTTGCTAGCCAACGAGTGAGGCAGAATGGTCTAGGCAAGCTGGATATGGGTGAGGGTGGATTAGGATGGTTCATGGGCATGTTTCTTAGGAGAGTAGAATGGGCGTGTGGGGTAGGAGTTGGGTGTGCGGTGGTTAGGAGTTTCTGTAACGTCTTAAGTTGTTTGGATATGGGCAAGTTGATGTTTGGCGGGGCTTTTGCTCTTTCTCTTCGTGTCAAAGGAAGTGCCGGCTGGGAGGCAGGTTTCAAACATAGTGGTGAGGGCCATCTATATAGGTTCCATAGATCTGGTTGCTGGAGAATGGTCGAAGGATAACTAATCTTTGCAAGGAGAGTGTGTTTGATTGGTGGAAGGTGGGATGGGAGAGAATTGTCTCCTATGAGGTTGTGCCGTGGTCCCAACAGTCCATTGCCTGTTGTGTCGAAGCCGCTGATGGTTTGGGTTGTGTTCCTATGAAGATAGGTAGTGTGCAGCTCTCTTCTCAATGTGCCTTCTCTAGTGCGTTCATGGAGGCTTGCTGACGGGGGTGATATTGTTGCGTCTAGGGGGGGGTTGTCAAGTCAATGTCAGGGGTATGGGAAGGTAAATAGGGGGATAATTTTGGTGAAGGGCCATATGGTCTAGGTCTCCTCCGACCGTCCCCTGGTCTTTTAACTAATATGGGGGTGAAGGGGGTTGGGGCAAGGCGGAGATGAGGATGTCATCGATTCTGCTGTGGTGCTCGAGGGTTGACATATAGGCACTGGTAAGCAATGGAAGGTGGGTGCTCTAAGTGGCACGGGTTGGGTGGGGTGGGAGGTTGAGTCCTGCGGGAGCAACATAGATATGTGATTGTTGGTACTGTGTGGGAAAGTGGCGTGCGGAGTAGTTTATTCTATCTGGGGATAACGAGGGTTGCATTCCTAATCCCAATGAGTGTGGTGTGTTGGGGCTTTTTTTGGTGTGAGTCCGCGAATGTATGTATAGGCGGCTTTGGCGGTTCGCTCAGGGTTGGTACATGGGGCGCATGTAGACGCCTATGATGTGTGTACGAGAGGTTGGGGTGGTTTGAGCCGAAGGTGATGGTGCACCCGAGGCAATCCCGCCAGGCTTCTGCATTGGCTGTATGGTGGACGGGGGGACCTAATTTGCTTGTGGTGAGGATTTAATGACGCCTCCTTTACCGTGGTTGTTGTCCGAGGGTTTTGGCACACTACGGGGTGAAGGGAGTATACTGGGGGAGTTTCCTTCTTGAATGAATTGATGAAGGAGAGGCTAGGAGAGGCAGTTTGGGTTTCTGTAAAGAATAGCCACATGCAGGTTTGGGTGGTCTAGGTAATGTGAATTGAAATTAGCTCCCGGCAGGAGCTCCTGCAGCCCTCTGCAGTTGAGGAGTAGAAAATGTATGTTATCCATGGTAGCTAGTCCTTGGGGGTGACTGGGCATGGTGGGTGGGTTGTTGGGCGGTCCATTATCATAGGGGGTAAAAGGAATGGTTGGTCTTAAAGCTATGTTTTGTGTTTGAGCTTCTTAGCTGTTGGGGGGGGGGGGCTCCTTGGAATTTTGGTGGTGGTAAGGTCGGGGGGAAGAAAAGATGTGGAATTGCTGTTGTTTAAGTTTAATGTTGGGCGCGGCAGGTTTTGCGAGTGTTTCAGATGCTTGTTGGCGTGGCCTGATATTTTTTGTGGTGGGGGGGTTGCTGCTTGTGGTACCTACGTTTCTTAGGTTGTAACGGGACAGTTTTGAAGGAGGCAGCATCTTCCTGTATCGCGAGTCCATTTGCCGTCCCGCTCTGGGGGGGATGTGCGGATCGCGCGTTCGGGCTGGCGTCCCTTCATGCTGGTATGCTTCTATGTTGGGTTGTGAAGGCATGGGTTTTTGTAGGGGAGTTTGTATAGTAGGGGTGTGTTCTATAGTGATCCATCGTCCGCAACGTCAAGATGGTCTTGGGGGTCCAGAAATCTCATGTCTGCGCTCCTCTTTTTTAGGATGAAGATGTTTTCCCATATAGGGGCCTGCGAAGGCTCCCGGTTGTGGAGTCTAAGGGATTGGGCGAGAGGTTTTCTGAGTCTATCAATAGCGCGAGTTGTCGTATGGTATTTTTTAGACAACGCAGCATGTTTATAGTGCGATTGGGGAGGGGGGTGGTAAGTGCAAGATACATTCTACTCGTGTCCTTGCAGACGGGTAGGCAGGGATTTTGGTCTTTGCTAACTGCCAGGTAGTGTCCCAAGGTTGTAGGGTTGATCATGGTGAGGTGTGCCGGGTTTGTGGTGTTCCGGATTATAGTCAGAGTTGTACGATTACGGTGAAGTATTCCATCGTGGGGGCATTCGGTGTGGCATGTAGGCCCTGCATCAGCTAATTTAGTTAAAATTCCCCCTGCAAAGCGGATAAGTGGTTCGGTCAAACACAACAGGTGCATTACGGGTTGCCTTGAGTGATACCGGTGATGTTCTCATCAAAAATTTGAATATTTTTTCCTGTGTCGAATATTCGGTCATGCACCGAGATAGGGGACATTGATGGCGTGCACTTGGCAGTGGCTTCCGAATTCGTTTCTCAAGTGTATGGCCTATGGTGATATGCACTCACAGGTTGGGCTTAGGCAACATCTCCAATTGTCGCAGTCCCTATCGAGTGTTGGAGGGAGGTGCGTTGGGGTTGAAGCTGTGTGTCTCACGATCAGGCAGTATACTTCCAGTGTTGGTTAGCCGTAGGCTATTGAGTTCGGAGGGGTTGTTATCTTGGTACTAGCCCGACGCAATTCAAGCTGGACATTGGGGGTCGCAAAATACCTCATGTCTGCCGCTCCTCATCTTTAGAAGGATGGATTTGGCCCATATATGGCCTGCAGGCGTCTCTCGGTGTGGAGTCTGCAAGGGGAAGTAGGCGAGAGGTTTTCTGCAGTCTATCCTAATGCCAGGTTGTTATGGTATTGTTTGAGGCAGCCGGCAGTCATTAATGCGGTTGGGAGGGGGGTGGTAAATGTGCTAAGATACATTTATTATGTGCCTTGTAGACGTTCCAACTTGGATTTGTTTTTTTGCTGCTACTATCTGTTTGAGACGAATTTTTGGGGCTAGAGGGAGTTGTAATTACTACATGTCGCTTTATCGTGAGATGTAATATGTAGGTAGAGTTCCTGTTGTAGGTCATACAGAGGAAATTGTGTGTGTTTGTGGGTTTATAATTCGGTTGTCGCAATTTTGGTGGAGTTTATGCCCTCTGGGGCATTCAGTGTCGCTGTAGCCTGCATCAGGCATATTGTGAAATTTCGCTGAGGTGAAGTGAAAGCGCCTCAACACCCAGCTTTCGCTACGGGTTGCTTTGAGTATTTGGTGATGTTCTCTCCGCCAAATTCTGATAATTTCCCCTGTGTTGACATGAGGTGCACGAGGTAGCGCATTGTGGGTGCACATTGCAGTGGCTTGGAGCTTCGTTTGTTTATACAATGTATGACGCTAGGATAGTGCTGAGGGCCGGGATTGTGGGCTGCCGCCTGTGAAAGGGTGGTGCGCTTTCCTTCCTCTACATGCTCCGGGTGCATGGGGGGGCTGGAGACAGGCATCCTGATTGCGTATATTTCGAATAAGTTTGTACCCTAGTACAGGTGGGGGCAGGAGACGTTCTTTATCTTTTTGTGTGCGTTGCCCGAGGCGTGCCACCGTCTGCTGTAAGGAGAACAGCCTGTAGGGATGCGTCGTAGCACCCGCCGAAGAATGTTCGCAAAGGAGCCACCAAATCAACCGTAGTTGAATTTCGAAGTCAAGGGGGTGTGGTGTGGCGCAGTATCCCGGGACAGAGTCAGTTATATGGCTTAGTGGTACTAATTTGGGTATGGGAGAGGTGGCATTGGGCTTGATGTGGTACTCAGGGGGGTAGTACACTCTATTACAATTGAGGTGCCAAGAAGGGGTGCTCATTTGTATATCATAACGCAGGTAGATCTTCTAAGACTATTTGGTCCGGCCAAGATTTTTATAAAAGGGCAAGATGCATGAAGGCGGGTGCGGAATCATCATGAGGGAGATGTAGGCTGCAGGCTGGGGCAGTGGCCTAGATATATCTCCATGGGAAGGTGGCATCCTCCGCTTGCGAGTGTCGGGAGAGGGCGTGGCTCTGGGTGTGTGCACGGTCCTTCACACATCTCCTGGAGCCTCACCTTCAACTGTGCCTGCCATACTCATGGGGGTGTTCGTGAGCCTGGGCCATCTGGGGTGGTAGGGCGTTGTTGTTGAGGCATGGTTGGGGGTGGTAGACTCAGGGTACAGGATAGGTGGGGGTGGTAGATCTCAGGTAGAGGCATTAGGGTGGGGTGGGTAGACTCGGGTAGAGGCATAGGGTGGGGTGGTTAGACTCAGGGTAGGAGGCATATGGGTGGGGGGTGAGTAGATATATAGAGAGTAGAGGCATAGGTTGGGGGTGGTGTAGATACTTGGGGTAGAGGCATACAGGTTGGGGTGGTAGACTCAGGGTAAAGGGCATAGGTTGGAGGGTGGTAGACTCAGGGTTAGAGGCATGAGTTGGGGGTGGTAGATCTCACTAGGCTGTGACGAGTGAGTCTGGGCTTTCTCCGGTGAGAGGCATGATTGGGGTGGTAGTACTCAGCGGTAGAGGCATAGGTTGGGGGTGGGTAGACTCAGGTCGAGGCCGGCATCAGTAGGGGGTGGTTAGACTCAGGGTAGAGGTCCATCGGTTGGGGGTGGTAGACCTCAAGAGATAGAAAGGCATAGTGTTGGGGGTGGTTAAGGACTCAGGGTAGGAGGTTATGGTTGGGGTGGGTAGACTCAGGTAGAGGCAATAAGGGTTAGGGGGTTGTAGTTTGTAGAACTCAGGGCTAGACGGCATTCTGGTTTGGGGTGGTAGAGCTCAGGGTAGAGGCTCGGTTGGGGGTGGTAAGAACTTAGGGTAAGAGGCCATAGGTTGGGGGTGGTAGACTGCAGGGGTAGAGGCAGCAGGCTGGGGGTGGTAGACTCGGGTAGAGGCATAGGGTGGGGTGTTAGAACTCAGGGTAGAGGCATTTGGTCGGTGGTGGTGAGACTCGGGGTAGAGGCATAGGTTGGGTGGTAACTCAGGGTAGAGGCTAGGTTTGGGAGTGTAGAATACACAGGGTAGGAGGCACTAGGTTGGGGGTCGGTATGACTCAGGTAGAGGCATCAAGGTTGAGGGGTGGTAGAACTCAGGGTAGGAGGCATAGGCTCTGGGGGGGCTTAAGACTCAGGTAGAGCATTCGGCGTCGGGGTGTGTAGAGTCAGGTAGAGGCAATGAGTTGGGGGTGGTGAGACTTATGGTAGAGGAATAGGTTGGGGTTGGTAGACTTGGGGTAGGGGCATAGCGTTGGAGGGTGGTAGGATCTCAGGGTGAAGGCACTCGGTTTTTGGGGGTGCGTAAGACTGTAGGGTAGAGGCATGAGTTGGGGTGGTAGACTCACGGTCAGAGGGCATAGGTTGGGGGGTTGGTAGACTCAGGTGTTATAGGTATAGTGTTGGGGGTGGGTAGATTAGGGTAAGAGGCATTGAGTTGGGGGTAGTAGACTCACGGTGAGGCAATCGGTTGGTGGGTGTAGACTCATGGGCGGTAGAGGAATTGGTTTGGAGGGTGGTAGACTCAGGGTAGAGGCATTAAGGGCGGATGGGTGGTAGACGTCAGGCGCCTAGCAGGCATAGGGTGGCGGGTGGGGTAGAACTCAGGGTACAGGCATAGGGTGGGGGTGTGTAGATTTCTCAGGTAGATGGCCTTGGTCGGGGTGGGTAGACTCAGGGTAGAGGGCATAGAGGGTGGGGGTGGTAGACTCAGGGTAGAGGTCATAGGGTGGGGTGGTAGAGCTGCGGGGTAGAGGGCAATAGAGGGTGGGGGTGGTTAGAGCTCAGGGTAGTGGCATAGTTGGGGGTGGTAGACTTAGGGTAGAGTAATCAGTTGGGGTTTGGTAGACTCGGTAAGAGGCTATCGGGTTGGGGGTGGTAGACTCAGGGTAGACGGCATAGTTGGGGTTTGGTAGTACCTCATTCAGGGTAGAGGAATGAGTTGGGGTTGGTAGTACTCATGGGGGGGGGGTAGAGGGCTATGGCAGGGTGGGGGTGGTGACTTAAGGGTAAGAGGGCGATAGGGTCGGGGGTGGTAGACTCACGTAGGGTAGAGGCATGAGTTTGGGGGTGGTAGACTCACGGTAGATACAGGCGATAGGTCGGGGGTGGTAGACTCAGGGTAGAGGGATTGGCTTGGGGGTGGTAAGAACTAGGGTAGAGGCATAGGTTTGGGGGTGGTAGAGCTCAGGTAGAGGCAATCGGTTGGGGTGGTAGACTGCAGGGTAGCAGGCATAGGGTGGGGGTGGTAGAATCAAGGGTAGAAGCTTTTGGTTCGGGGAGGTAACTCAGGGTAGTAGGCATAGGCTGGGGGTGGGTTTAAGACTCAGGGTAGAGGTTCATAGGGTGGGTGTGGTTAGACTCAGGGTAGAGGCCTTGGTCGGGGGTGGTAGACTCAGGGTAGAGGCATAGGTTGGGGGTGGTAGACTCAGGGTAGAGGCAATAGGTTGGGGGGTGGTTAGACAACAGGGTAGAGCTGAGGTTTGGGGTTGTAGACTCAGCGGTAGCGGCATACAGGTTTGGGGGTGGTGAGATTTATGGGTAGAGGCATAGGTTGGGGGGTGGTCAGACTCAGGTAGAGGCATAGGGGTGGGGTGTGGTAGACTCAGGGTAGAGGGCATAGGTTTGGGGGTGGTAGACTCCGTATCCTTGGAAAGTACCGCAAGTCCACTCAGGCTTTTTGAGGAGTGCAAGCCGGCGTGGTCTCCTCCATGAGCGTGATGGATCTGAGCAGTTAAAAGGGGGAAAAAACGGATTGAGTGTGGGATTAGTAAACAGTTGTGGGCATGAAGATGAGATAGGAAGGGGGCATATGGCTGCTGTGTAAGGAACGTCGGGTGAGACATATCTTAGAGTTAAGGTGATGGTGCATATACAGTAGTGTAGGCGTGATTGTTCAGGGCAGGCTTAGGCAACGACAGCAGTCTCTTCGGATTGGGGGAAGTATGGATCTGTCGATGTCGGCGGTCCAACATTACATTTATTCATCCAGGAAACCGGAATTAATCATATTGATGGTTGTGGCGAGGCAGGACGTAAGATCGTGGCTCCTATGAGTTTGATAGCTGTATCCTTGGATGATTTGGAATGCGTGAGTCGTTAGGTTAACGTTGCAGAGGTTGATCAGGCCCACAGTGCTATGCTGAGACCAATATTTCTTGAAGAGCCCCGTAGGGCGAGTACGCAATCGTATCTAAGCCTGATTAATGCTTAGTGTTAAGGATAGAAATGCAACAGGGCACCTGTTGCCTGTTTGAGAAAGTTAATTCTGAAGGTAATGTTGGGAAGAGCAGCGGATGCAAAAAGAAGGAGACTCACCAGTGCTGATATACGAGAATTGAGACATCAGGGTCGTGTGGCTAGGATAGCGGGAGGGCCACACTGGAGGAAACGGGACGGTGGAGCCATGAGTGGCATTGATTCGAGTTGACTTTCAGCTACTACTCGGCGGTTATAATGTGATGTGCAGTCAGTCAACCGTTAGTAGGATCGCAGATTGGGACTCAACTGTGCTTCACGTTCTCCTGGCTACCTAAGGTCGGTGAGTGGGGGTACACTCAGGTAGCGCTTTGATTGTTCAGTGGTTGGGGTGTAATTTGTTGCCTGGACATAACGTATGGATCTGTCGTATTGTCGATGCTGAAAAAACTGGCGAAGTTAGCAGGAGTCGCTGAATGATTTGGCGCGCGAAACGTGGTTTGTCGAAGGTCGGCCTGTGACTTGATTGTTCAGTGTCATATGTGAAAAGGAGGGTTTAGCCAATCCAGTCGTTGCCTACCATTCTAGTTCATATGCGCTGAATGGCAGCGTCCCGATTGAAAGAGGCAGGTGTCTGTCCTGGAGTCCTGCATTGGGAGCAAAGGGGATAACGTCCTTAGTGCTTGATGTTCAGTGTTGTAGAACTTCTCGATTGGCAATGTATTCTAACTACCATCTCTCATGCAAGCGACATTCAAGAAATGCGCGCCAAGGATGTGCGCTACGCGCATTGAGCCCCCCTTGCTTGTTGGGTGTGGCAAGTCATCCCTCCCACGGGAGAAGGCGATTCTCCTGTCCAATTCGGTAGTCGCATACTTTCGGCGCCCAGAGGTGCAGCTCCGCTACCAAAGTAGACCGTCTACCACCGAAGCACAGAAGTTGCTACCCTGCGACTCATGTGATTGATTCATTGTTGGTTGACGCGTCAGATTTTGTAAGACAATCGAGCCGACTTTATAAGATAGCAGCATTGCCTCTGCGAAAGCATGAGCTTCCTGTTTGGCATTGCTGTTTCGGGAAGAGTTGACGGCGAATCTCTCGCTTGGAACATGAGAGCAGCAGTGTCGGATGGTAGGCATTCTCGCAATCCCTAGACATAGCGCAGTACGCAGGATTGAATGCGAATATGCTACGCGCATGCTAAGAAGGAAAATGAGCAGCGAGAAAGTTACATTGGAAGTTCGAAATGTTGAGAAGTCAATCTAGTGAATACGGATACAATTAAGAAACACTATTTCGTTTGTTCTCTTATATGAGTTCAGGTGGCAATTCGTTTCTGTGGTCTAATGTCAAATCAAGCAAACAAAAACCCCAACAACTAGTAGTTCTCGTTGTATGTGTCCTTCATCCTGTGCTCCGTCTCTGCTATCCTACGCAGCAAGGATTCTGCCAGTTTCAAGGTGCACAAGGTTGCTGAGTGGGTTGTGCATAGCTAAATAGCTCAGCTAGGTGTGATGTGTTACTGAGTGTGACTATCTTCAACACATTTTACGGCTGCTTGCGTGCAACAGAATAAAGAAACGTGGTAGGCAGCAAGATCACATTGTGCGATTTGCACTTTCTGTCTCTGATTAGTGTTGTCCGATTGCATTCAAACATTTACACTCTGTTGAATTCTTGGGAGGTTTTTTTATATCACATGGCGGCAACTCTACAAACCTCTTCATCTCCAAATCTGTGTCCAGGTTATAGTCATTAGTATAGTGAATTCACGTGTCATAGCACTGGTGAGACTAAGATATATGGCATTTCAAGTCATCAAGACCTATAGTAAACCTCATCAAGAATGGATTGTGTACACTTAGGGATTGATTCAGTTTTTATGGCAGGCAGGCATGGTAGGAAAGGAGTGCTCAGATAAGGCTTTATTGATTCGTTTTAATTGGCCCTCTTTAAAGCCTCACATGTGTATTATTTGACAGATTGTGGTGGTCTAGTTGGTCTAGTCCCCTTAATTTTGGCTATCCTGGACTGTAACACACACAAAATCACAAAACGATGATAGGCAATGTGTTGCTTCCTTCCGCTATTCAATGCCAGTCTATTAGGAAGAGGTGCAATGAGATTGCACATATGCTGCGGTTGTGTTTGTTACAATATTGTTCCCGCGCTGTGTGTGTGACTTTGTTAACCACATGAACTACTTGGTGTGTGTCCTTAGAACGAAAGATCTCCTGATGTAGGCATGAGACCACTATGGCTTGTGCTGTCAATGGTGTGACACAGTATTGGTCACAGCAAGCTGCTCTTAACCCTGACAGATTTTGGTGTGCGTAACTTAGTGCCTAACCCTCCGTCTGTTAAATTACTTTTTTCTATGTAAAGATCAAGAGTGCTCCCGCTGTTTTCACGTTCCTCCACTCCTGAAGGAGATTGAAGCTGTTGCGATACGTTTGGATTGGCACTTAGCTCTTCATCACTTCATCCCTGTCTCACTTGTGCAGCTTAGAGGATGAGTTTTTCTACGTGTTCCCCTCCTTGACTTGATCCGCCCGAAGGTGACTGCCGAGTGGAGATTGGTAATAGTGGTGACGTTCCATTCAACTTGTGATGGGTCAATGGTACCTAGTGATGGTATGGTACCAGAGTGGGAGCGCGATAAGCCAGACTAGCTAGTGGGACAAAGCAATCCATGTTTAGCTGAAGGTAAACGTTGCTCTGTGCGAATAGAAATCGGTGGTAGGCTCAGTTAATGTCAAGTATATCTTTCTTGCCTGGCACCTAACGCTAGTTGCGCAACCTATTCCCTCCACGCTCACAGCTCGGTTTCACTAAACTGTACGCCTCAACCTAAGCCTGAGCTACGCGTGTGCGTTTCTCCTGCTTTCAAAAATTGTCCTCTCTGACACCCATAGTGTCTCGCTCATCCTCGCTAAAGCCTTATAATACATTCCTATTGACTTTACCGTCATCTCTAGAGTAGGCAGAGTACGTCCACGCACTGGACGAAGTCCCATCATAGGACCACGTGCCGTCTGCCGACCGGCGCCGCCTGTGTTAGGTAGCCTCATGAGCGCCCATGTAACGGGGTCATGTAATTTCTCTTTTATCAAACATCGCTTCACTCAGTCTGGCTATTATTGCTATCTCAGACTGCTGTAGTGATTTGAGATGCACCGGATGTGGTGACGTCTAGACTAGATATTGTTACTACAGACAACATAACAACCTCGACCAAAGCTTTGTTCTAGTATCGCATGGAAAGCCTGGACCCACCGCTCTGTCTGCCTTTTGTGTATGCGTGCAGTGTGGTGTGACTGTCGTGTAGCTATGCCACTCCCAGGTTTTCTATGCTGAGTTTATGGTTACGTACTCCTATCGTCCGCTCCCTCTCGTTCTCTCCTTGGTTATGTTACAAGCGGTGTTACATTGTTGGTGACCGTGCAATCTTTACAATTCAGTCGCATTCTCCAGCCACAACTGTAATTCAAAGATACCAAAGTAACAATTAGGAATAGATAGTCATTCTGAGTCACACCTACAGTAGAGAAAGTCTACCGTTAGCCATTCTAACGTAACGTAAGATCTGAGTGAGGAGGTGGGTTCTCTCTTTGTGCTCTCTCTCTCTCTCAGTCTCTTGCATCATCTCCCAACAATTTACGGTCCGTCCTGTGCCGTTGACTTGTTTCTCAGCTCTGTTCTCTCTCGGTGAAAGTTGCTTCACACCAATCTTCTAATTCTCTCGTCTCTCTCACCTGCTCCTCTCTCTCTCTTTCTCGCTCTCCGGGCAGAATTTTTGCCTCAGGCAGCGAGTCTCTATCGGCTCGTTGGTCTAGTCCAGGTCAGGTCCAGGTCCAGGTCAGGATCCAGGTCAGGTCGATGCCACCCGCCTGTGCCTTGATTGTTCAGTGTTTGGTGGATATGCGACGGGCGGTTATGTTGCTTCTCAACAACATTCTAAGCGCACCAGGCTGTTGCCGTTAGGCCTCGAGTTCTCAGCCTGTCCGGACTAAACTGCGCGCTCCTGGGGCCTTGCCTTGACCGGTTTTCGACTTCTGGGCCTTTTCTATGCCGATCAGTCAATGCTTTGAGCTAAGGCAGCGTAATAATATATAATACATTCCTACCAGAGGGTCTAAACAGGCTTCAACTTAGTCTGCTGCAACTCGATTCCGGTGCCACCTGTCGCTACGATTAGCCATTTTCCGCGTCGCTTGGGACCACGCGCACGTACAGACTTGTTTCTTGTATCTCTCCCTGTTCCGCCTATAGTACTTGTTTCTTTTACCTGCTCCCACCATCCTTTATTCTCGATGAGTGGCGGCAGCGGCCAGCACTTCGCCCGGGAAAGCATTGCAACCTGCCGAAAAAATGTCAGGTATTGCTTCCTAGGGACGCTACTGGACGGCAGGCATAATATTCAATCATGCCGGAAATGCCTCTCAGTGCCTCTAACTGCGGAAAGGAATGCAGAAGAAAGACTGGCCAGGCACAAAATCCAGTGAGATTCCCACCACTGTTATTGCCTTCTGCCTTCGTTATTTTCTATTGAATTGTACAGGATTTTGCACTTCAGCGGAGCACCCCAGGAAAGGAGGACCCTGCTACAACAAACCAACACCCAGCGCCCACCAAAGGATTCAGACATAAATACTACGAGATATTCGTACTTAGAAGGCAACCCATTGGAAAGGCGGGGCGATGCTAGAAACGCCTGTGCCTTTGAATCTTTTCAATCGTAGCATTCCTGACATTTACCACTACCCCTGGCAACCTGGACAGATGAAAACCCCTAAGTCTCACGTTTGTAGATCGGCGGGCGGGCCTTGAGACTGTTGTTAACAAATGATATAGTTCGCACTGTTGTGAGTGGTAGATACCATTGTTCATCCGACACAGGTGCTATCTCATTGCATGTGCATTATATGACCAGAACTGCAAATATTTCGGGGGGTCTTCATTGTCCCTCTTTCGACAATTGGTTTTCTGCGATGAAGTTGACGTTGAGGTTCTCATCCTTGCTATTGAGTCTATCCTCGACCTGAGAACGCAGAAGGTGCCTTGAACTTGGGTTCTCAGAATCCCTATGGGTGCGCACCTTTAATGTTTGACACACATTTTTCTGTCAACCGCCATGGTAGCTTTGTGGCAGGTAAAGTTAGAAGCTTGCCCGAAGCCCTTCCATACCGCTCGTAAGACGGCTCCTCCGCCCACCTTGAATACCATGCCCCCACGCAGGCATTATCATTTGTACTTGGGGGGACTCTGCTCAGACGCCTCTTTCAGCTCCCCCATGGCACACTCCCCCACGAGGCGAATCCACCCTGAATGGACCCTTACAAGCTATACAAAGGGTATTTGGCTTGTACCCCCAAATTTGTGTAACAGTTGCGAGGGTAGCCAGCATACATGTCCAGCTCATTACTCCACATATAGATAAGGATTATATAGTAGATTAAGAGGGGAGTGCTATCACAGAATGTATTGTTGAATTGCTTCTGTACCAGCATTCTTGCGCTCGAACGTGAAATATGCAATCCATCCCCCAATTCCTACCGTCGCCTGTGCCTTGATGTTCATGTGTAAGGAGTCCTGAATGAGTTGCAACGCCTAGATGGACTGCACTTTCTAATTATGTCTGACATGGTGACTTTCCTCAGCTGCGGCGTTCGGCAGGGTCCCCTAACACCACACCCCTAGGCTTTAATCTTTTCTTTTTTAAGAGGGGCTATTAAAAAGCTCCTTGCGGCAAATCTGTACCTGTGAGGTGCACAAGCAGGGGACCAGCATATTCAATCATATTGATGTTGACCAAAGGAGGAGTATTTGAGTTTAACAAATGATATCATTACACACTTGCATCATATTGATATTTAATATTGTCTATATATGGTAATACTTCACCCTAGTCAGACTGCCTCGCAATCAATATGATATCATATGATGACATGATTTCATATGATATCATATGCCGGTCTTACTGTTCTCTAAGGACAAGTGCTGCAATGAGCACCATTTCGTGTTTGGGGGGTTCTATGCTACATTGGGGGCCACTTTTAAAAATTGTCCTCAAGAGTTGAATTAAATGGAAGAGACCCCCTTTTAAAGTTGGGGGGTCCTTCAAGCTATAGTGTGTGAGGAAAAAGTAGTAATAACACCTGGTGGGGCGTGTTAGTAAGGGAGCCCCGTCTTACGGCAGTAGGGAACGGGCTGCTACTTGACCTGGACAAAGCTACCATGTGGACGACCCCGCGAACACTAAAGCGCACCCATGGGGATTCGAACCCGTCACCTCGTTTTTGACGAGGTCCACCATTGAGCCATTTTTCAAATCAGGGTTTGGGAAAGCAGCCTGTTGTGGGCATAGCTGTTCTTGTCAGCTACCAGGAGCAGCTTCTAGGCAGCTCCCCTGGCTAACTTTTCAGTCAAAACCTATAAGCTAACCTAGTACAAATATACCTTGAAGCTGGTATTACCAGCCTTCTGGCACTGTTGTAATCTTGGGGCGTGGTGTGTCTGTTTAGTGTGTGTAGTGTGTGTGTGGTGTGTGTAGTGTGTAATGGTCCGCGGCACTGTTGAAAATCCTGGGGCTTAGACCAATCCCTGGCTCAGGTAGCTACCTAGAAGCTGCTGCTCGTAGTAAAAAGGAAAGCAATGCTTGGACAGGGGCCATGGGTCAGGGGGACAGAACGGAGATTTTGCTTATATTACCCCACCCACGCACAACACACATTACGCACCAACACACAACCACACTACACTACCACAATACACCCACCACACCACACACACACACGACACACACCACACACACCACACACACACACCACACACACAAACACGATGCTCACATACACTCCACCCATGCTTTCACTTCCATTCCTGTCCCACACACCCATACCCACACTAATACTGTCATGCTCACATCTGCACCCACACTAATACTCATGCTCACACTAACACGCCTGCTCACACACCCCACCCACATGCTTTCACTCCACTCTCCTGCTCCACCCCATACCCACACTAACACTCATGCTCCACAATACAACTCACCCATGCCAAACAGCGATGCCCGTCCCACCCACCCATACTCACAGCCCTGCCGACAATCATGCTCACACTCAACCCATGCCAACAGCTATGCGCACACTCCACCCATGCTCACACACACTCCACCCATATGCTTTCACTCCATTCCTGTCCCACCCGCCCACACTAACACTCATGCTCACACTGCACCCGTGCCAACAGCCCTGCGCACACTCTTGCTCACACACTCCACCCATACTCACATTTACTCCATTCCTGTTCCACCCATACCCACAGCCCTGCTAACACTCCTGCCCACATTTACTCCATTCCTGTTCCACCCATACCCATAGCCCTGCTAACACTCCTGCCCACATTTACTCCATTCCTGTTCCACCCATACCCACAGCCCTGCTAACACTCCTCCCCACGTTTACTCCATTCCTGTTCCACCCATACCCACAGCCCTGCTAACACTCCTGCCCACGTTTACTCCATTCCTGTTCCACCCATACCCACAGCCCTGCTAACACTCCTGCTCACACTCCACCCATGCTAACAGCCATGCGCTCAATCCTGCTCACACACACCACCCATGCTCACATACACTCCACCCATATGCATTCATTCATCTCGCCTGTCCCACCCACCCCCTGCAACTTCCTCCCAAGCTGCAAAGAATTTCAGGAGTTGGAACAGGAGGCTCTTGAGGCGCATGGCAAGGCAGGGGCCCTGAGTGCTAGTCACCAGAATAAATGGATCAATCGGGTTAAACCTTTCCTTCGCCAGATGACTGCTCTACTGGACAAGAAAAATGACACTCACGTGGTAGTCTTGCTGACTGAGCGCTTGGAAAAGAGTCCTTACATCCGAGTAAGTAACGATAACGCTTGGTGGGGCGTGGTATTAAAAGTGACACTCACGTGTTAGTCTTGCTGACTGAGGCTTGGAAAATAGTCCTCACATCCGAGTAAGGAATGATAACGGTGTAAGTGATGTGGGTAGGTGTTGGTGTGGGTGCGGGTGTGGATATGAAATGGATGTAGGTGTTGATGTGGGTATGTGTTGGTATAGGTAGGTGTGGGCCTAGGTAGCTGTAGGTGTTGGTGTGGGTGTGGGTGCGGATATGCAATGGATGTTGGTGAATGTGTTGGTGTGGGCAGGTGTTGATGTAGGTAGGTGTAGGTTTTGGTGTCGGTGTGGGTAGGTACATGTAGGTGCTGGTGTTCGTGTTGTTGTGGATATGAAATGGATGTAGGCTTTGGTGTTTGTAGGTAAATGTAGGTGTTGTTGTGGATAGGTGTTGGTGTGGGTGGGTGGGTGTTGGTGTGGATAGGTGTTGGTGTGGATATGTGTTGGTGTGGGTGGTGGGTGGGTGTTGGTGTGGAATAGGTGTTTGTGGGTAGGTGCTGGTGTGGGTAGGTGCTGGTGTGGTGTTGGTGTGGGTGGGTGGTGTGGGTGTGGATAGGTGTTGGTGTGGGTAGGTGCTGGTGTGGGTGTTGGTGTGGGTGGGTGGGTGTTTGGTGTGGGTAGGTGCTGGTGTGGGTGATGGTGTGGATATGTGTGGTGTGGTGGGTGTTGGTGTGGATAGGTGTTGGTGTGGGTGGGTGGGTGTTGGTGTGGATTGGTGTTGGTGTGGGTAGGTGCTGGTGTGGGTGTTGGTGTTGATAGGTGTTGGTGTGGGTGGGTTGGTGTTGGTGTGGATAGGTGTTGGTGTGGGTAGGTGCTGGTGTGGGTGTTGGTGTGGATAGGTGTTGGTGTGGGTGGGTGGGTGCTGGTGTGGATAGGTTTTGGTGTGTGTGTGGGGGTGTTGGTGTGGATAAGTAGATGTAGGTGTTGGTATGGCTGGGTGTTGGAGTGTGTTGGTGTTGGTGTGGGTGTGTGTTGGTGTGGGTAGGTGCTGGTGTGGGTGTTGGTGTGGATAGGTGTTGGTGTGGGTGGGTGGGTGCTGGTGTGGATAGGTTTTGGTGTGTGTGTGGGGGTGTTGGTGTGGATAAGTAAAGAATGTAGGTGTTGGTATGGCTGGGTGTTGGAGTGTGTTGGTGTTGGTGTGGGTGTGTGTTGGTGTGGGTAGGTGCTGGTGTGGATAGGTGTTGGTGTGGGTGGGTGGGTGCTGGTGTGGATAGGTTTTGGTGTGTGTGTGGGGGTGTTGGTGTGGATAAGTAGATGTAGGTGTTGGTATGGTGGGTGTTGGAGTGTGTTGGTTGTTGGTGCTGGGTGTGTGTTGGTGTGGTAGGTGCTGGTGTGGGTGTTGGTGTGGGTGTTGGTGTGGGTAGGCTAATGTGGGTGGGTGTAGGTAGACTGTAAGTGTTGGTGTGGTGTGTTGTTGGTGTGGGCAGGGTGTAGGTGTAGGTAGATGTAGGTCTTGGTGTGGGTAGGTGTGGGTGTAGGTAGATGTAGGTGTTGGTTTGGGTGTGGGCAGGTGTTGGTGTAGGTAGGTGTTGGTGTGGGTAGGTGTGGGTGTAGGTAGAATGTTATAGTCTTGGTGTGGGTAGGTGTGGGTGTAGGTAGATGTAGGTGTTGGTTTGGGTGTGGGCAGGTGTTGGTGTAGGTAGGTGTTGGTGTGGGTAGGTGTGGGTGTAGGTAGATGTAGGTGTTGGTGTGGGTGTGTGTTGGTGTGGGCAGGTGTAGGTGTAGGTAAGGTGTTGGTGTGTAGGTGTGGGTGTGTAGGTATATGTTGGTGTGAATAGGTGTAAACGCAGGTAAATGTAGGAGTGGGTGTTGGTGTGAGTGGGTGTTGGTGTGCATGTGAATGTGTGTCAGTGGAAAAACAGGTAGGAACGCTGAGCAAACGCTGTCCAGGGTTATTCAAAGCGTTACGCTCCGCATCCCTAACACAGATTTGGAGGGCCTATTAGTTTAGGGGCCGGATTAAGGCTCATGAAACATACATTTTGAAGAGAGTTACGTCTCAAAGCGTAGGTTAAGGCCAAATGTAGGCTTGTGAAACGTAGATTTGGGACAGATTTAGGCACATGGAACGTAGATTTTTGAAGAGAGTTGCGTCTCAAAGCGTAGATTTGGGCCAGATTTAGGCTCTCAAAACGTAGATTTTGAAGAGAGTCATGTCTCCACACGTAGATTTGGGCCGCATTTAGGCACATGAAACGTAGGTTTTGAAGAGACTTACACCTGAAGACGTAGATTTGGGCCGCATTTAGGCTCATGAAACGTAGATTGTGAAGAGAGTTAGCCTCAAAACGCAGATTGGGGCCGCATTTCGGCTCTCAAAATGTAGGTTTTGAAGAGAATCAAGTCTCAAAACGTAGATTTGGGCCGAATTAGGCTCATGGAACGTAGGTTTTGAAGAGCGTTACGTCTCAAAACGCAGATATGGGCCAGATTTGGGGTCATGGAATGTTGTATGTGAAGCACCATTGTACAACCCTGCTTGGCACAATGACCTCCAGCGAAACTAGTGGCTGCTTTTTGTGATCATCATTCATCCATATTTCTCGTCTCTTCTTATTGTTGACCTCTCTTTGCAAAGAATTCAACATAGATACCTAGCACTCACTGCCCGGAGATAAGCTTTTAATACCCCCCCCCCCCACCACCACCACCACCACCACCACCACCACCACCAGATCCAGGAGTACAAGGTAGAGTCTGTCGCTGACTTCATAAAGAAGGTTACGGACTGGTGTCCAGCCTTGGACGTTGAAGCCTTTCATCAACAGATGCTTCAAGAGCTGAAGGCCATGAGGCAAGACCTAGAAGAGGAGGGGGGAGCAGAAGGTACCTACGGTCTTGTTTTGCTCATCAGCTACAATCGCACGCTACCGATTCGAGTCCTGCCCATGTCCTGCTCCAGATCCACACCAGTGCCGGCTGATCTTCTCGTGTTGATCATGAACGAGGAGTGCCCAAGATTCCCTTACTAGAAAAGACCCCCCACCCACACCCCCAGCCCCACCCACCCCCACACTCACACTCACACCCACACCCACACACATATTGCTCACCAGCAACAGCCGCACGCTACCGATTCGATTCCTGCCCATGTCTTGCTCCAGATCCACACCAGTGCCGGCTGATCTTCTCGTGTGGATCAACACACACACACACTCATTCACTCACTCATACACATATACACACACACCACCACCACCACTATTACCACTAGATAGACATGCACTCACTCCATCCATCACTTTAGCATCTGCCCCATTGTCTATCAGAATCTCAACTAGCTCAAAAGCTACTGTACTGTCTCTTTTGCTCTTCGAACGAAGAAGGTGCCAGGTTCGAATCCCTATGGGTGCGCCATAGTATTTGCGGTCGCTGTCAAAAGCCATGGTAGCTTTGTCCAGGTAAAGTAGCAGCCAGAGGGGTAGCGGCCCGTTCCCTACTGTCGTAAGACGGGGCTCCTTTAATACCACGCCCTACTAGGCGTTATCATTACTAGGGAACGGCAAATCATATGATGTTGACCAAAGACGAGTATGATATCATATGATATCATACACAAATCATACCATTCAATATCATATGATATGGTGCCCCAGGCCAAAGATGACAGGATATCATATGATATCATATTGCCGACCCCTAATCATTACTGGCTACGAGATGGAGAGGCTCAGCACCATCCTTCGTACGAACTGCACGCACGTCAACAGAAGATCCAATGCCGGCTGATCTTCTTGTGTCTATCATTAACTAGGAGTGCCCAAGATTCCCCTTCTAGGGCTATTATGAGAATATAATAAACACTATCCTCACCAGCGATGCTCACAAGCTACCGACATGAATCCTGTCCATGTTCTGCTCCAGCTCCATCCCTCCAATGCAGACTGATCTTCTTGTGCGCGTGATCAACGATGAGGATTGGTTGGGTCTAACATCAACACGGATTGCCCACACTTCCCTTTCTTACTGCTCAGCGTGGCTGAATGATCATGAACATTGGCACGATTATTCCAGACATTTACATTACCGTAGCTGTTTGGGCAATAGATCAAGATAGAGTTGCAGTAAAGAGAGCATTGGCATGTCTCTTCCAATTTTTTACATTAGCTATGTGGGCAGAAGATCCTGAGTTGCAGGAAAATTAGGTTGGTAGTCATGTCCCAGATTTAAACTAGGAAATCATTGGTTCAGAGCTCAATAAGTCACATCAAAAGAAGAAGAAATCACAACCAGCAACATTTACTTTTTCTGTTCAATTTCGTGGGGATATTCTATGCATGTCTATTCAACCTCCCACGATTCAATACAATTATTCAGTGGTTCAAACTTCAGATCACATAATTAAGCAGACTTATGGTAATGGTAAAAGATACAGCATAGTCGAACAAGCAAGCTACGCCTCTCCACGTGGAGGGGGGGGGCAGGCCAGCCCTGTTGAACCATCTGCATAGATCTCAATTAAGCAGACTTCTGGTCATGGTAAACGATACAGCATGGTTGAACAAGCAAGCTACGCCTCTCCACGTGGAGGGGGGGGGGGGGGGGGGGGGGGGCAGGCTAGGCCTGTTGAACCATTTTTGCACAAGTCTAGGATTTCCATGGCCAGAGATACTTTGCAGTGGTCTTGTCAGACTTCTTGGAGTCTGTAGTGCCCATGCCAGACGCGTTCAGTCTGTAGTGCCCTTACTTGCCAGACTTCTTGCTAGTCTTCTTGTCTTTAGTGCTCTTAGACTTCTTGGAGTCTACAGTGCTCTTGTCAGACTTCTCGGAGCCTGGTTCTCCTGGTTCACCTTTGGGTCCTGGGTTACCGTCAGGACCTTTGGGTCCTGTCTTGCCGTTGGGGCCGGGGTGACCAATGGGACCTGTGGGTCCTGTCTTCCCGTCGGGGCCTGTCTTACCGGTGGGTCCTGTCTTGCCGTCAGGTCCTGTCTTGCCGTCTGGACCAATAGGTCCGGTCTTGCCGTCAGGACCCATAGGTCCTGTCTTGCCGTCAGGTCCTGTCTTGCCGTCTGGACCAATAGGTCCTGTCTTGCCGTCAGGACCCATAGGTCCTGTCTTCCCGTCAGGTCCTGTCTTGCCGTCGGGACCCATAGGTCCTGTCTTGCCGTCGGGACCCATAGGTCCTGTCTTGCCATCAGGTCCTGTCTTCCCGTTAGGTCCTGTCTTGCCGTCAGGACCCATAGGTCCTGTATTGCCATCGGGACCCATAGGTCCTGTCTTGCCATCAGGTCCTGTCTTGCCGTCGGGACCCATAGGTCCTGTCTTGCCGTCGGGACCCATAGGTCCTGTCTTGCCGTCAGGACCCATAGGTCCTGTCTTGCCGTCGGAACCCATAGGTCCTGTCTTCCCGTCAGGTCCTGTCTTGCCGTCGGGACCCATAGGTCCTGTCTTGCCGTCGGGGCCCATACGTCCTGTCTTGCCTACGGGACCCATAGGTCCTGTCTTGCCTTCGGGACCCATAGGTTCTGTCTTGCCATCAGGTCCTGTCTTCCCGTCAGGTCCTGTCTTGCCGTCGGGACCCATAGGTCCTGTCTTGCCGTCGGGACCCATAGGTCCTGTCTTGCCGTCGGGACCCATAGGTCCTGTCTTGCCGTCGGGGCCCATAGGTCCTGTCTTGCCATCGGGGCCCATAGGTCCTGTCTTGCCGTCAGGTCCAGTCTTGCCATCGGAACCCATAGGTCCTGTCTTGCCATCAGGTCCAGTCGTGCCATCGGGACCCATAGGTCCTGTCTTGCCATCCGGTCCAGTCTTGCCATCGGGACCCATAGGTCCTGTCTTGCCGACAGGACCCATAGGTCCTGTCTTGCCGTCGGGACCCATAGGTCCTGTCTTGCCATCAGGTCCAGTCTTGCCATCGGGACCCATAGGTCCTGTCTTGCCGTCGGGACCCATAGGTCCTGTCTTGCCGTCGGGGCCCATAAGTCCTGTCTTGCCGTCGGGGCCCATAGGTCCTGTCTTGCCGTTGGGGCCCATAGGTCCTGTCTTGCCGTCGGGACCCATAGGTCCTGTCTTGCCATCAGGTCCAGTCTTGCCATCGGGACCCATAGGTCCTGTCTTGCCATCAGGTCCAGTCTTGCCATCGGGACCCATAGGTCCTGTCTTGCCATCAGGTCCAGTCTTGCCATCGGGACCCATAGGTCCTGTCTTGCCGTCAGGACCCATAGGTCCTGTCTTGCCGTCGGGACCCATAGGCCCTGTCTTGCCATCAGGTCCAGTCTTGCCATCGGGACCCATAGGTCCTGTCTTGCCGTCGGGACCCATAGGTCCTGTCTTCCCGTCAGGTCCTGTCTTGCCGTCGGGGCCCATAGGTCCTGTCTTACCGTCAGGTCCTGTCTTACCGTCGGGTCCTGTCTTGCCGTCGGGTCCCATAGGTCCTGTCTTGCCGTCAGGGCCCATAGGTCCTGTCTTGCCGTCAGGTCCTGTCTTGCCATCAGGTCCTGTCTTGCCGTCGGGGCCCATAGGTCCTGTCTTGCCATCGGGGCCCATAGGTCCTGTCTTGCCGTCGAGACCCATAGGTCCTGTCTTGCCGTCGGGACCCATAGGTCCTGTCTTGCCATCAGGTCCAGTCTTGCCATCGGGACCCATAGGTCCTGTCTTGCCGTCGGGACCCAAAGGTCCTGTCTTCCCGTCAGGTCCTGTCTTGCCGTCGGGGCCCATAGGTCCTGTCTTGCCGTCAGGTCCTGTCTTACCGTCGGGTCCTGTCTTGCCATCGGGGCCCATAGGTCCTGTCTTGCCGTCGGGACCCATAGGTCCTGTCTTGCCGTCGGAACCCATAGGTCCTGTCTTGCCGTCAGGTCCTGTCTTGCCGTCGGGGCCCATAGGTCCTGTCTTGCCGTCAGGTCCTGTCTTACCGTCGGGTCCTGTCTTGCCGTCGGGTCCCATAGGTCCTGTCTTGCCGTCGGGACCCATAGGTCCTGTCTTGCCGTCGGAACCCATAGGTCCTGTCTTGCCGTCAGGTCCTGTCTTGCCGTCGGGGCCCATAGGTCCTGTCTTGCCATCAGGTCCTGTCTTGCCGTCGGGGCCCATAAGTCCTGTCTTGCCGTCGGGGCCCATAGGTCCTGTCTTGCCGTCGGGACCCATAGGTCCTGTCTTGCCGTCAGGGCCCATAGGTCCTGTCTTGCCGTCGGGTCCCATAGGTCCTGTCTTGCCTTCGGGACCCATAGGTCCTGTCTTGCCGTCCGGGCCCATAGGTCCTGTCTTGCCGTCGGGACCCATAGGTCCTGTCTTCCCGTCAGGTCCTGTCTTGCCGTCGGGTCCCATAGGTCCTGTCTTGCCATCAGGTCCTGTCTTGCCGTCGTGGCCCATAGGTCCTGTCTTGCCGTCAGGACCTATACGTCCTGTCTTGCCGTCGGTACCCATAGGTCCTGTCTTGCCGTCAGATCCTGTCTTGCCGTCGGGACCCATAGGTCCTGTCTTGCCGTCAGGACCCATAGGTCCTGTCTTGCCGTCGGGACCCATAGGTCCTGTCTTCCCGTCAGATCCTGTCTTGCCGTCTGGACCCATAGGTCCTGTCTTGCCGTCAGGTCCTGTCTTGCCGTCGGGACCCATAGGTCCTGTCTTCCCGTCAGGTCCTGTCTTGCCCTCGGGACCCATAGGTCCTGTCTTCCCGTCAGGTCCTGTCTTGCCGTCGGGACCCATAGGTCCTGTCTTCCCGTCAGGTCCTGTCTTGCTGTCGGGACCCATAGGTCCTGTCTTGCCGTCAGGTCCTGTCTTGCCGTCGGGACCCATAGGTCCTGTCTTCCCGTCAGGTCCTGTCTTGCCCTCGGGACCCATAGGTCCTGTCTTCCCGTCAGGTCCTGTCTTGCCGTCGGGACCCATAGGTCCTGTCTTGCCGTCAAGTCCTGTCTTGCCGTCAGGACCCATAGGTCCTGTCTTGCCGTCGGGACCCATAGGTCCTGTCTTGCCGTCGGGACCCATAGGTCCTGTCTTACCGTCAGGTCCTGTCTTGCCGTCGGGACCCATAGGTCCTGTCTTGCCGTCAGGTCCTGTCTTGCCGTCGGGACCCATAGGTCCTGTCTTGCCGTCAGGTCCTGTCTTGCCGTCGGGACCCATAGGTCCTTTCTTGCCGTCGGGACCCATAGGTCCTGTCTTGCCGTCGGGACCCATAGATCCTGTCTTGCCGTCAGGTCCTGTCTTGCCGTCGGGACCCATAGGTCCTGTCTTGCCGTCGGGACCAATAGGTCCTGTCTTGCCATCGGGTCCTGTCTTGCCGTCGGGGCCGGGATGACCGTCAGGGCCTTTGTTGCCTGGTTTACCGTCTGGGCCTGGGTGTCCGTCAGGACCCCTCTTGCCTGGTTTAACTTTGCCTGGCTTACCTGGGGCCCCTCGAAGACCTGCAGGATGGATAGGGGTATGTATTAGCGGCCTGGCTGACGGGATACAGATCATGATCACATGCACATTGGAACGTAAACACACATTACTGGACAGCATACCTGTACACTCACACTTGGGGGGGCACCAATGGACTTGATGTGCTTTCATACCTAGCTAGGGGGCACTAGTGTATATTATAATATTCTGGATATGCGTCCAAATATATGATTTGCACTTGCTTACTTGGCTCCAGCCTTTAAGACTGCTTTCAGTCTTTGGCAGTAGCATAATCAACTCAGAGCAAAGCATTATTATCACAATGTTCTTCATATAATCTCCTCATGACCTCATTGAGACAATGGCAACTTCCAAACCTAGGGTGCGCCAGCAGACTAAATGTATGTGTATTTTGTTCTGTTCGTTGTACACTTTGTATTTTTATGAACATATGAGACATGTGCACTGCACCCTTTGGAATCTGTATGCTACAAGTAGGCAATACTATAACTCCTGAGTCGAAAAGTCATATAAATAGATGTTTCCGCAAGCTTCAAGCGTTATTGAAACATTACTCCGAGTAATAGCACGTCGAAAATTTTGGGTTGTCAGGCCTTCGATAGACTCGTTATGTCTTCAACCATGACTCGTTGGGTTATCCGACCCCTAGATAAGCTTAAGCTGATGAGTGCAAACAAATAATAAATGCAACATCTTGAGGGTGAGACGGTTAAAGAAATAAAGAGTGGGTTGGTTTATATGTGAGGTGGGTGGAAGGTAGCCGGATAAGCCTACATGCCATACAATGCGTCACGCCATAGGTTGATTAAAAAAGGATAGATGGAAGAACCCTCTGAAAGTTGTGGTTTGGGCTTATCTTGTGCCAACACTGGCCTGCATATGATACTGGTATTGTTCTATGTCATAATTATCGTCACCATCATTGACATTGATGCTGATTACATTTTATTTATATGTAAAATGTATGTTCATATGACTACATTAGTCCGCCCTTTTGTAAGTTCGGCAGTATACACCTGCACAGGGGGTAACAACGGGCTGAGCATATGTTAACAATAATTAGGGGAAGGATACCGGTGGACTGGAAGTGGGTTTCTAAATGTTGTTCCTGCCTCCTTTGGCTGAAAATCCCGTAACAAAAAACCTACCGCAGACACCACTTTCTTCTCTCCCGAGCCAAAATGGAAGCCACACACCGTAATTGTCCTGGCATGCTGTGCAGGCCATGGCGTTGTAGTCCCTACAGCAGAAACAGCATTTAAAATTGGATTGTATAATTAAATTAGATTTAAATTAAATTGTAGAATCAAATTATCACTGTAGCACGAACTCAGTGCTCCCGTCGGTTAAACAATTGTTTGGGGGTCAGTTCATCAGCGTTTTTTTTTCTTTTTAAAGCCCTTCCTATACGGTTGGGCAAGTCCCTTCAGCCTGTTTGGCCTACCCCTGGACTGTTAACATACATACATACACCGTAGTTGTCCTGACATGCTGTGCAGGCCATGGCGTTGTAGTCCCTACAGCAGGTTAAACGTATTAGCAAAGTGGCAACCGTCACCGGTCCTATTCTCAATTTATAAAAATGCAATTCCCATCACCAGGCTGCCTCAGGGGATACAATTTATCTTCTGTCCTTTTCAGGGCATAACATGCATTATGCATCTCATCTTATGCGGCTATTTTAACACCAGCATCCACACCACTGCTAGAACTTCATGGATTATTGTTGAAAATAATGCGTGCTTGCTGCAATACCAGTATTGCCTTCATTTTCTGATGACTTCTTGGAAGACCCCTCCCGGATGCTGTGGAGCGGGCTTGTCTTGGACGATCAATGGCTTGACGGTAACAATGTAATGTAGGTTGTATATCATAGAGAGATACTTCATTAAGATCCCCCACCCACCCACACCCACCCACACCCACACCCCACACCTAAACCTAAACCTCCATTGAGACAAAACACTGTCATGTATTGTTATCCATTTACCCTACTGCGCTCGTCCATGATGCATGGGTAATATTTTCAATACCTCCTCTGTGACGATCATTTGGTCAGAATCCTAGGGGTCAGTGAAGCTAGGCATGCCCAATAAATAAAATAGTGCCTCATCGACCTTCCCTACGTCAATCCTGTCAAGTGCTATGTTGCTATCACTCTTGATTACAATTGCCTGTGAATGACGATGTAATGCGAATTCTAATGTAATAATGTGCAAATTGTGAGAGTGAATTATATTCCACTCCATTGCAATGCCATAAACAGGCCGTAGTTGGGCAGTGAAGCAGCGTTCCATTGGAGCAGTGTTCGATAACGCCTACATTTGTCACACCTGAGACCGCGGTTCCGGACGGACCACATGGACTTACCTGTACTTTTTGCAGTCTGCAGGACGAGTGGGGTACGTCGCATGGCTCGTGGGAAGTTGCAGCAACATCACCACCATGAGCGATGAGATGCATGCCAGCGTTTGGCGAGACATTTTAGCTTCGACAAACCGCAGCGGTCAAGGGGGAAAGACGCAAGATGATGAGGAGGTCGCTGTCCACGCCGTAGTAAATTCGTAGCTGTAGGTAACGCAGGTGCTTGAGTAGTCCAACTCTTGTCGAAGTGATAATGCTTTCGAAGAAAGATATCGATCGATGTGACGAGCGTGTATTTATACTAGTTTTTCTTGGGCCTAGTCAGTTGGTAGACCCCATCATTTATGATGATGATGATGATTACAATTCATTGGCCTATCCCAGAAGTGAAGGTGATGATGATGATGATGATGATGATGATGGTGATGATACCGTAATGATTAAATTTCATCGGCTTACCCCAGAATTGCTACTGATGATGATAATGATGATGACAACAAGACTTGCAATTCATTGGCCCAACCTATAATTGATGATGACGGTTGCAATTATTACAATGAATTGGCCTACCCCAGAAGGTTGGGACACTCAGCGATATTGGGGCACGCAGCGACATTCTCACTTTTTCGGCCGTAGCACTGAATGCACTACATCGCAATTCTGAGTCGTAGTTTTTTTGCACTGAGGATTTCGCCTCAATGGATAGTACTAGATATTCCTGGCTAGTTGAAAAAGTAGCATAAATTCCAACCCAGCTACAGTAGACCCGCGCTGACTGAAATGTCTCGAACAATTCCAATTACGGTGCAAGGATTTTATATTTCCAGGTTGTGCAGTGCTGCTGATGGAGTGATGGGGATTGTTTACAAGAATGTTCTCTCAAAGGTGGGTCTCTGCTGTGATGCTGACTGTGATCATGGAAATTGCTTTGTTTCGTTCATGGAAATCTGCGCATCTATTTTCTGTCCAGGTTGTTTCTCCACAGCTATTTCTGCTTGTGGGACGTATCATTTCTTCATTTGCTTAAATAATGTAAATAGGGCAAATTATGGAGCAATTTGGCTCAAGCTTTCCCCAATCATTCTGCCAAATCAAATTCGAGGCACATATTGGGGCCTATTCCCACTGTATAAAATCCCCTACATTTCTTGCCCCTACGGTAGTAAAACAAATTCGGTCACTACAGTAGACACTAGACAGTCAGAAGGTTCATTCCGCACCCTTTACCGTAGACGCACGAAATGTTGGCGGAAAAGGAGATGGCGGAAGGCTCCCAAAAGGACCAATTATAATCAAGGGAGTCTGGAGGGGCATCCCAAATGAGTTTTATAATTTGCAACGAATTTAATTTGACTTGATATGATTTAATGTAATTGGATTTAATTGGATAATGATATAATTTGTTTTGGCAATATGCATCTCTCATATGTGGTAGGTGAATAGGGCTTCTTTTTTTTGCGACCCGTCGCCAATCGGCGACCCAGGTGCGACCACCGTGCATCCCTCAGGTGTGCGAGTTTAGGGCGAAATCGGCCCTTGGTCGCCACAAATGCGACCGCGAGTAAGTGATTTGTGCCCTGGGTCGCACCTTGGTCGCACCTGGGTCGCACAGGCCCAGCCCAGCCCAGCTACCTAGCTAGCTCAAAGCGACTTAGCCAGCTCTTGTCAGAACCGAAAGAACTGAAAGTGACCCCTGAGGCCAACTGCCCAAGCCAGAAAGTACAGTAGTGCAGCCCGCGCTCCAACTTCCACCAGGTGAGGGGTGAGGGGTGGGCACCGTTCAAGTCAAGCTTAGTTTGTTGATTTGTTGATTATAGCGCAGGCGGTATCTACCAAGCACAGTCGCGGCAATGACAGGTTTGTCGCTCGTCTTCAATCCAGTCGCGACTACTCCTTTGAAGCCCGTTAGAAGGGCCATGCGAGTCTATTCGCACCACCCACCCCTCTCCCAACGTCCTCCCAAAGCACCGCGGTCCTACCAAAGCACCATCTCTAGTCGTCGAATTCATGGGAGAAGTCGGACCTTGGGCGCGCCCCCCTCCCCCTCAACCCCTGCCTTAGGGAAATTGCTTGGACAGAAGTCTAGGCCCCGGGTCTAGGCCATGCCAGCAGAGGTTGCACCAACACAGGAGACAGGTGTGATGAGGGTGTATGTGTGTGAAGCCCCCCCCCCCACCACCACCACCCCCCACCCCCACCCACCCACCCACCCCACACCCCCCCACACACACACACACATCCAAATGCTAACACCACAATTGATAGTATCACATTTTGCATGATGTGAAATGGTCAAGTAGACCCTTTTCTTATGATGCGCAAGGAATGTTTATTGATGATAACTTAATAGTGAGTATGTTTTAGGTTGGACAGAATGTTGGGGCTAGGTTGTAGTACTAGACCCAGTGGTTACTTTTCTGTACAATTGGAGGCTGAACAAAGTTGTTACAAACCAGTGTAACATATGTCATCCATGTGCAAAATGCATGTTTTTTGCAGCCCCCCCCCCCCCCCCCCCCCCCCCCCCCAACAAAATCCCGCTACACCCCCGGACCCCCCCTTAAAAGTCGCGGCGCTTCGCGCCAAGCGCTTCGCGCTCCACAGAAGCTGCTACCGCACCGTCCCAGAATGAGGCTATGGTGGCCACTTGTGACCAAAATGACCTCCAGACTTCTGAAAGAAGACACTGGAATAGGCTTCCGAGTTGGATACAGACGGGCCAATAATAGTTTCTGCCAATTAAGGTTGACGGATATTGTAGATTTGGGGAGCTCCATAAATTGCCTCGAAGTAAGTGCGCCCACTCTTTTATAGGAGTGGCAACGCTATTCGAACTGAATCCTCGGTGTCGCTGGTATGTGTCGGGAGACCCACCTCATGGGGTGAAAATCCTTTCACAGCTAAAAATACAATGGAAATAGTAGGGTGCCCTGGCGGGTGCCCTGGTGGTCGGCCCAGGGGGTGGCGTATAGTGCGTCAAGCAGCAGTGGCAGCCTCCTTGGTAAAAGATGCACACACAGGTGCTTACTCATCCGTACAAATTAATATTTGGGGGGTCAAGAATCAATATAGTACGACTATTACGCACCAATCTGTCATTAGTTACACATGAGTTATTGCATAATGCATTCTGCTTGAATTTGTAATGTTTGTGCAAATGGCATTATTATTAAACTTGGTGGCCTGGAAGGCTAATGAAGTCAATAGCTCACTGGCTCCCCGAAGTTCCATGCAGGCAGGTGCAGCAACTCCCGAGGCTACTGCGCAACATGCATGGACTAGTGCGAAACAGCAGATGTCCTTGTCAAGCACAATGAGCTGATGCAGTGAGATACGAGAGGCACGAAGATGCGAATTAGGGGAAATCGTAGAGACGTAGACACGCTCCAGGTCCCTAAGTTGAGTCCACAGGACAGGAGGGAAACGACAATTGAAAACACCGCGTCCACAGTCCGTGACCCAGAGATCCGTACTCGAAAAGTGCCCTCCTGGCGGGTCCCCTGGAGGTCGGCCCAGGGGGTGGTATAATGTTCGTCAAGCAGCAGTGGCATCCTTGGTGAAAGATGCACAAGCAGTTGCTTACTTATCCGAACAATTTAATATTTGGGGTGTCAGGAATTGCTAGGCTACGTACGGGAGTTCTACAGTCTTCTGAGCATATCTCCTTAGAACTTCCGTAGCCTAGCAGTTCCTGACAATAATGCATATCCCGGAGTGGGTGGGTTCTTATCCCGCCGGACGCAGGGCAGGGATAGAATCTTTATCAGTGCTAAGGCGCCTCACAGATAGAGTGGCAGTGTTCGCGACCGCTGGGTAATCTGTTCCACTCCGGGGCATGCATTGTTGTCAGGAACTGCCAGGCTACGGGAGTTCTAAGGACATCTGATCCGCCCCCGACGGGAATCAAACACGGGTTGCGTGGATGTAAGTTTAAACGGCTGATTTGACCGTTTTTGTTTTTACCAAAACAGCACGATGTGAAATTTTGCTTAAGCATTACATAGGCCTGTCCCCCCTAGGGTGCCAACCAACTGGGTCTGCGATTTGCTTTTTCTTACGCTTTTTGGAGGTTATCTCCTGGACCAGGTACAAGGCGTATGTTGCTCAAACCCTCACTGTTATAAAACTGTCCAGCTGCCCCGGCGCTGTTCAGTTTCGGCATTGATTTTTGCTGAGTATGTTACAATTTTCTCTCTCTCTGAGATTATATTCTAACCATTTAAACAATATTCAAATAGGAGGGTGCTCTGGCGCGTCCGCAGGTCCCCTGGAGGTTGGTCCTGGGGCTCGTGCGTTGTACTGGGTGAGTCGGACTATTAGGTTGTAGTAACGGGGGCGGTGAGCTATTGCATGCATTCAGTTATAATATGGCTATGAAGGGTCGGAATACACGGGTGGCGATGATGGGTGCTGAGTCGGGATTCCACCTATGAAGGAACGTTGTGCGTGAGGGAAAGAAAGTAATGAGTGGCGATGGGTAAAAAGTGTACTGACCGCCTCGAGTTAAGTGGGTCCTGGGTATGGGGGGTACAAGGGTATTTTGGTATGGTCAGTAATGTCGTTATACATTGCAAACTTTCAACCACTTATTTCAGCAATTTTTGGTGGTTTCACTACCATGTTCCTACCTGCATATTGTGGTTTTGACCGGTGGTCTGGACGAGTAACGGCGATTTCAATATCCGTATTGTGGTATCGATGCATAGGTCTGGCTGCCTTCGGGCCGACCAACTATTAGTTCTCAAACTTGGCTCATTGGGTGGCGGAAGTGGCGGCGGGTGGGGGGGTGAGGGGTGAGAAGCCTGACTGCGTGAATGGTTGGGGGAGGTAATGGCTGTAAAGTGGGTTCTGGGGCCGGAGGTGGGTGGGGGAGGTGCAGAGCGGTGTCTTCACACTTTTAAGGGACGGGATCTGGCACTGTTTGGAGGAGAAGCCTGATTGCGGGTATGGGTGGCTGGGGAAGGTCAGTGGGGGAGGTGGGTCGAGGGGTGACGGTAGAGGTGGAGGTGAGGTGTGGGGGTGGGGAAGGTTGAGGTGGGGGTGAAGGTGGATGTGAGGGGTGGGTGGGGTAAGGGGTGAAGGTGGAGGTTAGAGGCAGGTGGGGGGGTGGGGGGGGTGAGGGGTGAAGATGGAGGTGAGGTGGTGGGGTGAGGGGTTGGGTGGGGGGGGGGATGCGGGTATGGGGTGGGGGTCCTAGCACCACCCCATCCACACCCCCGCGGCCCCTCACCCCTCACCCCTCACCACACGACCTGCCTGGGGCTCCACCGGGGTACCGATTGTATCACGAGTTGCAGGAAAGTTATCTGGGCAGCAGATCTAGATAGAGTTGCAGGAAAGTGAGCATCGGCATGTTTATTCCAGATATTTACATTAGCTATGTGGGCAGAAGATTCTGAGTTGCAGGAAAATTTAGTCAGTATTCATTAGTCCCAGATTAAAACTAGGAAATTGTTGGTTCAGAGCTCAACAAGTCATATCAGAAAAAAGAGATTCACAGCGAGCAATATTTACTTTATATTTCCCAATTTGTGGGAATATTCTATGCATGTCTATTCAACCTCTCACAACTCAATACAATTATTCAGTGTTTCAAACTTCATATCACATAATTAAGCAGACTTCTGGTAAAAGATACAGCATAGCTGAACAAGCAAGCAAGCTACGCCTCTCCACGTGGAGGGGGGGGGGGGGGGGCAGGCTAGGCCTGTTGAACCATCTTTGCACAAGTCTAGGATTTCCATGCCGCCCACAGATACTTTGCAGTGCTCTTGTCTGACTTCTTGGAGTCTGTAATGCCCATGCCAGACAACTTAAGTCAGTAGTACCCCTACTTGCCATACTTTGTGCTAGATTTCTTGCTAGACTTCTTGTCTTCAGTGCTCTTAGACTTCTTGGTGTCCTTGTCAGACTTCTTGGTGTCCTTGTCAGACTTCTCAGAGCCTGGTTCTCCTGGTTCTCCTGGTTCACTGTTGGGGCCTGGATGACCGTCAGGACCTTTGGCTCCAGTCTCGCCGTCAGGGCCTGGATGCCCATCAGGTCCTGTCTTGCCGTCGGGGCCGGGATTACCGTTGGGACCTTTGGGTCCTGTCTCACCGTCGGGGCCTGGTTTACCGTCAGGTCCTGTCTTGCCGTCGGGGCCTGGATGCCCATCAGGTCCTGTCTTGCCGTCGGGGCCGGGATGACCGTCAGGACCCATGGGTCCAGTCTTACCGTCAGGGCCTGGTTTGCCGTCAGGTCCTGTCTTGCCATCGGGGCCTGGATGACCGTCAGGTCCTGTCTTGCCATCAGGGCCTGGATGACCATCAGGTCCTGTCTTGCCGTCAGGGCCGGGATTACCGGAGGGACCTTTGGCTCCTATGTCACCGCCAGGGCCTGGATTACCGTCAGGTCCTGTCTTGCCGTCGGGACCTGGATGACCATCAGGTCCTTTCATACCGTCGGGGCCAGGGTTACCGTTGGGACCTTTGGGTCCTGCGTCACCGTCGGGGCCTGGATTACCTTCAGGTCCTGTCTTGCCGTCAGGGCCTGGATGACCGTTAGGTCCTGTCATGCCGTCGGGGCCGGGGTTACCGTTGGGACCTTTGGGTCCTGTTATGCCTCCGGGGCCTGTCTTGCCGTCAGGTCCTGTCTTGCCGTCCGGGCCAGGATGACCAATAGGTCCTTCCTTGCCGTCGGGGCCGGGGTGACCGTCAGGACCAGTGGGTCCTGTATTACCGTTGGGTCCTGTCTTGCCGTCAGGTCCTGTCTTGCCATCGGGGCCTGGGTGACCGTTGGGACCTGTGGGTCCTGTGTCACCATCAGCGCCGGGATAGCCGTTGGGACCTTTGGGTCCTGTGTCACCGTCAGGGCCTGGCATACCGTTAGGACCTTTGTTGCCTGTCATGCCATCAGGGCCTGGATGTCCGTCAGGACCCTTCTCGCCTGGTTCAACAATGCCTGGTTCACCTGGTTCACCTGGGGCCCCAGGAAGACCTGCAGGATGGATAGGGGTAGGTATCAGCGGCCTGGCTGGCGGGATACAGCTTATGATCACATGCACATTGGAACGTAGACACACACTAGTGGACAGCATACCTGAACACTCACTCCTAGGGGGGCACCAATGGACTCGGTGTGCTTTCATACCTAGCTAGGGGGCACTAGTGCATATTCTGGATCTGCGTCCAAATATATGATATGCATTTGGTTACATGGCTCCAGCCTTTAAGGCTGCTTGCCGTCTTCGGCAGTAGCATACCGGTAATCAAGATCAAAGCATTATTATCACATTGTTCTTTATCCAATCTCCTCATGACCTCATTGATAAATAATGGCAACTTCCAAACCTAAGGTACGCCAGCAGACTGAATGCATGTGGTTTTTATTCTGTTCGTTACACGTTTTGTATTTTTATGATCATATGATATATGTGCACTGCCCCCTTTCAAATCTGTATGCTACTAGTAGTAGGGAATACTGTAATAACTCCTCCATCTTGCTTGGAATATCATATAAATAGTTTTTGCCCCAGAGCTACAAGCGCTATGGAAAGATTTCGAGTTATAGCACGTTAAAAATCGCTTGAGTAGTTAGGCTTTCGTTAGACTCGTTATGTCTTCCACTAGGACTCGTTAAGTTATCTGCCCCCTGGATAAGCTTAAGCTGATGAGTGCAAACAAATAATAAATGCAAAATCTTGAGGGTGGGATGGTGGAGGAGTGGGTGGGTTCATGTGTGAAGTGGATAGAAGGCAACCGGATATGCGTACATGCCGTACAATGCGTCACGTCATGTATTGATTGAAAGAGGCTAGTTAGAAGACCCCTCCAGAAGTTGTGGTTTGGGCTTATCTTGTGCCAACACTGGGGGGAGGGATACCGGTGGACTGCAAGTTGGTTTCTAAATGTTGTTACTGCCTCCTTGGGCTGAAAACCCCGTGACAAAAAACCTACCTTTGCAGACACCACTTTCGACTCTCCCGAGCCAAAATGGAAGCCATACACCGTAGTTGTCCTGACATGCTTTACAGGCCATGGCGTTGTAGTCCCTATAGCAGGTTTAAACGTTTTAGCAAACGGGCAACTGTCACCCGTCCTATTCTCAGTTTATAAACATAAAGTTCCCGCCACCAGGCTGCCTCGCTCAGGGGATACAATGTATTTTCTGCCCTTTTCTGAGCATTACATGCATTGTGTATCTCACCTTGTTAATTTAGTACATATATTAATGAATTTAACACGTCTTCAGCGGTTATTTTCCCACCAACCACGACACCAATGTGAGTTAGAACTTAATTGATTATATTTGATAATAATGCTTGTTTGCTGCAATATTGCCTTTATTTCTGGGGATTTGTTGGGAGACCCCTCCCGGATGTTGTGGAGTGGGCTCGTCTTGGACGAACAATGGCTTGACGATAACAATGTCATGTATGTTGTACTCAATTGAGAGATAACACTGTCATGTATTGTTATCCATTTACCCTACTGCGCTCGTCCATGTTGCACAGGTAATATTTCCAATTCCACCTATGTGACGATCATTTGGTCAGAATCCTAGGGGTCAGTGAAGCTAGGCATGCCCAATAAATAAAATAGTGCCTCATCGACCTTCCCTACGTCAATCCTGTCAAGTGCTGTGTTGCTATCACTCTTGATTACAATTGCCTGCGAATGACGATGTGATGCGGATGTTATGCGAAGGCTAATATGCAATTTGTGAGTGTGAATCATATTCCATTCCATTGCATTGCCATAAACAGGCCGTAGTTGGGCAGTGAAGCAGCGTTCCATTAGAGCAGTGTTCGATAACGCCTACAACAGAATTTATCACATCCGAGACCGCGGTTCCGAACCACATGGACTTACTTGTACTTTTTGCAGTCTGCAGGACGAGTGGGGTACGTTGCATGGCTAGTGGGAAGTTGCAGCAACATCACCACCATGAGCGATGCGATGCATGCCAGCGTTTGGCGAGACATTCTAGCCTTGGCAAACCGCAGCGGTCAAGGGGGAAGGACGCAAGATGATGAGGAGGTCGCTGTCCACGCCGTAGTAGGTTCGATGTTGGTAGCGCAGGTGAGTGAGTGAGTAGTAACTCTTGTCGAAGTGAGAATGCTTTCGCAGTTAGATGTCGAACGAAATGACGAGCGTGTATATATACTAGTTTTTCTTGGGCCCAGTCAGTTGGTCTACCCCATCATTTATGATGATGATGATGATTGCAATGATTGACCTATCCCAGAAGTGAAGGTGATGATGATTACAATGATTACAACCCATTGGCCTACCCCATAAGTGATGATCATAATCATGACGATGATGATGACGATGATGCTTACAATGCTTACAATTGATTGGCCTAACCTATAATTGATGATACTGATTGCAATGATTACAATGAATTGGCCTACCCCAGAAGTTTGGGGCACTCAGCGATATTGGGGCACGCAGCAATATTCTCACTATTTTGGCCATAGCACTGCATGCACTACATCGCAATTCGGAGTAGTTTTTCGCGCGGAGGATTTTCGCCTCAAAGGGTAAGTAGTCCTGGCTACTTGAAAAGGTAGCATAAATTCCACCATAATAGACCTGCGCTGACTGAAACAATTCCAATTACGGTGCAAGGATATTCTATTTCCAAGTTGTGCAGTGCTGCTGATGGAGTGATGGGGATTTTTTACAAGAATGTTCTCCTCATATGTGGGTCTCTGTGAGGTGATGCTGACTGTGATCATGGAAATTGTTTCGAGTCGACCATGGAAAGCTGCGCATCTCTTTGCAGTCCAGGTTGTTTCTCCACAGCTATTTCTGCTTGTGGGACATATCATTTCTTCATTTGCCTAAATAATGTAAATAGGGCAAATTATGGACCAATTTGGCTCAAGCTTTCCCCAATCATTCTACCAAATCAAATTCGAGGCACATTTTGGAGCCAATTCCCACTTTATAAAATCCCCTATATTTCGTGCCGATACGGTAATAAAACAAATCCGGTCACTACAGTAGACAGTCAAAAGATTCATTCCATACCCTTTCCCGTAGACGCACGAAATGTTGGCGGAAAAGGAGATGGCGGAAGGCTCCCACAAGGGCCAATAATAATGAAAGGCGCCTCGAGGGGCGTTCCGAATGAATTTTATAATTCGCAATGAATTTAATTTGATTTGATGTAATTTAATGAACTGTATTTTGACGTAATTTCATGTAATTGGATTTCATTGGATTTAATTGGACAATTATATAATTTGTTTTGCAATCTTTATCGCTCATATATGGTAGTTGAATAGGCTTACACGTTGGATGCAAAAGGGCCAATAATAATTTCTGCGCAGAAAGGTTGGCGGATATTGCAGATTTGGGGAGCTCCATAAATTGCCTCGAAGTAAGTGCGCCCACTCTTTTATAGGAGTGGCAACGCCATTCGAACTGAATTCTCGGTGTCGCTGGTTTGTGTCGGGAGACCCACCTCATGGGGTGAAAATCCTTTCACAGCTAAAAATAAGATACAAATACTAGCTAGGGTGCCCTGGCGGGTGCCCTGGTGGTCGGCCCAGGGGGTGGCGTATGATGCATCAAGCAGCAGTGGCAGCCTCCTTGGTGAAATATGCGCAAACAGGGGCTTACTCATCCGTATAATTTAATATTTTGGGGATTCAAGAATCAATATATTACGTCTTTTACTAGAGCTGTCGATATCGTACGATAATTTCAATTATCGTACGATCATCGTACGAGTATCATGTTGCCCTGTCCTTTTTTAACTATGAATATGAGACCATGGGGATATTACAGTAAAATACAATTTACACGTTCATACAATTAAAATCAAGTCAAATGAACCAATCCTGACGAATTAAAGAAGACTATAATATCGTACAATATCACGTTATGTAATGCTTTTTTGTATTTATATTTTGTATATCTAAAATGTAATAATATTTGTATACACTTGTTTTTACTGTACTATCTCAGATATATAATTTAATAATGTACTATTTAATTGTAGCTACCACGCTCCCAGACCCAGATTTAATGTTAATAAGGAGGAGCTGCCACTAGATCTACATACAGGTCCACGGCCAGCATGCTGCCATGTTAAAAAGGAGAAGCTGCCACTAGACCTACAGGTCCTGAAGCCTCAAACAGTATAACTACACATCCACCTGTAGCACCCAACCTATAGCACCAAAAGTGCATGGAATGAAAGGGGACAATTACCCCTGCGAGAATTGAACACTGGACGCTTAGATGTGTGGGAAGTCAGTTTAACCGGCTAATTTGACCGATTTCCCCGGCAAATTTGAGAATTTGAGAAATCAGTGTACCATCGCGTAGGTCTTAGCCCTCTAGGGGCCGACCAACTATTTAAACAATGTTCATACTTCTGGGTCTCAAACAAAATTCAAACTACCGTACTTGATCTTGAACTAAATCCAAACCACTGGGTCTGGTTTGAACTATATTCAAACTATTTAAACGATTTTCAAACTACAAGGTCTCGAACTTGGATCCAGCATTTAAGGCTGCTTGCAGTCTTCGGTATGGTAAAAGGAGTCCCTACCGCCTGGAGGGTGACACTTACTATGTCTGCCATGGTGACTTTCCCCAGCTGCGCCGCACCGGAGGGTCCCCTTAACATCACGCCCCTCCAGGCGTTCTCTTTTTTCCAGGTTCGGTAATCAAACTGCAACTACCACAGCGTCCTTTTGGGGCTACTAGTAGCAGCTTGCGCCAGCCCTGAAGCTAGCTATCATGTGTGAAAGCCGGCATGACAGGCATTCCAATGCAGCTGAAAGCGTTTGTCTTCAACCAGTGTCTGGCTAATGGAGCTGGCTGGAAGCTGCCACGAGTAGCCCCCCAAATAATCAGTGGCAAACTGGCAACTACTTCTTGGACGATGTCTCTGTGTGTTCACATCCTCCAGGTTTCCGTTTTCAGTTGCAATAAAAGCGCAACCCCAAAGGAGGCAGTTGCGTCGCAAGCGCTACCCAAAAGAAGGCAGTTGCGTCAAAAGCGCAACCCATAAGGAGGCAGTTGCGTCAAAATTGCAACCCAACATGACGAAATGTAGTACCCTGGTGGCAACTACTTCTTGGACAACGTCACAACATGTTCCACATCCTCCAGCCGCCCCAGCTCAGAGTTGACAGTTATGTTAAATTATGTTTACAGTTGTCCAACTACTTCTTTGAAGACGTCACAATGTGCTCCACATCCTTCAGTCGCCCCAGATCAGAGTTGACAGTCCAGTGGTATGCAGGGAAGCTCTCAGCGCGATACGTGCTCCTGCAGTAAATAGATACAAACAAATGAATGAAATAGTATGCCTTCATTCGCCCCAGCTCAAAGTTGACAGTCTAGTGATATGCAGGGAAGCTCTCAGCGCGATACGTGCTCTTACATTGAATATATACGTAAATAAATAAATAAACAAATACACAAAAAGGACGCTTTATTATGAGGCGCGAGGTTGAGGGGGGCAGCCCGTTTGCTTGCACTGGTATCCAACCACCAAAGCTCCTGCAATTATATAAGGCAATTGCCGGTATAGATTGCAAATCTATTTGGCAACTATTTGGCAATTGGCTTCGATATTATACTTGGCATTTATATTTGGGAAATATTTGGCTCCCTCTTGACTGTACTATATATATAACATGTGCTCCCCGTAACTGTCCAGACACAGACACAGACACAGCCGCAATACACAATACAGACACAGCCGCAATACACAATACAGACACAGCTGCAAAATAAAATACACAATTCACAATACACACAGAGATGCAAGATACAAGACACAATATAGAGACAGACAGACGTAATACATAATACACAATACAGACACAAGACACAATACAAAATGCAGACGCAGACACAGACGCAAGACACAATACACAATACAGACACAAGACACAAGACACAATGCAGACACAAGACACAATACAAAATGCAGACGCAGACACAGACGCAAGACACAATACACAATACAGACACAAGACACAATACACAAGACACAATGCAGACACAAGACACAATACAAAATGCAGACGCAGACACAGACACAGACGCAAGACACAATACATAATACACAATACAGACACAGAAACAATGCAAAATACAAAATACAGATACAGACACAGACACAATACACAATACAGACACAGACAAAGACGCAAGATACAATACACAATACAGACACAGATACAATACACAATGCAGACACAGACACAAGATACAATACATAATACACAATACAGACACAGATACAATACACAATACACAATAAATATGCAAGACACAGGATACAATACACAATACAGACACAGGCGCATTGATGGGCCAACGATGGGCCAACCACCATAATCCGATCACCTTAGATATTCAGACATCTCTCCAGTCTCATCTTTGAACGCATTCCACCCAGAGTGGCCTATAATATTATTATTACTATTATTATTATTATTATTATCATCATCATCATTATTATTATTATTATTATTATTATTATTATTATCATTATCATCATCATCATTATTATTACTTCTTCTACTACTACTACTACTACTATTATTATTATTATTATTATTATTATTACTATTATTATTACTGTTACTATTAGTAGTACGGTAGCCCGTGTGGCCGGTCGCCACACCTGTCAGGATGTACCCAGCAAAGAATGATGCCCACCCCACCCACCCCTTCCCAATCAAACACATTAAAAATGAATACTCACATGACCCCCCACCCCTCATCCCCCACCACATGAACCACCACCCTCAGTCGATACCCCCCCCCCCCCCCCTCTTCCTACTGCTTGCCTGCCGCACCTATTGATTAACACGCACACGTCCCTCCTCTCTTCATCCCCCCCCGTCTCGACCCCCTCTCCTTCCCCCCAGCATTAAAAATAAAAAGCTCCTCTACCTCTCCCCACGGTTTCCCTGCTGAGAAAACCGGACTTGCGCAGTCGCAAAGCTCATACCCAAAGCTTCTTCTTCGCGCGCATTTACCGAAGCTGGGGTGTTGACAGAAACAATCCAGTCAACTGGAACTTCACTTGGGTACATGAATTGGTTAATCCATTCAACTCGCGCTCGCTATCAAACAATGCGCAGTGACATGCTTCTCGATGCAATGGAAAGCGGTTGCAGACATGGGACGATAGCAGCCAGGCGTTCCTCATCGGGTATGGCAGCCCTGGCTCCACGCCTGGCCTCGTTGACAGGTTCGGATCGCTAATTGTGACATCATTCAAGTAGCGCTCGCTATCAAACATTGCGCAGTGGCATGCTTCTCAATGCAATGGAAAGTGGTTGCAGGCATGGGACGATAGCAGTACTCCTATGGCTGTATTCGACGCCCTTCTGTCTAAAGTTGGCTGGTTGTGCGTGTGCATGGTGGCAACGAGAAGCAAAATATTATAGACGATGAGTCTGAGCGCCATCGTTGGTCTGAAGTGGCGCTCAGAACGAATGCGGTAAAAGATGGATGCTCATATCGACACAAAATGAGCGCTTCAGCTATGTCAACGTTTTCAAATTTGGATGGTTGGGGAGCTGGGTTGGGGAGCTGGGTGGTAAGTCGGCCGCGAACAAAAAAAAACGAAAGCCAGCTAGCGTCAGCTCGCGATAATCCATGCATGTATACATATATATAGATTATTATTATTAAATGAATAATTAAATGATGCAGTCATTACCTTAGGTAGTCAGACATCTCTCCAGTCTCATCTTTGAAAGCACTCCACCCAGAATGCCCAACAGATCCAGGCCCAAAGTCAGCCTGCAAGCATGGGAATTGTGGGTGGGTGGGTGGGTGGCGCATATGCATGTGTGTGTGTGCCAAGCCAGCCAAGCCAAGCCAAGCCAGTAAGAGGCTCGCAGAAGCACTGAGTTTACAAAACCAAACCAAGACAAGACAAGACAAGCCAGTAACAGGCTCCCCGTTGCGCTTAGGCTACAAAACCAAGCTAACCAAGCCAGCCAAGCCAAGCCAAGCCAAGCCAGGAAGAGGCTCGTAGAAGCACTGAGTCTACAAAACCAAACCAAGCCAAGACAAGCCAGTAACAGGCTCCCCGTTGCGCTTAGGCTGCAAAACCAAGCCAAAACAAGACAAGCCAAGGCAAGCGAATTCAACTCACCCAAACACAACCAACGCGTATATTGGACACCTTACCAAGCAGCTATGAAGCAACACAGCGGATAACGTGTGTGGGGGTCTGGGGCCTGAGGTGTGTTGGGGTCAAATGAAATACAAAATAAATCAATACATAAAATTATAATAATAGCCTGTTATTAAAATAAACAAAATCTGGGACACCTTACCAGGTAGCTACGAAGTAGCACAGTGGATAACGTGTGTGGGGGTCTGGGACCTGAGGTGTGACTCTCTCTCATCTCGTGGATGACATCCAGGCAGGGGCGTGATGGCAGGGCGGCCAGTAGACGGCTCCCCGATGCAGTTAGGCTACAAAACCAAGCCAAGCCAAACCAAGCCAAGCCAGTTAAGAGGTTCCCAGAGTCACTGAGGCTACACAACCAAGCCAAGCCAAGACAAGACAAGCCAAGCCAAGTTAAGAGGCTCCCAGAGGCACTGAGTCTACAAAACCAAGCCAAGCCAAGCCAAGCCAAGCCAAGCCAATTCAACTCACCCAAACACAACCAACGCATACATGAGACACCTTACCAGGCAGCTGCGGAGTAGCACAGTGGATGACGTGTGGGGGGGTCAAAAAAATAAAAAAAATGAAAAAATCAATACATAAAATAATACCGAAATAATATGAAGAAAAAAATCAGGCCAACCTTACCAGGCAGCTACGAAGCAACACAGCGGATAAAGTGTGTGGTGGTCTGGGGCCTGAGGTGTGACTCTCTCGCATCTTGTGGACGACATCTAGGCAGGGGCGTGATGGCAGGGCAGCTAGCAGACGGCTCCCTAGTGTGCTTAGTGCAGAGCACTCAGAAAGCAATTGACAGGCGGCTTGGGGCTGCATCCAGCCTAGGAGCTCTTCGAATAGCCAGATAGTTGGGGTTTTGGTGGAGAAGCCTGACTGTGGGAATTGGGGGGGGAGGGTGTGTGGGGTGAGGGGTGTGGTGAAGGTGAGGGTGGGTGTGGGTGTGGGTGTGGGGTAAGGGGTGGGGTGAGGGATGGGGTGCGGGGGTTAGGGGTGAGAAGCTTGACTGCGTGTATAGGTGGGGGAGGTAATGGCTATGGGGCTGGGGGTGGGGTGAGGGGTGGGAGTGAGGGGTAAGGGGTGGGGTGCGAGTGAGGGTGGGGTGTGGATGAGGGGTGAGAAGCCTGACTGCGTGTATGGGTGGGGGAGGGTGGGGAGGTAATGGCTATGGGCTGGGGGTGGGGGTAAGGGGTGGGGGTGAGGGGTGGGAGTAAGGTGGGGGTAACCAGTAGACGGCTCCCTGTTGCGCTTAGGCAAGAGCACTCAGAAAGCAATTGGAAGGTGGCTTGGGGCTGCATCCAGCCTAGGAGCTCTTCGAAGTGCCAGATGGTTGGGGTTTTGGTGGAGAAGCCTGACTGTGGGTATGGGTGGGGATGGTGGGGGGTGGGTGGGGGGTGGGGGTAAGGGGTGGGGGGAGGGGTAGTAAGCCTAACTGAGGGTATGGGTGGGGGACGTGAGGTGTGTGTGTGGGGGGGGGGGGGGGTGGGGGTGGGGGGGGGGGGTAAAGGTTGGGGGTGAGGGGTGGGGCGGGGGGTGAGGAGTGGAGGGGGAAGGGTGAGGGGTGTGGTGCGGGTATGGGTGGGGGGAGGTGGGAGTGGGTGGGGGGTGGGGGGTGAGGGGTGGGGGGTGGGAGTGGGGGTGAGGGGTGGGAGTGGGGGTGAGGGGTGGGAGTGGGGGTGAGGGGTGGGGTGAGAGTGGGGGTGAGGGGTGGGGGTAAGGGATGGGGGTAAGGGGTGGGGGTGAGGGGTGGGAGTGGGGGTGAGGGGTGGGGGTAAGGGGTGGGGGTGAGGGGTGGGAGTAAGGGTGAGGGGTGGGGATAAGGGGTGGGGGTGAGGGGTGGGAGTGGGGGAGGGGTGGGGGTAAGGGGTGGGGGTGAGGGGTGGGAGTGGGGGTGAGGGGTGAGAAGCCTGGCTGCGGGTATGGGTGGGGAGGTAATGGCTATGGGGCTGGGGGTGGGGTGAGGGTGCGGGTGAGGGGTGGGGGTAAGGGTGAGGGGTGGGGTGAGGGGTGGGGATGAGGAGTGGTTTTGGGGGTGGAGTGGGGGGTGGGGTGGGGGTGAGGGGTGGGGGGGGGGGGGGGGGGGGGGGGATGAGGGGTGGGGTGGATGTGGGTGCGGATACGGGTGTGGGGAGGGGGTTCTAGCACCAACCTCACCCCACTCCCTCCCATCACCCCCACCCCCATGTGTTTACGTTTATTAAGCTGGACATCGAGTCTCCACTTGCAACCACAAGGCATGACACAGCATGGTATCCATCCACTACTACCACCATCACCACCACCACTTCTAGCATCACTCCCAGCCCTCCCCCCCCCCCCCATGCTCATACGTTTATCAAGCTGGAATTGAAGTCCCCCCCTGCAATCACATCGCATGACACAGCATGGTAGCAATACACCACTAGAGCATTTGTGGATGGCTACAATGCCATCCCCACCCCACACACCCCCACCCCCACCCCCAGACTCAATCCACACTGCTCGAACCCCCCGCCTCCCCCCCCCCACCACCACCACCACCACCACCACACACACTGCCCCACACACCGCCCCCCCCATACTTTACCTTTTCAAGCTGGACTTCAAGTCCCCCCGGCAATCACATTGCATGACACAGGATATTTGCCATCCACCACTCGAGCATTAGCCACTTCAAGCCTTCTATGTTTCGCATCCTTGGTGTGTGACACCTCAACACCACTTCTAGCTCCCCCTCCCCACAAACACACACACACATGCTTTTACCTTTATCAAGCTGGATTTCAAGTCCCCCCCAGCAACCACATTGCAGGACACAGCATGGTAACCATCCACTACTAGGGCATTAGCTGCTTCTAGCCTTTTCTGCTTCCCGTCCTTGGCGCGTGACTGCTCAGCACCACCTCGCTGTAGGCCCTTGGCCTTCAACTCCATACTGCAGGCCTGTGTTGATGGTGGTGGTGGTGGTGGTGGTGGTGGTGGTGATGGTGGTGGTGGTGGTGATGGTGGTGGTGGTGATGGTGGTGGTGGTGGTGGTGGTGGTGGTGGTGATGGTGGTGGTGTGGTGGTGGTGTGGTGGTGATGGTGGTGGTGGTGGTGGTGGTGGTGGTGGTGGTGGTGGTGGTGGTGGTGGTGATGATGATGATGTTGATGATGATGATGATGATGATGATGATGATGATGATGATGATGATGTTGTTGTTGTTGTTGTTGATGTGTGGTGGTGGTGGTGGTGATGATGATGTTGATCATGATGATGATGATGATGATGTTGATGATGTTGATGATGATGATGATGATGATGATGATGATGATGATGATGATGATGATGATGATGATGATAATGATGATGATGATGATTATGTTGATGGTGATGATGATGTTGATGATGATGATGATGATGATGATGATGATGATGATGATGACCCTGGACCCCCCCACACCAGCACCACCCCCACCCCCACACCACTATCCCCCCACTTTCCCCCATGACCCAAACGCACACACACCCTGCCATGGTGCCTCACCTCATCCACATCAAACCAAGTAATGTTGAAACCGTTGCCTCGCAGCCTCCATGGGCGGGTGTCCATACCGCAGCCAACAGCAACAACCTGAAGTACATAAGGGGGCATTATTACATAAAGAATTATATGTAGGATTAGATATAGGAACATATGTAGGGATGTAGCAACAACCTGAAGTACAAAAGGGGGCATTATGTTACGTAGTATAAGATATGGGATTAGATATAGGGATGTAGCAACAACCTGAGGTACAAAAGGGGACATTATTAGATATAGTATAAGATATAGGATTGGATATAGTATAAGATGTGTGATTAGATATAGGGATGCAGAAACAACCTGAGGTACAAAAGGGGGCATTATTATACATAGTATTAGATATAGTATAAGATATAGTATAAGATATAGGGATGTAGCAACAACCTGAAGTTCGAAGGGGCATTATTACATATAGTATGAGATATAGGATTAAATATAGGATTAGATATAGGGATGTAGCAACAACCTGAAGTACAAAAGGGGGCATTATTAGATATAGTATAAGATATAGGGATGTAGCAACAACCTGAAGTACAAAGGGTCCATTGGTATATGTAGGATTTGATATAGGATAAGATACAGAATTAGATATAGGATGTATACCGAATGATATAGGATATAGGATGTATACCGAATGATACAGGATATAGGATGTATACCGAATGATATAGGATATAGGATGTATACCGAATGATAATGCATATGATATATGATATGATAATGTATATGACATACGTGTTGATGTATGTGATGCGTGATATTTGAAACGTAATAGTGCACATCAAAAACTTGGATATCAGCGCCCTCCATGTTCACCATCGCACCAATCTCCTTCCTCAACCATAATAGTGCACATCGCATAATTGTGTACACCACACAATAGTGTACATCACATGATTGTGTACATCACATAATGGTGTACATCAAATACTTGGATATCCTTGCCCTCCATCTGTGCCATCGCACCGATTTCCTTCTTCAACCGTAATTATGTACATCACATAATAGTGTACATCAAATACTTGGATATCTGCTCCCTCCTTCTTAACCATTGCACCGATCTCCTTCCTCAACAATGAAAGTGTACATCACATAGTAGTGTACATCACATAATAGTATACATCACACAATAGTGTACATCACATGATAGTGTACATCACATACATGGTTACCGCGCCCTCCTTCTTAATCATAGCACCAATCTCCTTCTTCAACAAATCATCCAAGATGTATGTGGTTTAGCAGGTCCTTTTTGCATATTCGGTTAGCTCTGGACTATAAAAATACACAAAAATACAAAACATACACACAAAATACACAAGAAGACGCAAGAAAACACAAGAATACACAAGCAGACACACTTGGATGTCCGCTCCCTCCTTCTTAACCATAGCACCGATCTCCTTCCTCAACAAGTCATCCAAGATTCGTGTGCGGGCAACCGCATACATGTGCTTTCCTGCGAGTGTGTGTGTGTGTGTGTGTGGTGGTGGAGGCGGTGGTGGTGGGCAACCGTATACATGTGCTTTCCTATAAGGGTGTGTGTGTGTTGGTGGTGGTGGTGGGTGGGGGTGTGTGTGTGTGTGGGGGGGGTGGGGGGGTGGGGGGGGGCAACTGCATACATGTGCTTTACTGCGAGGGTGTGTTTGTTTCGGTCAATCAGTTCACAAGTGGTAGCTAGCTGTCCCTGAAGGGCCTTGCCCTAACTCAAACAGTCAAAATGAATTATATGTCAAAAGCACTACTTGTGGGGTCGTATGTTCGTTTAAGTCAGTCTAGTGTACTAGCCTAGTGGTAGTGGTGTCGGTGCAGTACAGAAAAAGGAAAGGATTGAGAGATCCCAACCCACCTGTCCCATCCTGGGAGCAATAGGCTTCCCAAAACCAAAACCAAGTCCAGACCCAAGCCAAACCAAAACCAGAACCAGTCCCAAGCCAAGCAACAAAAACAAAGTCCAGTCCCAAGCCAAACCAAATCCAAATCCATTTCCAAGCCATCGCCACCTCCTCCATGCGCTACTAACAGATTGGAAAGCGCAACCAACA
>CM039465.1:9419329-9510959 GCA_022414725.1 Microglena sp. YARC
GATGACAGAACTGCTGTTGCTATAGGAAAGAGAAAACGATTGCCAACCTGTGCAAGTCTCTGGCGTCGGTTACGATCCACAAGCAGGAAGATAAGGGCCACTGCCGCTGCGATTGCAGCTGCGATGCCCAGGAGGAGCATCATGGAGGGTTGGTGACACGATGCTTTGACCAGGAGGTGGGAAAGAAGTCGATAGATATTTCACGGGATAGATACGCTGTCGACCGGTCGCAATTCATTCGGGGCCAGGGGGCCGGTCGCGACTCGATGGGCTAGCCAATTCAGGGGGGCCTGAGCCAATTGGTATACTAGACACGCGTATTCTCTCGGTGTAAGTGTGTATGTGTAGTTAGTTAGGCATGCATTAGTACAGTGAAGTATTTTTGTGTGTGTGTGTGTGTGTGGGGGGGGGGGGATAATTAGCCGCGCGTAGTCTGATTCTGCTGTTTAATGTTAGCCTATTACGGTACAAAGAGAGGGGATATTGTTACATATTTAGCTAAACAGTGCCGATACCGTACAGTGCCGGAGCAGCTGGACAGTTATATAACAGTGAGGGTTTAAGCAAGAAACACCTCAGAACCTGGTCCAGGAGGCTAACTCCCAAAAGCGAAAGAAAAAACACATAAAGGTTTACAAAAAAACAGAGCGGAATATTACATTTGTCGTGAGGCTCAAATCTAAACAACAAAGTGTGATGTTTCTGCCGAAGATTACGAGCAGCCTAAACTGACCCTGACAAGTCGTTCAACTATTGTCGAGTGAAACATCGACATGTTTATAATCGGTCTGATTTCGAACACTGTTTTTTGTGGTTATCGCACTGATAAAATGTTGTATTACGCAGATGGTTAGACGCCGAATTGCCGGCGTATATATCCTTGTAAAGATTCTCCTTCTTCTTCTTCTGAACTGCCTGGAGCCATGAAACCAAGACCAACTTTTTGGGCAGAGCCCCCAGGGTCACTGCGTTGTCCAAGTGTCCGCCACACACATTCCACCCCTGGGCCTCGTAAACACACTCCACCTCTCCAAGCCTCGATCAACCGGATCATCCGTGATTACATTCTGTACTCTTCCGTACATCATCCGTGATTACATTCTGTACTCTTCCGTACATCATCCGTGATTACATTCTGTACTCTTGTCTTCTGTCCCCGCTGTCTATTCCAAGCCTGTTCCCTTGGCTGTGGTCTCGCTAGATAGTAGATAGGGTCAGTGGGAATCTCATTAATCCATTCATGCGCATCACTGATTAGATGAGGAGGCATTTGGCTACCTTAAGAGAGTCATAGTTACTCCCGCCGACAAGAGAAAGAAGAGTGTGGTGTTGACTGTTGACGTGTTGACTCCGGCCTCGACGGTTGGCAGCCTGAAGGCCATGTTCCCAACCAATCAATCAAATAATAACCCATCCTTCATACCCTGTATTCATGGTTGGCCAGGGGAAGGACAGATAGGCTAAAGGGACTTGCCCGACCGCGATACGAAGGGCTAAAAAGAAAAATAATTAATGAACTGAACCCAAAACAATCGTTTCACCGACGGGGGACCTAAGTTCGTGCTACAGACTAAGTATGCACCCCGATTAGAAGCCATGTAATCAAAATCAATTTCCCCTATCTGAACACTTTCATATGGCCTCAACCGTGATTCGAAGGGCAAGGAAATACCCTATGATTATTTACCGGGCCCTTCTTGCTTCTCCTGCTTGAAGCCGCAGCCTCTCCCCCTTTATCCATGGGTGACCCAGCCGCCGTTGCTGCCGGTAGGGGGAAGCTATCCTCTAGTGAGCCAGCATCCACAAGCCAGATCCTCCTCAGGTTTCGGGTTTAGGGGGTTAGGATATAGGGTTTAGGCATACCTTTAGGAAAAAAGGGTTTAGGGTATAGGAGATCTGGCTTGTGGATGCTAGCTCACTGGAGGGTAGCTTCCCCCCTCCATTGCTTGCCCGCCACTGCAGCACCAGCAGGAGCATCACACTGCTATTGAAGGGGTCACTCACACTGCTAGCACTGCTGCCGCCACCACTGCAGCACCAGCAGTAGCAGACACACTGCTATTGAAGGGGGCACTCACGCTACTATTTAAGGTGTCAGTCAGCACGAACCCAGGGCCCACTGGGGTCGCACGGAGTTGCTCAATTTGTAACGCGTTGCACGAAAATGAAAGTGAAGCTGTCAGAACAATCTTCCCAGCACTGTTGAGAAGCGTGAACTCGGGCTAACGTGATATGAAAACCATGCGATCAGAACCGCACAATTAAATTATCATCCCAGACGAGATGGTGATATAATTATTTTGTAGAATTACATAAGCACTGTAGCACGAACTCGGGGCCCACGTCGGTAAAACAATTGTCTGGGGTTCAGTTCACCAATGCTTTTCATTTGAAGCCCTTCCTGCCAAGGGTTGGGTAAGTCCCTCCAGCCTATTTGGCCCACCCCTGGACTGTAACATGTTTTCTTTTGTGTAAGGATTTTCACCCCAGGATTTTCACCACACACCTGGGGTCAGTCATACCTAGGGAACGGCAATATGATATCATGTCATCATATGATATCATATGATGTCAGCAGTCTGACTATGCTAAAGTTGCCATTTATAGACAATATCATATGATGCAATTTGTATGATATCATATGATATCATACTCGCCTTTGGTCAACATCACATGATACGCCGGTCCTTAGTCATAGCTGATGACCACTGGTCCCTTCTTGCTTCTCCTGCTTGCAGCAGCTGTCTCTTGGCCCGGGTTCATTGCTGACTCAGCAGCAGCAACAGCAGCATTGCTTACACTCCCTCCGTTTTCTGCATCTACCCTCCCTGGCCCGCCCCCCCCTGGGGGGACTATGCCTGCATCCTCTCCCCCTGCCCCTCCACAACCAGACTGCCCAGACCCTGAGGGCAGATCAGTCACTCCTCCAGCACTAACCGACTCGCTGTTTGTACCAGCCTCTGCTGTCTGCTGGTCCGACCCCCCTTGGGAGGCTCCGGATGAGGACTCTGCCACCTCAGCGGTGGTCTTAACGAGCTGAAGGGGTTCTGTTTTGGTGCCCCCCTTGGTGTCCTGGGGGGGTCTTCCTCCACCCCGAGGTCTGACTACCCCTAAGCCAGGGAGCCCCTTGTTAAGGCCCTCCAAAAGGAGGCAGGCCTTGCAAAGCTCCTGGCTGGAGATGTACTTGCATCGAGAGCACAGGCCGGGGGAAGGCAAGCGGCCCTGAGCCTCCTGATACAATCAGGCAGCAGGTTGGGTTTAGTTTTTCTGGTTAGCGGTTGGCAATCGAGTGCATAGGCCGGGGGGAAGGCAAGCCGACCTGAGTCACCTGATACAATCAGGCAGCAGGTTGGGTTGAGGTTTTCTGGTTCGTCGTTTCTGGCTAGGGGCTGGTAATCAGGCGCACAGGCGGGGGAAGGCAAGCGGCCCCCAGCCAACTGCTACAAGCAAGCAACAGGTTGGGTTGAGGTTTTTTGGTTCATCGTTTCTGGCTAGGGTTTGGCAATCAGGCGCACAGGCGGGGGAAGGCAAGCGGCCCCCAGCCAACGGTTACGAGCAAGCAGCAGGTTGGGTTGAGGTTTTCTGGTTCTTCGTTTCTGGCTAGGGGCTGGCAATTGGGTGCACAGGCGGGGGGGTGGCAAGCGGCCCTGAGCCACCTGATACGCGCAGGCAGCAGGTTGGGTGAGGGTTGGAGGATACTGATTTCTGGTTCATTGTTTCTGTTCAGGGGTTGGCAATCAGGTGAACAGGCGGTGGGAGGGCAAGCGGCCCTGAGCCACCTGATGCAAGCAGGCAGCAGGTTGGGTGAGGGTTGGGGGATACTGATTTCTGGTTCATCGTTTCTGATAAGGGGTTGGCAATCAGGTGAACAGGTGGGGGGAGGGCAAGCGGCCGCCAGCCAATTGTTACAAGCAGACAGCGGTTGGGTTGAGGGCTGAGGGATACTGGTTCATCGTTTCTGGTTAGGGGTAGGCGATCGAGTGCATAGATTGGGGGAAGGCAAGCCGACCTGAGTCACCTGATACAATCAGGCAGCAGGTTGGGTGAGGGTTGGGGGATACTGATTTCTGGTTCATCGTTTCTGGCTAGGGTTTGGCAATTGGGTGCACAGGCGGGGGGAGGGCAAGCGGCCCCCAGCCAACAGTTACAGTCAGGCAGCGGTTGGGTTAAGGGCTGGGGGATACTGGTTTCTGGTTTCTGGCTAGGGGTTGGCAATCGGGCGCACAGACGGGGGGAGGGCAAGCGGCCCTGGGCCACATGATACAAGCAGGCTGCAGGTTGGGTTTCTGGATTCTGTTATTTGGTTAGGGGTTGGCAATCAGGCGCACAGGCGGGGGGAGGGCAAGCGGCCCTGGGCCACCTGATACAAGCAGGCAAAAGGTTGGGTTTCTGTTTTCTGTTTTCTGGTTCCTGGTTCATCATTTCTGGTTAGGGGTTGGAAATCAGGTGAACAGGCGGGGGGAGGGCAAGCGGCCCCCAGCCAACAGTTACAAGCAGGCAGCGGTTGGGTTGAGGGTTGGGGAATACTGGTTCCAGGTTAGGGGATAGGGGTTGGCAATCGAGCGCACAGACGGGGGGAAGGCAAGCGGCCCTGAACCACATGATACAAGCAGGCTGCAGGTTGGGTTTCTGTTTTCTGTTTTCTGTTATTTGGTTAGGGGTTGGCATCGAGTGCGCAGGCGGGAGGAAGGCAAGCGGCCCTGAGCCACCTGTTACAAGCATCCAGCAGGTTGGGTTGGGGGATTCTGGTTTCTGATTTTTGGCTAGGGGTTGGCAATCGGGTGCATAGTCTGGGGGAAGGCAAGCTGCCCTGAGCCACCTGATACAAGCAGGCAGCAGGTTGGCTTGGGGGATTCATGTTTAAAATGTTACAGACAGCCAGTGATGAAAGACACAGGATTGATTGACAGCATTTGGAGCCCAGTAGGGCACCTGGAAAAATACCATCATCATCATCACCACCACCATCATAGTCATCACCACCACCACCATCATCAAATACAAACAGCAGTTAGGTATCCTGTGCCGAGCGAGCAATGTATTCATCTTCTTCATCATCATCATCATCATCATCATCACTATTATTATTAACTAAAAAGCAGCAATTATATCGAATGACATCACATCCAAATAAATTAATACCATTTTTACCATCAAATTAAAACAGCATTTGTATTACATGTCTTAAGTCCTTGGCTGATCGAATGACATCATATACAAATAAATGATATCATATACAAATAAATGACATCATAAACAAATAAATGACATCATATACAAATAAATGACATCATATACAAATAAATGACATCATATACAGTCATATACAAAAATAATTAATACCATTTTATCATCACATCACAGCAGCAAATATATTACCAGTCCCAGTGATTAGTTCTCAAATCTGAAAGTGGTTTTTCCTAGCTTTATGGTTGTAGGCCTCCTCCAGGGACAGCGTTTAAGTGCTTTCTATAGCTTTTTGAAGCTGTTTGTAGCGTTATTGGGGCATTCAGGGCACACAACAAAAAGCTTCGTTCTTTTTCACTTTTTTATAGCGACATTTTCGCTAAAACGGGGTAAAAACTAGCGATCGCTATTTAAAGCGGAAAAATAAATCCCTGACCTGTTCCAAGTCCTTGGCTGATTGAATGACATCATATGGAAATAAGTTAATTACATTTTTATTTGCATCAAATAAAAACAGCAATTATGTTACCTATCCCAAGCGAAATCCTCAGCTGTTTGAATCACATAATTTTTAAAATACAATAATAACATTTTCATATTCATCAAATAAAAACAGTAATTATGTTACCTCTCCCAAGCGAAAATCCTCGGCTGATCGAATCACATCCAGGATGGCTGAAGGTCGAGCTGACTGCGCAGGTGTGTGTGTGTGTGTGGTGTGTGTGTGTGTGTTTGTGTGTGTGTGTGTGTGTGTGTGGATTGGTGGGACATCCAGGATGGCTGAAGGTCGAGCCGACTGCACAGGATGTGTGTGTGTGTGGTTTGGGGGGGGGGGGGGGGGGGGGGGGATTTGTGGGACATCCAGGATGGCTGAAGGTCGAGCTGACTGCACAGTGTGTGTGTGTGTGTGTGGGGGGGGGGGGGGGGGAGGTGTGTTGTGTGTGTGTGTGTGGATTGGTGGGACATCCAGGATGGCTGAAGGTTGAGCCGACTGCACAGGGTGTGTGTGTTGTGGGGGGGTGTGGGGGGGGATTGGTGGGACATCCAGGATGGCTGAAGGTCGAGCCGACTGCGCAGGGTGTGTGTGTGCTGTGTGTGGGGGGGGGGGGGGGGGAGGGGGGGGGCGGGGGGGGGGGGATTGGTGGGACATCCAGGATGGCTGAAGGTCGAGCGACTGCACAGGGTGTGTGTGGGGGGGGGGGGGGGGAGGGGGGTTGGGGTGTGTGTGGTGTGTGGATTGGTGGGACATCCAGGATGGCAGAAGGTCGAGCCGACTGCACAGGGTGTGTGTGTGTGTGTGTGGGTTGGGGTGGGTGTGTGTGTGGATTGGTGGGACATCCAGGATGGCTGAAGGTCGAGCCGACTGCACAGGGGGGGTGACGTGTGGGCTGTGTGTGTGGGGGGGGTGGGGGGGTGTTGTTTGTGGGTTGATGTGGCGTGTGGTGTGGCTGTGTGTGTTTGGGGGGGGGGGGGGGGGGGGGGGGGGGGGGGGCTGTGTGTGGGGTGTGGCACACATGCAAACTCACATACACACACACTCACACATACAAACACACTTGCTTACACACACATTTACCCCCCCCCCCCCCCCCCCCCCCCCCCCCTCCAACCACACACACCTCCATGTCCTTGACGAATTCCCTTGCAAAGCCGCTAGCAGCGAAAGGAGCATAGATACACTCAGTGGAGAAGTAGTCGTGGTGCTTGAAGTACGCATACAACTAGACTGCAGCCACTTTTCAAGTGTAACCGTCTCCACACACACACATATATATATATAAAAATAAAACGTACCTCCAGGTCCTTGACAAATTCCCTTGCAAAGCCGCGAGCAGCGAAAGGAACATAGATACACTCAGTGGACAAGTAGTCGTGGCGCTTGACGTACGCATACAACTAGACTGCAGACAGTACTACCGTATAACAGGCACCACACACACACACACACACACACATACAAAAAAAAACATACGTACATACACATATACCCCCACCCCCACCCCCCCCACACACCCCACTCCACGCACACGCACCTCCAGGTCCTTGACGAATTCCCTTGCAAAGCCGCGAGCAGCAAAAGGAGCATAGATACACTCAGTGGAAAAGTAGTCAAGGCGCTTGAAGTACGCGTACATCACAATCTCCTTCTCGTACGTGTACTTAAAGGGCTTCACACGAGGGAGGCTGCTGTCCTGACCAGTGACGATGGCTGTGCATCTGCCCAGCCTGCATGGGTGGTGGGTGGTGGGTTAGAGATATGAGACATGAGTGTAGGGGGCTATGTGTGTGGGTGGGGTGGGGGGTACGGGGGTTGGGGTGTGGGTGGGTGGGTGGGTGGGGGGGGTATGTGTATGACACACCACTTGAAGGGCTTCACATGAGGGAGGCTGATGTCCTGACCAGTAACGATGGCCGTGCATCTGCCCAGCCTGTATGGTTGGTGGTTGGTGGTGGGTGGTTGGTGGTTGGTGGTTAGAGATATGAGGCATGAGTGTACGGGAAGGGGCTATGTGTGTCTGTGGGGCCATGTGTGTGTGTATGTGTGTGTATGTGTGTGTGGGGGGGTGGGGTGGGGTGGGGTGGGGTGGGGTGGGGTGGGTATGTGTCTGACACACCAATTGAAGGGCTTCACACAAGGGAGGCTGCCGTCCTGACAAGTCACAACGGCCGTGCATCTGCCGAGCCTGGGAGCAAGGAAAAGTTCCCCGGGACCCCCCCCCCCCCCCCAAACACACACATACACCCACACCCACCCACACCCACCACCACACACCTACCTAGCTGTATCACCACGCAAGATGTTGAGCAGCACCTTCTCTGCCATGTCATCAGCATTGTGGCCAGTGGCCATCTTGTCGGCTTTCACCAGCCAGCCCCCACGGACTAACACCTGCCTTCTGGACCCCCCCCCCCCCCCCCCCCCCCTCTCCCCCACCCCCCCCCCCCACACCCCACCCCACACCTACCACCCACCTAGCTGTATCACCACGCAAGATGTTGAGCAGCACAGTTTCTGCCATGTCATCTGCATTGTGGCCAGTGGCGATCTTGTCGGCTTTCACCAGCCAGGCCCCGCGGTCTAACGCCTGCCTTCGGAACACCCCACAAAAGGTGCAGTTGTTTCGCTTTCCAATCTGCACGCATGGTTTGGTTTGGTTTGGTTTGGGTAGGTGTTGGGTTGTTTTTTCTACTTTCCAATCTGCATGCATGCCTTAGGTTGGGGTGGTGTTGGGTAGACCCAGCTGACCCAGAGAGCCCTCACCCCCTTACCTGTGCTACAATATCATCCATGGTCCATCCGTAGAGCTCTTTGTAAGACACCAAACTTCCAGGTGAATCTGGTACACACCCTCACCCTCCCTCTTCTCCCCCTCACCACCACCATCATCATCACCATCACACCAACACCTGACCCAGAGAGCCCTCACCCCCTTAACTGTGCTACAGTATCATCCACGGTCCATCCGTACAGCTCTTTGTAAAACACCACACTTTCAGGGGAATCTGGTACACCCACTACCCCTCCTCCACCTCCTCACCACCACCACCATCACACGATCACCATCACACCAACAGCTGACCCAGAGAGCCCTCACCCCCTTACCTGTGCTACAATCTCATCCATGGTCCATCCGTACAGCTCTTTGTAATCCACCACACTTCCAGGTGAATCTGGTACGCACACTCCCCCTCCTCCTCCTCCTCACCATCATCACCATCACACCAACACCATCACACCACCACCATCACATCATCACCATCACACCAACACCATCATTATCACATCATCACCATCACACCAACACCATCACACGAACGTCAACACACCAACACCATCACATCATCACCATTACACCAACACCATCACACCAACGTCAACACACCAACACCATCACATCACCATCACACCAACACCATCACACCAACACCATCACATCATCACCATCACACAATCACCAACCACCATCACACCAACGTCATCACACAAACACCATCACATCATCACCATCACACCAACACCATCACACCAACGTCATCACACCAACACCATCACATCATCACCATCACACCAACACCATCACACCAACGTCATCACACCAACACCATCACATCATCACCATCACACCAACACCATCACACCAACGTCATCACACCAACACCATCACATCATCACCATCACACCAACATTATCACATCATCACCATCACATCAACACCATCACATCATCACCATCACACCAACGTCATCACACCAACACCATCACACCAACACCATCACATCATCACCATCACACCAACACCATCACACCAACACCATCACATCATCACCATCACATCATCACCATCACACCAACACCATCACACCAACACCATCACTCCAACACCATCACACCAACACCATCACATCATCACCATCACACCAACGTCATCACACCAACTCCATCACACCAACGTCATCACACCAACACCATCACATCATCAACATCACACCAACACCATCACACCAACACCATCTCCATCACAACAACACCATCACATCATCACCATCACACCAACGTCATCACACCAACACCATCACATCATCACCAACACTCTAACACCATCACACCAACACCATCACTCCAACACCATCACCATCACATCATCACCATCACACCAACGTCATCACACCAACACCATCACACCAACGTCATCACACCAACACCATCACATCATCAACATCACACTAACACCATCACACCACCAACACCTATACCATCACAACAACACCATCACATCATCACCATCACACCAACGTCATCACACCAACACCATCACATCATCACCAACACTCTAACACCATCACACCAACACCATCACTCCAAAACCATCACACCAACGTCATCACGCCAACACCATCACACCAACACCATCACATCATCAACATCACACCAACACCATCACACCAACACCATCACGCCAACACCATCACACCAATGTCATCACACCAACACCATCACCATCACTCCAACACCATCACACCAACGTCATCACACCAACACCATCACCATCACTCCAACGTCATCACACCAACACCATCACACTACCAGTTGACCCAGAGAGCCCTCACCTTCTTACCTGTGCTACGATCTCATCCATAGACCACCTGTACAGCTCTTTGTAAGACATTAAACTTTCAGGGGAGTCTGGTACACACACTCTCCCTCCTCCTACTCCTCCTCACCACCACCACCACCATCACACCAGCACTTGACCCAGAGACCCACGGTTGGGGTTGGGGGTTGGGGAGGGAATGGGTGATACCTCACACCCCTCCTACACTTACTCCCCTCCCTCCTCAACAACCTAGTGCGTCATACCTCTCCCCCCCCCCCTCCACCATCACCCAGACCCCCCCCCACACACACACACACCACCACCACCACCACACACACCACACCCACATACCCACCCACCCACCAACCCAACCCAACCTGGTGCGTGGTACCTCACCCCCTCACCTGTGCTACAATCTCATCCATGGTCCATCCGTAAAGCTCTTTGTTAAACACCACACTTCCAGGTGAATCTGGTGCGCACACTCCCCCTCCTCCTACTCCTCCTCACCACCACCACCATCATCATCACCATCATACCAACACTTGACCCAAAGAGACCCCACCCCTTTACCTGCGCCACAATCTCATCCATGGTCCATCCGTACAGCTCTTTGTAAGACACCACTTTCAGGGGAATCTTGTACTGCAGCTCGTTTCGCTTCACAGTCTCCAGGCTGTCATCTCGATATCCTGTGATGCCCTCATCGATAGAGAGTAACATTAGGTCAAGGCCGTAGCTGGTAGGTGGGGCACAAGGGGAATGTGGGGGGCGTGAGTTGATCAAATATAGAGTTGCAATAGGTCAAGGGCTTAGCTGGTAGGTGGGGCACAATGGGGATGTGAGGGGAGGGGTGTGTGTGTGTGTGTGTGTGTGTATGTGTGTGTGTGTGTATGTATATGTATAAGAATAAAAACGCGGACTCTCTTGTGGCGTGCGTACAGTGAGGACATGATGAGAGCCTGCAACGTGGATCAAACAAACATAAAATATGTATGATAATGAATTGCACGGACTCACTCGTGGCGTGCGTTCAGTGTGGTCATGATAAGAGCCAGCACGTGGATTAAAAATTATAAATATAAAATATAAACACAAATTATGAACATAAAATATGAACACAAATTATGAACATAAAATATAAACACAAATTATGAACATAAAATATAAACACAAATTATGAACATAAAATATAAACACAAATTTTGAACATCAAATATATACACAAATTATGAACATAAAATATAAACACAAATTATGAACATAAAATATAAACAAAAATTATCAACATAAAATATAAACACAAATTATAAACATAAAATATAAACACAAATTATGAACATAAATTAGTATACGAATACAAACGCAGACTCTTTGGGTGGCATGCCTTCAGTGTGGTCATGCTTTGAGCCAGCACCATGGATTAATAAACTACAAACTTCAACTATGAACATAAATATAAATATAAAACATTAACATAACAAGTCCTATGCAGCGTCGCAAGCGACGCGGAAAATTGACGGAGTGTGTTGGCAACAGAATGAAAGGTGGCAATGAATGGAGCTGACCGAAGCGAGTTAGTCACGCGACGGTTGGATGGCGTGTCGGGCTTCAAGAAATTTTTCGGTCGGACGGACAAATGGGTAAACATGGGGGGCTCCCGCCCCCTTGAAGAGGGGGCTCCGCAAAAAACAAATACACAAATACAAACATACACACATACAAACAAATACACATACACACATACAAACAAATACAAATAAATATACAACCGGGAACTCTGTAACTTCGTAACTGTCATCATAAAATATGTATAAGAATAAAAAGCGGGGGGGCTCACTCATGGCGTGCGTTCAGCGTGGTCATGATGTGAGCCAGCACCGTTGAGTCCTTCCCACCAGATGCACCGATGGCAACCTTCTCGCCTCGAGTGAACAGCTTGTTGTCCATGATGGTCTCATGTATCTCATCCTCAAACGCTTTGTAGAAGCACTCTCGACACACCTGCAGGATGGGTTGGGTTGGGTTGAGCTGGGCTGGGCTGGGTTGGGTTGGGTTGGGTTGGGTTGGGTTGGGTTGGGTTGGGTTGGGTTGGGTGAACAGCTTGTGGTCCATGATGGTCTCATGTACCTCATCCTCAAAAGCTTTGTAGAAGCACTCTCGACACACCTGCAGGAGAATGGAGGGATTCGGGGGTTGCTAATATTGGTTGGTGGTAGGGGGGGGGGGGGGGGGGGGGGGTGAGGGGGGGGAGGGTGAGGAGGGGTAGGGGGTCTGTGCAGAGGCCCTAACGAAATCGATACACCTGCAAGAAAAGTGGAGGAATTAAGGCGTTGCTGATATTGGTTCTTGGTAGGTAAGGGGGGGGGTAGGGTGAGGAGGGGGTAGGGGACTGTTGTGATGGGGGGGAGGGTGAGGAGGGGTAGGGGGTCTGTGCAGAGTCCCTAACGAAATCGATACACCTGCAAGAAAATGGAGGAATAAAGGGGTTGCTGATATTGGTTCGTGGTAGGTAGGGGGGGGTAGGGTGAGGAGGGTGAGGGGGTCTGTGCAGAGGCCCTAACAGATTTGACACACCTGCAGTATAGTTGATCTCATAAAATAAATAAAACACGAATTGTTCATATAAAAGCCCCAGGGTGTATGTTAATTCCAGGGGCAAAATACGTTTACTATACACCCCATGGCAGCCCCATGGTATACGTTAATATGTATGTTTATTCCAGGGGCAGAATACATATACTATAAGACCCATACTGTATACTTTAAAACCCATAAAGCCATAGCCTTAATATACGTATACTATAACCCCCATAATGTATACTATAAACCCCCATAATATATACTGTAAACCCCATAACGAATACTAAAAACCCCATATATATACTGTAAACCCCATAATGTATGCTACAAACCCCATAATGTATACTATAAACCCCATAATGTATACTATAAACCCCATAATGTATACTATAAACCCCATAATGTTTACTATAAACCCCATAATGTATACTATAAACCCCATAATGTATACTATAAACCCCATAATGTATACTATAAACCCCATAATGTATACTATAAACCCCATAATGTATACTATAAACCCCATAATGTATACTATAAACCCCTTAATGTATACTATAAACCCCATAATGTATACTATAAACCCCATAATGTATACTATAAACCCCATAATGTATACTATAACCCCCATAACGTATACTATAAAAGCCATAAAACCATAGCCGTAACATACGTGTTCTGTCAACCCTATAGCGCATACTATAAAAGCCATAACGTATACTATACACCCTACAAGGTATACTAAAAACCCCATAACGCATACTACAAAGGCCATAACGTTAACTATGAACCCCATAATGTATACTATAAAACTCATTCTATACTATACAAGCCATAATGTATACTATAAACCCTAAAAAACCATAGCCGTAATATATGTAAGTATACTATGGTTGACCATTCATCTCGGCGACTTAGGTGCGGGGTTTGAATCCCTACGGGTGCGTCTGAGCGCTCGTGGTTGCTGTCAACTGCCATGGTAGCTCTGTCCAGGTCAGGTAGCAGCCCGTACTCTATATGCGAACGACAGGCTCCCTCAATACCACGCCCCACCAGACGTTCTCATTAATCTATTAAGCTGTCACTAAAAAACCCATAAAACCAAAGCCGTAAAGCTACACCCTAAGATGGCACACGGTACAGGACACAGGATACAGGGTTACATCTTGAGGTGTTGAGGGACACAGGGTTAATGATGTGACTGCATGGGGTTGGGTGGGGTGGGGTGGGGGTGGGGTCGGGGTGGGGTGGGGTGGGGTGGGGTGGGGAGGGGTCTGTGTTCAGCCGATATACAACGTGACATCATACCACAGCCAACACATCATGTGTTCTCATGCTACATCCAATATGTAGATGTGACACCTTACCACAGCCAACACACCATGAGTGCTCATGCTACAACCTTGTGTCGCCGTGCTACATCCAACACACTATGCTGCGTCCAGCACACCATGTGTTCTCATGCTACAACCTTGTGTCGCCGTGCTACATCCAACACACTATGCTGCGTCCAGCACACCATGTGTTCTCATGCTACAACCTTGTGTCGCCGTGCTACATCCAACACACTATGCTGCGTCCAGCACTTCATGTGTTCTCATGCTACAACCTTGTGTCGCCGTGCTACATCCAACACACTATGCTGCGTCCAGCACACCATGTGTTCTCATGCTGCAGCCAACATACAGATGTGACACCGTACCACAGCCAACACACCATGCGCTGTAATGCTACAACCTTGTGTCGCCAGGCTACATCCAACACACTATGCTGCGTCCAACACACCATGCTACAGCCATCACACAAATGGGCACTCCCAACCTTCACCCGGGAAGGAGCCAGCTGGCAGTTACCTCGTCGAACGTTTTTGGCCGCTTCAGCTGAGCCCGCTGGCCACAATGTGTGCAAAGCTTCACCATCTCGCAGAGACCGGCAGTTGAGTTCTGGCTGCGCTAATTACGGGGGCTGTGGGCAGAGAAACAGGACCGATGGGAGCAAGCAGACAGGGATGGGTGACAAACAGACAGACTTCAAATTCTGAGTTTCGCGAGCTAGATGAACTGTCGATGGTGGAAGAAGGCAGGTCAAGAAGGCAGGTTGCGGAAGAAAGAGACAAGGTGGGGAAAGAGACACATGAGGGTGGCTTGGCTTCATTGTTCGGCAGCGTCGGAAGGGAAGCCACCTAAGGGAAGCGGTGGAAGGGAAGTAAGGGAAGATACAACTGACTGACTGACTGACTGACTGACAAACCAACTGATTTCAACTAACCGATTATAACCAAATAACTACCCAGATCCCATACAGGCCAGCGCCCAGTGCCAGCGTCCGCGCCCGTATGTTAGCCTATCCTCCCACCAAGCCTCACATCGAAATTCATCCCACCCCTACCACGACAGCCCACGACCACGATGAGAGCCATCGCAGCGCATGGACGACGATCAGCAAGCATCAAATGCTGCTCTAGTGCCCCCGCCGCTCCCAACTTCAGTGGGAAGCGCGCAGTGGTGATCGGGGGGACCGGGAGAGTGGGCAGCTCGGCAGCCAGGGTGCTATTAACTACCTTTCCGGATTTGAAAGTCGCCGTTGCCAGCAGGAAGCAGGAATCGTATGCTGCTGCAGTCAAGCGCAACCCCGAGCTTAAGAACGCCGAGTTCATGATGTGCGACATTGACGACGGGGCGTCAATTGAGGTGCGTTCGGGTGACGTGATCTGAGCACCTCAGGCTACAATTCGCAATTGAAGACACGCCAAAAGCCTACGCAAGGCCAAGGGCGTATTAGGGTTGCCGACATGCAGTGTCGGTTAGGACCACACATCTCACATGGGACATGTGGTAGCATGAGGGCCACATGCCCTTGACTCCTTCAAGCCCCAGGCACATTCGGAGTTCAATAGGGCAATAGGGCAAAATTAAAGCGCCATCATCACCCACCCCCTCTCTCCACACATGCTCCTAAGTAGCATATAAGAATTGTAAGGATAATTATAACAAGGTTCTACATACCGTCAATTCGTCGTCTCGCCGTCTGCAGAATACAATACTGTGCTTGTGGTACTAACGCACGTCCGTGCGTTAATACCGTGTGGGTGAGCTCTGTGTGCTAATTATAGTGCCCAATAAATGTTTTGTCGATTTTGACGCTTAAATGTTTTCGCCTCGAATGTTTGAGAACAATTTTGCTCCCGAAGATATGCATGCGAGTTTGGATAGTACATGTTTGGATGGTACATGTTTGGATGGTACATGTTTGAATTGTTCAAAAAGGTTATCCGGCAGTTGTCGCTTTTGGCCCCAGAAACACGAACCTTTGCTCCTTTTCTTGAATTGTGATGCTCAAATAGTCATATGTGCTCTTGTGAGAATCTCTCTACCATCGTTGGTCAATTACGCCATTCCCAGCATAGGGAGGCAGGGGCGTGGGTTATTTTAGAATGGTGGGAAGACAACACAGGCATTGGAACAAATCGTGTGTGTGTTAGTATCACTATTTTATAACAGCGTTAGTCTCCAGGCAGGGATGTGGGTTATTTTAGTAGAGTGGTAAGACAACACAGGCATTGGAACAAATTGTGTGTGTGGTAGTAGCACTTTCGTATAATAACACCAATCTCAAGGCAGGGATGTAGGTTGTTAGATTACAGTGGTACACAATCACAGGCATTGGAACAATGTTTTGGTGGAGCCCCCTCTTCAAGGAGGCGGGAGCCCCCATGTTAACCCGTTTGTCCGTCCGACCGACCAACCGACCTACCATCCATCCGTCTGACCGCGATGAAGCCTAGCACGTCAGCCAACGGTCTCGTAACTAACTCACTTCTGTTGCCACCTGTCGCTCCGTCGCAATCACTCTCCGCCAATTTTTAGCGTCGCATGCGATGCTGCATAGAACTTGTCTGTGTGGTAGTAGCACTTTTTCATAACAGCGCTAGTCTCAAGGCAGGGACGTGGGTTATTACAGTAGAGTAGTAACACAACACAGACCACGGAACTGATGTACTGTGGCAATACCACTATACTTGCACATCCCTTGTCCTTAAGACAAATTCAAATTCAAATTCATGCACCTCCCCACCACTTCCACCCCTTCACTATACCCCTCCTTCCCGACCACCTACCCTCCCAGCCACTCGCCCTCCACCCACCCTCTCCCCACCCAGCTACCCGCCCCGCCTCAACCCACCCTTACTTTCCCCCCCACCCAGCGACCCACCTTCAACCCCCCTCACCCTCCCCCCCGCCCCCCCCCCCCCCCCCCCCCCCCCTCACCCTCTCCCCCCCCCCCCCTCCACCCCCCACCCTCTCTCCACACAACCCCCCACCCACCCTCCACCCACCTCCCCCTCTCTCTCCACACAACCCCCACCCTCCACCCACCTCCCCCTCTCTCCACCCACCCCCACCCGCCCTTCACACACCCCACCCTCCACACACACACACCCTCCATCCATCCTCCCGTCTCCACCTCCCAGCCCCCCATCTCTCCAACCACCCCCACCACCCCCACACCCACCTCCCCCTCTCTCCACCCACCCCCCACCCGCCCTTCACACACCCCCACCCACCACCCCCCCCTACCTCCATCCATCCTCCCGTCTCCACCCCCCCCAGCCCCCATCTCTCCAACCAACCCCCCCCCCCCCCCCCTTTCCACCCCCCTCCCCCTCTCTCCACACAACCCCACCCCTTCCACCCCCCTCCCCCTCTCTCCACACAACCTCACCCACCCTCCACACACCTCCCCCTCTTTCCACCCACCCCCACCCGCCCTCCACACACACCCACCCTCCACACACACACACCCTCCATCCATCCTCCCGTCTCCAACCCCCCAGCCCCCATCTCTCCCACACCACCCCCCACCACCACCCCCACACCCACCTCCCCCTCTCTCCACACCCACCCACCCTCCATCCATCCTCCTGTCTCCACCCCCCCAAACCCCATCTCTCCCCCCCCACCCCCCCCCTTCCACCCCCTCCCCCTCTCTCCACACAACCCCCCCCCCCTTCCACCCACCTCCCCCTGTCTCCACACAACCTCACCCACCCTCCACCCACCTCCCCCTCTCTCCACCCACCCCCACCCCCACCCTCCACACACCCCCACCATCCACACACACACACACTCCATCCATCCTCCCGTTTCCACCCCCCAGCCCCCATCTCTCCAACCACCCTCCACCCACCTCCCCCTCTCTCCACACACACCCACCCTCCATCCACCCACCCTCACCCACCCTCCACCAACTCCACCTGTCTCCACCCACCCACCCCTGTTTCCTACCCCCCACCCCCCACCCACCCCATCTCTCCACCCACCCCCACCCACCTCCACCTGTCTCCACACACCCACCCCTGTTTCTACCACCCACCCACCCCATCTCTCCACACACCCTCCACCCACCTCCCCTCTCTCCTCCCACCTCCCCCTCTCTCCACACACACACACCTCCCCCCCCCCCCCCCCCCCCCCCTATCACCAGGCGGCCATCAAAGGAGCTGACTTAGTGATTCATGCGGCAGGCCCCTTCCAGCGCTCCACCAATCATACAGTGCTGGAGGCAGCAATCAGCTCAGGCACTCCCTACCTAGATGTGTCTGACGACCTGCAGTTCTCTGAGAAGTGAGTCACAAGACCTCAAGTGATGTGTGTAAAAAAAAGCAATAAGTAAAAGAAATTTGTTTCCCGCTCAGGCACTCCCTACCTAGATGTTTCTGACAACCTGCAGTTTTCTGAGAAGTGAGTCACAAAACCTAGAGTCATGTGTGTAAGGGATGGTAGCGACCGAACCGCAATGGTAGCTTTTCCAGTTGAGGTAGAAGACCACTCTCTACCCGCGTACGATGGGTTCCCTTAATACCACGCCCCACCAGGCGTTATCATGACTTTTGTGTAAGTGATCAAGTAAGTCACTAGATGACTCGTTGAGGATTTAATTGTTAAGGATTAAGTGAGTCGAAAGATGACTTGTTGAGAATTTAATTGTTAGTGTTTAGGTAAGTCACGAGACCTCAAGCAATGTGTGTCAAGGAATTTTTACCCTGCTACATGTAGCGATCGCTACTATGGACCCCGTTTTGGCCCAAATTGCTGCTATGCAAATGGTTTTGGCCCTAAATGGCGCGAAAACGTTATAAAAAAGCTGTACAAATGCTGTCCCTAGAGAAGGCCTAAAACCATGAAGCTAGAGAAAACCCACTTAAAGTTTTATAAAATCAAATTTGTGTGTATGTTACAGTCCAGGGTAGGCTAAATGGGCTAAAGAGACTTGCCCAACAGTGACATTAAGAGCTAAAAAGAAAAAACAGTGACGAACAGAACACCCAACAATCGTTTAACCGACGAGAGCCTCGAGTTTGTGTTACTGTGATAATTTCATTCTACGTAGAGACAATTGTATGATTCATTCATTAGCCTTAGAGGCCACCAAGTTTAATAATAATGCCATTTGCACAAACGTTGCAAAGTCATGCAGAATGCATTATGCAATAACTACTGTGTAACTAATGAAATATGTGTGCGTAATAGTCGTGCTATATTGACTCTTGACACTGGCCTGCCTATGAAAATGTAATGTAATGTAATGTAATAAGTGGCGCTTAGAAACAGTGAAGAACTAAGAAGAAGAACCGAGACAGATATAATCAAAGAGAGAGCAAGGACCTAAGGAAACACGCAGTGGCAAGGAAGACAAACTATACGGCATTGGGCGGCCGTAAAGAATCTTCCACCCACCCCTCACCCACCCATCCCTAACCACACCCATCCCTCACCCATTCATCCCTCACCCACCCATCCCTCACCCACCCATCCCACACCCACCCATCCCACACCCACCCATCCCTCACCCACCCACCCATCCCTCACCCACCCATCCCTCACCCACCCATCCACCACCACCCATCCCACACCCACCCATCCCTCACCCACCCATCCCTCACCCACCCATCCCTCACCCACCCATCCCTCACCCACCCATCCCACACCCACCCATCCCACACCCACCCATCCCACACCCACCCATCCCACACCCACCATCCCACACCACCCATCCCACACCCACCCATCCCACACCCCTCTGTCCCTCACCCATCCACACCCATCCTTCACCCACCCACCCACACCCGCAACGTAGGTCTAAGACATACCACGAACAAGCACTAGCAGCTGGCGTTCCTGCCATCATATCTGGGGGTATATATCCAGGAACTAGCAACGTCATGGCGGCACATATCGTGTCGATTGCCAAGTGTGAATATGATGAAGATTGGAACTACCGCACTCCTGAGGAAGGTAAGTTTCCCAAGTGTGAAAATGATGCGGATTGGTAGTATGTGTCTATTGCCAAAGTGTGAAAATGATGCAGATTGGTAGTATGTGTCTATTGCCAAAGTGTGAAAATGATGCAGATTGGTAGTATGTGTCTATTGCCAAAGTTTGAAAATGATGCGGATTGGTAGTATGTGTCTATTGCCTAAGTGTGAAAATGATGCAGATTGGTAGTATGTGTCTATTGCCTAAGTGTGAAAATGATGCAGATTGGTAGTATGTGTATATTGTCAAAGTGTGAAAATGATGCGGATTGGTAGTATGTGTCTGTTGCCAAAGTGTGAAAATGATGCGGATTGGTAGTATGTGTATATTGCCAAAGTGTGAAAATGATGTGGATTGGTAGTATGTGTCTATTGCCAAAGTGTGAAAATGATGTGGATTGGTAGTATGTGTCTAATGCTAAGTGTGAGAATGATGAGGATCGGAACTACCCCACACCTGAGGAAGGTTAGTGTATAGTTACCCATTTTTCTGTTTGTCCATCCGTCTGACTGCAATGAAGCCTGACACGTCAGCCAATGGCCTCGTAACTAACTCGCTTCTGTTGCCACCTGTCGCTCCCTCGCGATCACTCTCCGCTATGTTTTAGCGTCGCAGGCGACGCTGCATCGAACTTGTTCTTTTCGGCTACTGGCTGGCTTATCAGCCGAACCTAAAGCAAGCCTGCTACCCCATCCTTGCAAGCAGGATGGGCGTGAAAAAATAATCCCTGGCCACCCCATCCTAGCTGGCTAATCAGCCGAACATAAAGCAAGCCTGCCCCCCCCCCCCCCCCCCCCCCTATCCTTGCATGTAGGAGACGGCAAGAAATAATAATCCCTGGCCACCCCATCCTAGCTGGCTAATCAGCCGAACGTAAAGCAAGCCTGCCCCCCCCCCCCCTCCCCCCCATCCTACACTTGCATGCAGGAGAGGGCGTGAGCTCAACTCTCCTTATATACAGCTACTACACGGTAGGCAGTGGTGGTGCTGGGCCAACAATCTTGCAGATGTCCTTGCATGTTGGAGAGGGCATGGAAAAATAATCCCTGGCCACCCCATCCTTGCTAGCTTATCAGCCAAACGTGAAGCAAGCCTGCTCCCCACCCCCACCCCATCCTTGCTAGCTTATCAGCCGAATGTGAAGCAAGCCTGCCCCCCACCCCCACCCCATCCTTGCTAGCTTATCAGCCGAACGTGAAGCAAGCCTGCCCCCCACCTCCCACCCCATCCTTGCTAGCTTATCAGCCAAACGTGAAGCAAGCCTGCTCCCCCCCCCCACCCCATCCTTGCATGCAGGAGAGGGTGTGAGCCAAACTCTCCTCCGATACAGCTACTACACTGCAGGCAGTGGTGATGCTGGGCCAACAATATTGCAGACATCCTTGCATGTAGGAGAGAGCATGGAAAAATAATCCCTGACCACCCATCCTTGCTGGCTAATCATGCCTGCCCACCCCACCCCATCCTTGCATGCAGGAGAGGGTGTGGGCCCAACTCTCCTCCGATACAGCTACTACACTGCAGGCAGTGGTGGCGCTGGGCCAACCATCTTGCAGACCTCCTTGCTTCTTGCCGGAGAGGATGTTGTCGTGTACAAGGAGGGAAAGCAGTTCACATTGCCAGCTCTTAGCGACCGAAGAGAGGTTGACTTTGGTACAGGTGTGTGTGTGAATGTGTTTTGTGTGTGTGTGTTTGTGTGTGTTGGCGAAAGGTAAATGTTGCCAGCTCTTAGCAACCGAAGGGAGGTTGAGTTTGGAGCAGGTGTGTGTGAGAGTGTGGGTGAATTTTGTGTGTGTTTGTGATGTGTGGGATGGTAAATGTTGGCAGCTCTTAGCGACTGAAGGGAGCTTGACTTTGGAACAGGTGTGTGTGTTTTTGTGTGAGAGTGTGTGTGTGAGTGTGTTTTGTGTGTGTGTTGTGGGGGACAAGTAAACGCTGCCAGCCCTTAGCGACCAAAGAGAGGTTAACTTTGGAACAGGTTGTGTGTTTTGTGAGTGTCAGAGTGTGTTGTGTGGGTGTGGGTGTGTGTTTTGTGAGTGTCAGAGTGTGTTTAATGTGTGTGTGTGTGTTTTGTGAGTGTCAGAGTGTGTTTTGTGTGTGTGTGTGTGTGTTTTGTGAGTGTCAGAGTGTGTTTTGTATGTGTGTGTGTGTTTTGTGAGTGTCAGAGTGTGTTTTGTGTGTGTGTGTGTTATGTGAGTGTCAGAGTGTGTTTTGTGTGTGTGTGTTTTGTGAGTGTCAGAGTGTGTTTTGTGTGTGTGTGTGTTTTGTGAGTGTCAGAGTGTGTTTTGTGTGTGTGTGTGAGAGTGTGAATGTCTCTTTTGTGTGTGTGTTGTGGGGGACCAGTAAACGTTGTCAGCCCTGAGCAACCCAAGGGAGATTGACTTTGGTACAGGTGTGTGTTTTGTGTATGTGTGTTTGTGCGTTGTTTGTGACAGGTAAACGTTACCAGCTCTTAGCGACCGAAGGGAGGTTGAATTTGGAGCAGGTGTGTGGTGTGTGAGTGTGTTTTGTATGCGTGTGTGTTGTGTGGGACAAGTAAACGTTGTCAGCACTTGATGACCCAAGGGGGGTTGGCTTTGGAGCATGTTTTTTCTTTTTCTTGCGTGTGGCGTTGGGGACAGGTAAATGTGGCCAGCTCTCATCGACCGGAGTAAGGATTAAGAGGGACAGTCGGGGGCATTTGTATTTCGTTGTCAGAGGTGAACTTCTTGGATTTATGACAGACAAACTTCTGCGAAAGCATTTGTCAAGGATGTTTTTATGAATCAAGAACGAAAGTTGGGGGCTTGAAGACGATTAGATGTTGCCAGCTCTTATCGACCAAAGGAGGAGAGAAGAGGGACACTAACAGACCACTAACACAAACAAAAATACTAACACAAACACTTACAAAACTCTCACAGAAGCAGTAACACAAACATTAACACTACCACTAACACAAACACTAACACAAACAAAATCATCAACACTAACATTAACACTCACACAAGCAGTAACACACATTCTTCTGTTAACCCTTTGTCTGGCATGGAGCGAGAGGGCACCTACGTATATATACAACCTACCTGATGTTGCACCTACGTATACATATACAATATATATACGTATATATACCTACGTATATATATACAATATTATACACCTACGTACATACAATATTATACACCTACGTATATACAATATTATATACCTACGTATATATATACAATATATATATATGCACCTACGTATACATATACAACCTACCTGATTTTCAGTCAGCCAATAAATACTTGGTAGTTACTGCCTGCAGTGCTCGCTTTGGCACTGACTCACCATTGTGGGACTGGGGGATGTGGCTTGAGGAACGTCACAAACACACCATTAACACGAACACAATCACTCACACTAGCAGTAACACAATCATTAACACCAGCACCAACACCAACACTAACACTAACATTAACACTCACACTAACACGAACACACACTCTTCCGTTTACCCTTTGCCATGCATGGGGCGAAAGGGCACCTATCTAAACAACCTGCCCGAGGTTCAGTCAGCCAAGAAGTACTTGGGGGTCACCGGGTGTAGCGCTCGCTTTGGCACCGACCCACCATTTTCTAGCTGGGAGATGTGGCTGGAGGAACGTTGCAAACACACCACTAACACGAACACACACTCCTCCTTTAACCCTTTTCCAGGTATGGGGCGAAAGGGCACCTACCTATACAACCTGCCCGAGGTTCAGTCAGCCAAGAAGTACTTGGGGGTCACCGGCTGTAGCGCTCGCTTCGGCACTGACCCACCATTCTGGAACTGGGGGATGTGGCTGATGGCACGACTGGTGCCCAAGAGCTTGTTGAGTGATCGCAACTGGACCCGGGCTGTTGCGAGTGCTCTGTACCCAGTGGTCGCCGCCTTGGATACGGTGGTTGGTGAGACAGTGGTGAGTGGTGTCCTTATTGCTGTGTCTGTAGTTTGTGTGGTGAATACCGTGTTTACCGCCTATGGGTAGCCAATTAAGAAACATAGCACGACTGGTGCCCAAGAGCTTGTTGAGTGACCGTAACTGGAATCGGGCTGTTGCAAGTGCCCTGTACCCAGTTGTCGCCGCCTTGGATACGGTGGTTGGTGAGACAGTGGTGATTGGTGTCCTTATTACTGTGTCTGTAGTTTGCGTGGTGCATACTGTATTATACCGCAAGTGGGCCCGGGCTGTTGCAAGTGCCTTGTACCCAGTGTTTCCCGCCTTGGATGGGGTGGTTGGTGAGACAGTGGTGTCCTTGTTGCCGTGTATGTGGTTAGCGTGGTGTGTACCGTCTACAGGTAGCCAATTGGCCTTGAGAGACTTGTCGCGACTGGTGCCCAAGAGCTTGTTGAGTGACCGTAACTGGAATCGGGCTGTTGCAAGTGCCCTGTACCCAGTTGTCGCCGCCTTGGATACGGTGGTTGGTGAGACAGTGGTGAGTGGTGTCCTTATTACTGTGTCTGTAGTTTGCGTGGTGCATACTGTATTATACCGAAAGTGGGCCCGGGCTGTTGCAAGTGTCTTGTACCCAGTGTTTCCCGCCTTGGATGGGGTGGTTGGTGAGACAGTGGTGAGTGGTGTCCTTGTTGCCGTGTATGTGGTTAGCGTGGTGTGTACCGTCTACGGGTAGCCAATTGGCCTTGAGAGACTTGTCGCGACTGCTGCCCAAGAGCCTGTTGAGTGACTGTAACTGGGCCCGGGCTGTTGCAAGTGCTCTGTACCCTGTGGTTGCCGCCTTAGATACGGTGGTTGGTGAGGCAGCGCTGAGTTGTGTCCTTAATGCTATGTCTGTGGCTTGCGTATTTATACTGTATTATACCGCAATTGGGTTGGGCTGTAAGTGCATTGTTAATAGCTTCAGCCAGCAATTTGAGGAGCTGGCACTCTCTAAAGTATTAACATGATTTTCTACCCTTGCACATGTCTAACCATGGCCATGAAAGCCAGCAATTTGAACCTGGTTACATAGCTTCAGCCAGCAATTAAAGAGCTCAAACTGTCTAAATTGTTAACATTATGTTCTACCCCTGCACATGTGCATCGAAGGCCATGAAAGTGGAGGTGGACTTGGAGAAGGATAAGAACTCATCTGGCATCTTCATCCACAAGTAAGTCGTACAATGTACAATGTTCATTCCCAGTGTGCCCTGCACCTCCACAGGAAGTTGAGCCAAGCCATGGGATTTACACTAGAAATGTTTATGATATATATATAATGTTTATATATATATGTATACCGGTAGAAATGTTTATGATATATATATAGAAATGTTTATGATATATATATAATGTTTATATATATATGTATACCGGTATGTATATCATGCGTAGCCAAACAAGGTGACAAGCTCTAATCATCCTGTGGGCTCTGAGCCCTACTCCTGCACAGGAAGTTGAGTCAAGCCATGAGAAAGGGAATCAGTTTCTCCCCATGCATATAATATAAGAGTAGCAACCTTGAACCATGCCGTGAGCTCTATAACCTCAACAGGAAGTTGAGCCAAGCCATGGGATGTACACTATACATGCATAGATAAATTCATATGTGTACATGTACACATGTACACTATACATGCATACATATATTCATATATATACGTATACCGGTATGTTTATCATGCGTAGCCAAAAAGGGTAAAAATCTGTAATCATCCCGTGGGCTCTGGGCCCTACTCTTGCACAGGAAGTTGAGCCAAGCCATTAACATGATAATCAGTCCCTCCACATGCATATAATATAAGAGTAGCAAGCTATAACCATGCTGTGTGCTCTGTACCCTGGACAGGAAGTTGAGGCAAGCCATGAAATAAGGAGCCATGAAAAAGGTAACCGGTCTCTCCCCATGCATGTTCTCGAAGTATCAACCTCTAACCATGCCGTGTGCTGTGTGCCCTGCACAGGAAGTTGGGCCAAGCCATGAAAAAGGGAATCAGTCACTCCCCATGCAAATTATCTGAGTATCAACCTCTAGCCATGCCGTGTGCTTTGTACCTTGCACAGGAAGTTGGGCCAAGCCATGGGATGTACAATATAGATAGATAGATAGATATCATGCATGGACAAAAAGAGAAGCAACACCTGACCATCCTGAGTGCACTTGCGCAGGAAGTTGAGCCAAGCCATGGGAAATAAACTGTAGATAGATAGATAGATAGATAGATAGATAGATAGATAGATAGATAGATAGATAGATATGCATGGACAAAAGAGAAACAATACCCGACCATCTTGTGTGCATAAGCGCAGGACGTCAGGCCAAGCCATGGGATATAGTGTGGCTGGGTTTGCATCCACGGTCCTTAAAGAGAAACAACACCTGACCATCCCGTGTACACCTGCGTAGGACGTTGGGCCAAGCCATGGGATATACAATATATATAAAGAGACATAGATATCATGCATGGACAATAAGGTAAACAACACCTGACCATCCCGTGTGCACCTCGCAGGAAGTTAAGCCAAGCCATGGGATATACAATGTAGATAGATAGATAAATAGATAGATAGATAGATAGATAGATAGATATCATGCATGGACAAAAAGAGAAACAGCACCTGTCCATCCCGTGTACACATGTGCGGGACGTTGGGCCAAGCCATGGGATGTACAATACAGATAGACATATAGGTACCATGCATGGACAAAAAGAGAAGCAACATCTGACCATCCCGTCTTCACCTGCGCAGGACCTTGGGCTAAGCCATGGGATATACACTATATATAAATATACATGTATCATTCATGGACAAAAAGAGAAGCAACACCCGAGCATCCCGTGTGCATCTGCGCAGGAAGTTGAGCCAAGCCATGGGATATAGCGTTGCTGGATTTGCATCCGCAGTCCTTCAAGGCCAGACTCAACCTGGGGTTTGGTACCCTGAGCAGAAGGAGGCCCTAGCTGACCGCAGGGAGTTCCTCAAGTAAGACTCGGGCTCCTCTGTCTGTTTTTGTATCCACTGAACTGGGTGTGAAGGGTGTCATGGGGGTGTAAAAACGGGTGCAGAGGATCCAGCAAATTTGGGGGTCTATGGCACCCTTGTATTAACTGAACTGGGTGTGAAAGGTGTCATAGGGGTGTAAAAAGGGGTGCAGAGGACCCAGCAAATTTGGGGGTCTATGGCACCTTGTATTAACTGAACTGGGTGTGAAAGGTGTCATAGGTGTGTAAAAAGGGGTGCAGAGGACCCAGCAAATTTGGGGGTCTATGGCACCTTGTATTAACTGAACTGGGTGTGAAGGGTGTCATAGGGGTGTAAAAAGGGGTGCAGAGGACCCAGCAAATTTGGGGGTCTATGGCACCCTTGTATTAACTGAACTGGGTGTGAAAGGTGTCATAGGGGTGTAAAAAGGGGTGCAGAGGACCCAGCAAATTTGGGGGTCTATGGCACCTTGTATTAACTGAACTGGGTGTGAAGGGTGTCATAGGGGTGAAAAAAGGGGTGCAGAGGACCCAGCAAATTTGGGGGTCTATGGCACCCTTGTATTTGTCTGATAAGGACACATGCTGGGTGTGAAGGGTGCAGTGAGGTGCCGAGGATCCTGCACATTTAGGGGTCTGCGGCATCCTTGTACTGGGCTGATGAGGACGCGTGCTGGGTGTGCAGGGTGCAGTAGGGGTGTACAAAGGGGTACACAGGACCTCGCAAATGTAGAGGTCTACGGCACCCTTGTATTGGGCTGATTTTTGACCCATTCTGGGTGTGGAGGGTGCCGCAGGGGTGTAGGAAAGGGTGCCGAGGAACCCCTCAAGGTTGCAGTGCAGGTTGTGTTCAAGCATAACGTATAACGTGTCACGCTGTTGTTGTTACAGTGAAGGGGTAGGCCATATATATATTGCCAACCATTGTAAATTTACCATGTTGACAGCCATTGCAAATTTAGATCAATATAAATGATATATTGCCAGCAATTGCAAATGTATATATGTTTATGAAGATAAGAGAGAGAGAGAGAGAGAGAGAGAGAGAGAGATGATATATTGCTAACCATTGCAAGCTTGATGCTGACATATTGACATTGCACCAATCTGCTGCAGGTTTGCCGCCACTGGCACGCAACGCTTTGACCTGAACAAGTCGGCCTGGTCCCTTGAATCAGAACCTATTCAGATTGGAGGTTTGGTGTACTGGTAGGCCTCAACCAGTCGGCCTGGTCCCTTGAATCACAGCCTATTCAGATTGAAGGTCTGGTCTTTTGGTAGGCCTCTATTGATAATGACGTTTTGACGATATTCATATCTTGGTCCGTTCTGGTGGTGGCAGTGTTCCTTTGCACAGGTCTGTTGGTAGGTCTGGGGGTCTGTTGGTAGGCCTGGAGGTCTGGGGGTCTGGTCTGTTGGTAGGCCTCTATTGACAGAACCCCCGGAATCAGACGCTGTGCAGAATGGAGGTTAGATCTATCGGGAGACCCCAGTTGTCATCAATCGGAACTCAGTTGTCCTAAATTGGAATAGGCTGCTTGCTAACATCGTTGTATAAATGATGAACTCAACTACCTGACGCATCTGATAGCATTGGTAGTGGACTCAGTTTTTCTTTTGGTCTACGAGCAGCAGCTTGTAGGCAGCTCCCTGCGCTAGCCCCTGGGCCAAGTACTAAGCTAAGGGGGGTATTACAATTCGTTGCCAGCTGTTTATGCCAGTTTCCAGTTTCACTATCTTGCTATTGATTTAAACTTGGTCACGTGGCTCCAGCCAGCAATTTGGCGGGTCACCTTCTTCGTCAGCAAAATTAATTACCAGGAAAAATGTAATCGTTGTCAAAAACAATCAAAATCTATCAAAAATATAAGTTGTAGGTTTGACTCCCTCTGGTTTGGCTGAATAGAAAGCCAGTCCCTTAAGCCTATTGGGCTTTCCCTGGTCTGTAACATACTTGAACTTTTTATAACCTTTTTATTTATATACACTGATACACACCATACTATTATAGACCTGTGGTTATTTGAAACGGGACGTCTTCCGTCTCAAACACAGTTTTGTGAGATTCCGCTGTGTAGCATGTGCACTTTTGGGCCCAGCAAACGTACCGGTATTTATTTGCTCATGAAAGGCGTGCAAATGAATTTACCGCTAATGCAGCAGAACACAAACAGTTTGGACACGTATCTCTAAAAATAAAAGGAGGGCTAACTTCCACCCCAGTCCACCCCCAAAATGAGGTGCTTGGAATGCCCTGACAAATTGGACAAAACATCGCCATGAATCATGCCATTATATCCCCGTTAGCAGAAAAAAATTATCGGGATAAGTGAACATTTGGAGGCCTGGGATCCTCCTTCCTGTGTTATTGACTGATTTATATATCAGTCTCTGAGTTGGCATAGTGCACACCGGTACCTGCTCCCTCCTGGTCCCGTGTTGCCTGCCGCCAGGCCACAGGCTAGCTGTGGCCTGCACGTGACTGCAGTACATTGCAGTACACATCTCTATTCTATATGATTGCGCCTGCAGCGCTTAATAGCATCTTCTCCGCTATCATGCTTATACCGCTGTAAAGAACTTGCATTAAAAGGTTATGGGCCCATCACGCAAACTACTGCGCATGTGGAGGCAGATCAAGATCTCCAAGCCTTTCCCGCTGAGCCATCTGCATCCCACACTGACTCTGAGACAGGGCAGTATCCACCCACTCATGTGGAAGGAGATCAAGACCTCCAAGACTCTCCCCCTGCTGCTGAACCATCTACATCAAACACTGACTCTGAGACAGGGCAGTACCCACCCACTCATGTGACCGCCCCAGTGTCCATGGAGACCCTGCTGGAACTTACACCCTTTCCTTTTGCCATCAACCCCCCCCCCCCCCCCCCCCCCCTCCACTTCAGAGAACTTAATTGGAGAGACTGACAGTGACAGTGACATGGAAGGATTGCCAGACCTAATCACAGAAGAGGTCTACTCCCAACGCATGGCAGAACGTGCAAAAGGATTCCAGCCCCTGTCAGAAGACCAGCAAGTTGGGGACCCACCAGACATCCCCACTGTCTCTCCAGCCACTCAGCAACGTCACCTACTTCGAATCATCTCACCCACTCCTGATCTTCCCCAGCAACTGGACAACCTGACCCTGCAACAAGCCAGAGCAGAGATGGAACTTCTCAGCGACCAGATCAGGACCAACTATGAAGAGTACGATGGCCCCATAGATGGAGATGGACCACTCAAGCCATCTGATCTAGCCACAGCAACCACCTGGGAACAGTGGATCCTCCACAACAGCTCACCAGACATTGGGATCCCACTGGGAGAAGTCAACCAGAATGTCAACCACATCCACTTCTCCAACAACTCAAGACTCAGCCTGACCAGATTCGAATGCACCCTACACCAGCTGAACAACAGACCTGCCTCAACGTCTTTCACTATCAAGCCCAGGCCTCCACTTTCCCAACTCATCACTGCCTTCACCAGCAGGTTCCCAACCCTGCTGACTTCTGAGAAAGAGAAGTTCCCACAGAGATCAATGCACAGAAAGCCATCTGATGCCTATGCCCCTGTATTGAAGCACACTGCCAGACTCCAACAAATGGTGCAAGCTTATCCCACTGTCTCTACAACAGTCAGACCCACCTTACAGTGGGCCATCTGTCTCTAGGCTGCCATGACCAGTGCCCATGTATATGCTCTCTCATTTCGACCCAAAATGATCATGGACCCCAGGAGCTGTGCCTACCCTGGGGGGAAAGTGCTGTGTGTCAACCACCTCAGTATGGACTGGAGCCCCATGGACTTCACCTTCATCAACATCCTTTCTTCCCCAAGCCTGGCTACCAAATCATTTGATGAGTTCCTTGTCCAAGTCTGCAACCAGCTTGCCCTGGATGGATTCCCCACCCTGTCAGGAACATAGTAAACTAGTTAATTGATTGCTCTCCTTCTGTCGTTTTAGTCCTGAACACTATAGAATTAATTATAATTTTTTGCCTCATGTACTGCCCATGTACTCTCACAGGGACCAAATCTTAATATTTAAAATTACCCTGGCCTAAACCAGATGTCTGACATACCTCAATTTAGGTTACAGCCCTTCAGCTATCCACCCAAATTATGGGGGGACTAATTCAGGCATCATGTCTAAAACTTATCCTCTAGTCTCAAATCATGCACTTCTCGTAACCAAGGTTATCTCCACAAGCTTTAACCAAGCCTATCTGCAGTTTCCTTCCAGCTTCCCAGCAGCCTCTCTGCAACCTAGCCTGCAGCCTATCTGCAGTTTCCTTCCAGCTTCCCAGCAGCCTCTCTGCAACCTAGCCTGCAGCCTATCTGCAGTTTCCTATCAAGGCCAGCTACCCCAGTAGACTGACATTTCTTTGAAGACCTCTGCTAATGTGATTTTTTCATATCAGATATTAGCAACTCTCTCAAGGTCTTACTAGCCCTTATATTATTATTTCCTTATGCCCCTCAGTTAATTCCAGGGATTCTTGAGCTCAAGAATACCTTGAATTGGGGGGGATGTTATTGACTGATTTATATATCAGTCTCTGAGTTGGCATAGTGCACACCGGTACCTGCTCCCTCCTGATCCCGTGTTGCCTGCCGCCAGGCCACAGGCTAGCTGTGGCCTGCACGTGACTGCAGTACCTTGCAGTACACATCTCTATTCTATATGATTGCGCCTGCAGCGCTTAATAGCATCTTCTCCGCTATCGTGCTTATACCGCTGTAAAGAACTTGCATTAAAATCCTGCAATTCCCCCATACCCATGCCCAAACGCGCCCTGTCCCCATGTAATAGCTATGTAACCAAGTTCAAGTTCAAGTTCCAGTCCCCATGGCCACGCACAGCAGTATTTCCTGACCCATGAACCTTGCAGCGTCAGGGTACTTCAAATGGCCAAATTGGCCAGCGCTTTAGCACACTTGAAAACAGAAAAACTGCGCTTTGTAGTCCAAAAAGCGCAAAAAATGCTTGCTGCGCCCACAGGAGGTTGCAAAAAAATGCGCTTAAAGCGCAGAGGGGGTCAAAAAGTCAGCGCTCAAAAGCGCAAAAGCGCGCGCTTTGAATTACCCTGTGCAGCGGGGCTTCCTCCCAATCCTCCGTAACCAACAGTTGGCAGTACATTTGGCAGTACAGTTGAAGTGTTCGGTATACTTGACTCCCACACATCTCCCATCCTAGACTGTCACCTGTGAGCAAAAACAAGTCCAACAAAACTTTGCAGATTCCGAGTCTCCCCCCCTTGTAAACTCCTATCCCGCAATTCTGCACCCCCTTGGTCCGGGCATGGATCAAGAGGACCCAAAACAGGGTTCTTCAGAGGACCCCGGCTCTGCTGCCTGACGCAACTGATTGTACAGCCTGCATCCTGCGATGCAACCAACGCTTCCATCTGGTCAACTGACCCTCCCTACGTTGCGTCCTGTGACGCAACAGACTCTTCGACGTTGTGTCTGCGACGGGGACGCAGCGTCCTGAATAACCCTGTGTGTGACTACATGATGAGGTACTCAGGAATACAAGGTTTTTGCCGGGGGTTTGCGTAATATTCTTGAAATTTAACTTAAACTTGGTTACATAGCTTCACCCCTCACCTCACGCCACCCTCTCAACCCTCACTCGGTGGGCACCGGATCAGCAGGACCCAGAAAGGAATTCAAATTGTTCAAAAGTGACCATGTCTCGGTTTGTGGCATAATAACTTTAACTCGAGCAGATGTCGCTGTCAACCGCCATGGTAGCACTGCCGAGGTAAAGTAGCAGCCCGTTCTCTCCTGCCAGGGCTCCCTTACTACCTCGCCCCACCAGGCATTATCATAACTTAACTCTAGCAGCTAAATTGGGCGCTCCATACACACATGCCGAGCCTTTATTTTCAGCTACTTGGGTCTGCAGCTGCCTAGAAGCTGCTCTGCGCCGCCCCAAAACAACAAGGAGTTCCATACAAACATGCCGAGCCTTTATTTTCAGCTACTTGGGTCTGCAGCTGCCTAGAAGCTGCTCTGCGCCGCCCCAAAACAACAAGGAGTTCCATACAAACATGCTGAGCCTTTATTTTCAGCTGCTTGGGTCTGCAGCTGCCTAGAAGCTGCTCTGCGCCGCCTGAAAACAAACATGCCGAGCCTTTATTTTCAGCTACTTGGGCCTTACTACTACTTACTGTCACGTTTTACAGCCTGCATGCAGCAAACATATCAGGGTTTGGGTCATGTCCAATAACATTCCTTGAGAACACTGTAAACCTTCTACAATACCTAATACCAACGCACCAATTAAGTACTGGTATGGGCACAAGAGTGCGCTATACCATACAAATGGTGCAAGGGATTTACACCGAGTCCTTGTGCTAGAAACAGCAACCATATTGGGCTGCATGTTGATTGGTGGGTGGGTGGGTGGGCCAGTTGGTGGGCTGGTTGGGCTGCGAGTTGCTTGGTGGGTGGGCTGGTTGGGCTGCATGTTGGTTAGTGGGTGGGCTGCTTGGTGGGTTGGTGGGCCGGTTGGGCTGGTTGGGCTGTAGGTTGGTGGGTGGGTGGGCTGCTTGCTGCTTCCTCTTCTTCTTCTTCTTCTTCTCACGATACAGCATTTCCCTTGCCTTTCTCTTCTTAGCTATTTGCTGTAATTCTAATTTTTTCTGAGTCTGCCTCCTAGTAATGACTTATTTATAGGCTCACTACACCAGCACCTGCATTGGGGCAGGAACATTGTTCTGGTTGCATGGGGCTCAGGCAAATGGTAGGTGCATGTCTGGGCATGCGCTCAGACATGGGTGAAGTACTCCTGTGACTTTTAAGGCTGCACCAAATGAGGCGAGGCATATATTTAGGGGCCGGGCGCGCGCAGCATCGGCGCCACATCGGCAGAACAAGTGGATATATTGATGCATTCAGCTACTAAGCTACCCAAAAAGTGTTTTTGACGTCATCACGTCGCATCGCCTCGCATATCTCGACAATTCAATGCACACAGTGCATGAGCAGGTGACCATCAACCTCTAACCGTCGCGAACCACCATATGACGACCTCGGCACGTGCCAGCACCGCGTCGTTGAGGACAATTCGAGTCACAAAGGGATAATGGCTTATAAAAGGAAGTTATCCTTGCTAATGCGAAGAGAAAGTATCGCAGCTGCGCTTTCACGAATAATTTATGACGCACCAACCTCAGCCAACATTTCACCGTGCACTTGCCCACCTGCTTCGCCTCAGCTTGCGCGCATACCCTCTGATTGTCCTTCGGCCACATTTCTATCTCGAATAGAAGGGGGCGAGGTGGAGTTTCGATGGAGGTGCCTCGCTCTATGCATTCATAAGACGCGTTATATGGATAGTATTCACAGCATCGAAGCGTTCGAGCAATCCGTTGTGAATGAGAAGAGAAATGGTAAGTGGAAAAAAACTGAGAAAACTTAGAACCTATGCTGTACCGCTTATAGAAAATACTGCTGTGCCCATGCCCCACGCATCGCGTTCTAGTTGCTCCCCTGCTACATTCATGCTTGAAATCAGGGGACGAGGTGGAGCTTGGAAAAAGAGATTTAGGAAACTTTCTACAAAGACAGATGGACAACGACAGAACGACTGAGACATGAAGACATGCCGCGGGTGCCGTACTGCCGGGTCTGGACAAGTTGCCGTGCGCACGGGAGTCACGCCCCCCGATTCGTGTTGCAAGTTGCAAAGGATATTGTCAATATTGCTGGCAGCACTGCGTTCTGCTCGTCTGCCCTATGAATCCCGGACAATCGATAAGCTCATCTATGGTACATCGCTGACTTAACGGGTTTTATTCACTCTGCTGATCGTTGAATCGCGCATGTGCGAGAAATGATACACGCGGGTCGCTAGGATGATGCTAATTCCCATCGATTGCCGAGAGGTCCATACTAATTGAGGCACAGTCAGCTTTTGGCGCTAAGCTCTCGAACAGCATTCGAACGAGAATCATTCCCGTAGAGGGACATATAGGTCCATTCTTCCATCAACGCTCTTGCTCAACTCAACAAAATCCTGTGGCCTATTGCTCTGAATCCGGCTTACATGATCACCCCGACTTCAAGCTTCGTCTCCTCCCACCCCTGGGGCGCATCTACATAACTCGCACGATGAGATGATGGGGCCACATGATCACCTCCCCCTTCCATCAGATTGGCGCGTCGCGTTGAGGACTGTGTCTCGGGAGACTCTATCAGCAATTGCCGCAGCGTTCGTCGAGTGTGTAGCTGATGGCTCGGCCGAGCTTCAATTGCATGAGAAGCACCACGGAGATTACCCTGTCGCCCCGAACTCAGCTTGCCACCCACATACGTTGGCCCAGCGACCTCAACCCACCCACACCCCTGTTCCCACCCACCTCCCTGGGCCCGGCCCCGCCCCACCCCCAGCCACAACTACTCTCCAGGACCGCAAGCACCCCCCCTTGACTCTCCATATCCCAACCCGAACAGCTTGGCAGTACACACAGCAACAACGTGCCAGCTGTGCCTGAGCGATACATCTCTCCCCCTCCATCCGCCCCCGGCGGACATGGAACTGGACCCAGGGATTGAGGACAGAGGGAATGGGGCAGAAGGCTGCGAAGAGTTTGAGTTGGTCAAGTGGCTACCCTGCTTTGGCTCAGGGCCAGCAAGCCACTGCAGTAGCAGGGGACGTGATAGAGAGGCTACCTCCCACCCGCATGCTACCTCCCACCCAAATGCCGCCTCCTACCCCTACCCAAGAGGCGTGGGGAGCATGCACGGGGAGGTGGTTGTGAACACGCATGTGCAGCATGATGTGTTGAGCATGAAAGGGGCGCAGAAGGTGGCGGTGGGCATGCATGGGCAGCATGATGTGGTAAGGAGCATGAAAGAGGTGCAGGAGGTGGCAGGGAGGGATATGGCGGGAGGGCAAGAAGGGAGGCCTGCAGCTACAAACAAGGCGCAGGCTGCCGCCAACATCCACCACAATGTTGAGGACTTGAGAATGCATCTAGACAGACTGAGCAGGTATGGTGATGGTGTGTGTGGGGTATGTGAGGGAATGTGAGTGTGTGTGTGGGGTGGGTGTGGGGGGGGCATGATGGTGGTGGTGGTGGTGGTGGGGATGGGAATGGGACTGACTGCCGCCGACATCCACCACAACGTTGAGGACCTGAGTCTGCATCTTGACCGACTGAGCAGGCATGGTGATTGTCGGTGTGTGTGGCAGGGTGGGGGGGAGTTTGGGGTGGGGGGAAGATGGGGATGGAAATGGGGATGCCCTTTGCGGTGGAGTGTGCATGGCCGGTGCTGGTGGTGGCGGAAATGGTGGAAGCGGTTGTGATGATGATGGTAATGTTAATTGTGGTGGTGGTGGTAAAGGTGATGGTGCTACTGCTGCTATTGATGATGATGATGATGGTGCTGGAGATTATGATGATGATGATGGTTACAGTCTGCTAGTGTTCCACCGGACTTATATCCCCCTCTACCATCACTCTCTCCTTAACCACCATCTTCACCACCACCAACCACAAACCACATACCAACCACCACAAAACTCACCAACATCCAACAACCACCCAACCACCACCAACCTCCACCCAACCACCACCAACCAACCACCACTCCCTTCACCATCACCACACCACACCACCGTCCAACCACCAACCAACACCACCAACACCAACCACCACAACTACCACCAGCCACCACCACCAACCACCAACCACCACCTGCTGCTGCAGCCCTCTGAGCTTTTTCCCCCATCAAGCAAAGCAGCAGACTCTATCGCACACCCTAAGTCACCCTACGCAAGTGGAGGCTGTGCCCCACCTGACTCATATCCACCTCTACCATCACTCTCACCCTCACCCTCACCTTCACCACCAACCACCAACCATCACTAACCACCACCAACAAGCTGTGCCCCACCTGACTCATATCCACCTCTACCATCATTTTCACCTTCATTCTCACCTTCACCACCAACCACCAACCACCACTAACCACCACCAACAAGCTGTGCCCCACCTGACTCATATCCACCTCTACCATCATTCTCACCTTCATTCTCACCTTCACCACCTACCACCAACCACCACTAACCACCACCAACAAGCTGTGCCCCACCTGGCTCATATCCACCTTTACCATCACTCTCACCTTCACCTTCACCACCAACCAACCACCACTAACCACCACAAACGACCACCAACAAGCTGTGCCCCACCTGACTCATATCCACCTCTACCATCATTCTCACCTTCACCTTCACCACCAACCAACCACCACTAACCACCACAAACCACCACCAACAAGCTGTGCCCCACCTGACTCATATCCACCTCTACCATCACTCTCGCCTTTACACTCACCTTCACCACCACCATCCACCAACCACCACCAACCACCACCACCGAGCTGTGCCTCACCTGACTCATATCCACCTGTGCCATCATTCTCACCTTCACACCCACCTTCACCACCAACCACCATATTCACCACGACCAACCACCATCACCTTCACTACCCACCACCCATCATCACCACCCACCACCCACCACCACCTGCAGCCTTCTCAGCTCCTTCCCCCATCGAGCTAAGCAGCAGCCCCTCTCGCAAACCTGGAAGCACCCTACGCAAGGGGAGGCTGTGCCCCTAGCCCCCGCAGACCTCACCACCTTAGCTGCAGTAGCCTATGTGCAGTGCTTTGACCCAACTCTGGACTGCCCACCGTCACCCAGTTCCAAGTCCCCCAGTGCAGAACCGATGGAAAGCAGGGAGCAGACTGAGCTGATGGACAAATCAGAGGAGCAGTTTGCGCCTCTGCGCTCCAAAATAGTGGAGGCCAAGGACCGAGTGGCAGCTATGGCTGCTACTGATGCCAAGAAGTCCGAGTCGCACGCCACGATGATGGTGAAGAGATACTTGTCTGATGCCTTAGACCTGAGTAGGCACGTGCAAGAACCCCCACCACTGCTGCCTGCCAGCTTCATGGATGGAGAGATACCCGCCCCCATGCCTGCCACCCCTCCTCACCAGCAGCACCAAGCCAAGCCACACCCCTGGGCTTGTCAAACCTCCTCACCAGCAGCACCAAGCCACGCCACTGCAGCACCAAGCCACGCCACAGCAGGACCAAGCCACGCCACAGCAGCACCGAGCCACGCTACAGCAGCTCCAAGCCACATCACAGCAGCATCAAGCCACGAAGCCCTCACACCGAGAATACAGGGAAAACAAACTGACTACGGAATTGGAATCAACTGCCCTCCTGCCCTCCTCCACACTCCGCCCTACCCCACCCTACCCACACATGCACCCCACCCCATCCACCCAAGTCTCGGCCCCAATGGCAGGCCGTTGCTGCCTCCGGGAGCTCAATTGGGACCCGTACTACTCCCAGCCGGGGACCTCCTCGTCCTGGGCCGGAGGAGCAGCAAATCAAGCGGCGTCAACTCCGGTCGCTTTCGACGCTCTACGGCCTCAGTAGACATCACTCAGGTTGAGGGCATGGGAGACTGGAGCAGCTACGACTCAGACTGCACTCACACCGACAGTTTCATGTCCGACCCCCTGGGCGTGCTGGACAACTGCCGCATCCACCCGGAAAGAGCATCCTCGGGGGTGTCCAACCCTCTCGCTGCCTCTCGCACGTCCCTCCGCACTAGCATGGACTACCTGCATAGCATCCCAGGCATTGCGGGGAGTGCAGGCAGTCGGGGAAGCCGGCGCTCCAGCCGTCGGTCCAGCCACCGCTCGCACCGTCAAGGCTCTTGCTCCAGTATGACTAGCGGGTATGACTCTGTCTGGACGCGCACAGACTCGTTCGCCTCGGAGAACATAGGGGGTTGTGTGATTATCCCTGTAGACTTGTCTCAGGACCCCCCCTGGCCCCCCTGATCCCCCTGTAGACTTGTCTCAGGACCCCCCCTGGCCCCCCCCTGACCCCCCTGTAGACTTGTCTCAGGACCTGGGTTGCAAGGTCGACGGTGGCCAGGGCAGTGGCCTGGTCGACGGCGACCAGGGCTCCACAGGAGCCAGTGAGAGAGACGGCCCTGACTCCCCTTGCCTTGACACCCCGCAACTTCCCGTCCAAAGACCCCCTCGTATGCCCTCTTCCCCGGGGTGGACCCCCGCCAAGGCTCAGTTGTCCAGGTATGTGCATCTAATCCACGCAGCACACGCCACAATACAACACAGCACACGGTGCACAGCACACAGCACATACCACACCTCAACACAACACACAACACACGACACATCACAACACAGCACACAGCACACGCCACATCACACCACAACACACAGCACACGCCACAACACAGTACATGGTACACGGCACACAGCACACGCCACACCTCAACACAACACACAACACATCACACCGCATCACACCGCACTGCACCATGTCACACCAAACCACACCGCACCGCACCAGACCAAACCACACCACACCAAACCACACCGCATTAAACCACACCAAACAACACCACACCACACCACACCAAACCAAACCACACCAGACCAAAACAAAACAAACCAAACCACACTGCACCAAACCAAACCAAACCCCACAACACCCACCAAGGCTCAGTTGTCCATGTATGTGCTGCACGGGATGGCACGATGAACACGCCCACCCAATAACACATAAACACACTCATTTGCAGGACTTGCGAGAACAACGCTCCCATCCACCACCGATTATCCATCAGCAGCAGCGCAGGCTGGGGTGACCCCCCACCCCACCCACACACACACACACACATGCACACACAAGCATACATACACACACAAACATACATACACACACACTCATTTGCAGGACTTCAAGCCAGAACAACGCCCCCATCCGCCACCGATTATCCATCAGCAGCAGCGCAGGCTGGAATGCCGACTCCAAGGAGGACAGGGGACTCTCCTCAGACTACGACTCAGACTACGAATCCTCCGCATCAAGCTTGTACAACTCTGAAGTGGACTCTAGGATCACGCCCTCTCCTCCGGTCTCCCCGCAAGACGATGACTATGGAGGTCATCCCCCCAGTCCATGGGATGCGACTTTGGCTGACAACCCCCCTGCTGACAGATCGCCCTTTCAGGTAACAGGCCGAGGACTTCCACCTTGTCATATTTGGAAGGAATAAAAAAAAGCAACAACAACAGCATTAACAACAGCAACAACAACAACAACACCAGCATTAACAACAGCAACAACAACAACAACAACAGCATTAACAAGAGCAACAACAACATCAACAACAGCATTAACAATAGCAACAACAACAACAATAGCATTAACAACAGCAACAACAACAACAACAGCATTAACAACAGCACCAACTACAACAACAGCATTAACAACAGCACCAACAACAACAATAGCAACAACAACAGCAACAACAACAACAACAGCATTAACAACAGCAACAACAACAACAACAACAACAACAACAACAACAACAGCATTAACAACAACAACAGCATTAACAACAGCAACAACAGCATTAACAACAGCAACAACAGCATTAACAACAGCAACAACAGCATTAACAACAGCACCAACAACAGCAACAACAACAACAGCTACAGCAACAGTGAATTACACGACCAATATTTTGTGTTTGTTTAGGATCGCTCATAATGGATTAAATTGTTGTTATGTTTATGATTATCCACTGATTTGGGTTACCAAACTTGAGAACCCATAGTATAGCTTTAGCTATTAAGCTTTCCCTTACAATAAATGAGTCTCAAAACAGACCCAAATGTCCGACAACAGCAGCAACAACAGCAATATCAAAAACAACAACTTGTCTGTATGATAGGCATTTTTAGAACCCGTAGCCAGGTTTGAGATTTCTGACCTGCCGCCTTGAGAGAGGCCGAGAATTATCATCTGTGCTGTTGCAAGGTAGTCCGAGCTCAGGCGCAGTAGCAGTATGCGGAAACAAAACCCACAGCTTCATTCCCCAGTGGAAGTGAATGGGAAGGTTCCTTCAACCTCACGTCCCGTGACAAGGCGTATCAAAACTTAAATTCAAATTTGATATGCATTTCAGGTAGCAGCTGGCATTTTCAAATTCAAATTCAAATTTTATGTTCATTTCAGGCGGCAGCCCAGCTGCTCGGAGAGTCAGGCATCACTGAGCAGCACAGACGCTCGGGCTATGAGGAGGCAGCCCGAAGAGAATTACAATCCAGCCGTGGAAGGGTGGCCCAAGCAAGCTTTAACTCTTTCATGTAGAAGCTTACACAAGGCTAATGTGGTGGCTCACACGTCCCACCTCCTCAGTGAATCAGGCATCACTGAGCAGCACAGAAGCTCGGGCTAAGAGGGTGCATCCCAAAGGGAATCACACTCCAGCCGTTGGCCCCAGTGCAAGAGAGAGAGAGGGTTCGTTACATAAACTCAGCAAGTCACTGCCGAGACTTGACAGTAGTACAGCCTGCCGACCATCCAATTTTATAACACGGAAGCACGCAAGCAAGCAAACAGGCTGGCCCCCTCAACCTTACGCCTTGTAATAAGTCGTCGTGTTTATTTATTTATAATCCCCGTTCAACGAATGGCTCAATGGTAGAGCTCCTTGAATGACGAAGGTGCCGGGTTCGAATCCCCACGGGTGTGCCTTAGTGTTCGTGGTCACTGTCAACCGCCATGGTAGCTTTATCCAGGTAAAGGAGCAGCCCGTTCCCTACCGCCGAAAGACGAGGCTCCCTTAAAACCACGCCCCACCAGGCGTTATAATTACTTTTTCATTAATACATGTATTTATTTACCACAACCCAGCCGTGGGTAGGTGGCCCAAGCAAACTTTGACTCGTTCAACTACAAGCTTACTCAAGGCCTAGACACGCCAGTAAGAAAGTTATAGCTGTTGACAGGATGCTCAAATGAGCTTGGACTCTTTCATTGAAGAACTTACACAAGGTCAAGTTAGTAACGAGGCAGTTAGCCCCTTTCAGTGATATATAGTGGCCTAATGGTAGACCAGATCGCTTGAGGATGAAGATTCGGGGGTTCGACTCTCCCTTCGGTCGATCTTGGCGTTGCAGGTCGTTGTCAACCGCGATGGTAGCTTGTCCAGTTGAGGTGGGAGACCGCTCCCCACCCGCGTACGACGGGCTCCCTTAACACCACGCCCCACCAGGCGTTACCATTACCTGTTTTTAACGAGGCAGTTGGCTTTGTGTGGTCGGACGGTCAGTCAGATTGGCAAACAAACGGACAACAGGGTTACCATCAGGGCTCCTGCCCCCCAGAAGGGGGGGCTCCGCCAATGAGCCACACTGCAGCTGTGGGTGAGATGCATGTGCCGAGATGCATGTGCCAGGTGTGTATGTGTAGATGTGGATTCTCGGCACATGCATCTCACTAGATACACAACTGGCACGTGCACAGCTTGCCTTGGGTGAGATGCATATGCCAGATGTGTATGAACTGAGATGCATCTGCCGTGATGTCAAGATGCCGATATGCATGTATGTGGATATATGTTCCAGACCAGGTGTAGCCAAACAGTCTAGAGAGAAAGCGAATTAGGGGAAAGGGAGAACATGAAATGTAGTGCACTGCCTCCGTACTTCTGCCGAGATGCGTGTATGTGGATGTATGTTGCAGTCTAGGTGCAGCCAAATAAAATGAGGTGGGCTGCCAAATAACCTGAAGAGGAATAGACCAAAAAGCTAAAGCGAGAAAGCTAAATAGAGGAAAGGGAGAATATATAATGTATTGCACTGCCTCCATACTTCTGCTGAGATGCATGTATGTGGATGTATGATGCAGTCTAGGTGCAGCCGTATATAAAGAAGTGGGCAGCCAAATAATCTGAAGAGGGGTAGCCAAATAGGATAAAGCGAGAAAGCTAAATAGGGGAAAGGGAGAAGATGCAATGTAGTGCACTGCCTCCATACTTCTGCCGAGATGCATGTATGTGGGTGTATGTTGCTGTCTGGGTGCAGCCAAATATAATGAGGTGGGCAGCCAAATAATCTGAAGAGGGGTAGCCAAATAGGATAAAGCGAGAAAGCGAAATAGGGGATAGGGATAAGATGCAATGTAGTGCACTGCCTCCATACTTCTGCCGAGATGCATGTATGTGGATGTATGTTGTAGTCTAGGTGCAGCCAAATATAATGAGGCGTGGCAGCCAAATAACCTGAAGAGGGGTAGGCAAATAGGAGGAAGCAAGAAAGCTAAATAGGGGAAAGGGAGAATATACAAAGTATTGCACTGCCTCCATACTTCTGCCGAGATGCATGTATATGGATGTATGTTGCAGTCTAGGTGCAGCCAAATATAATGAGGCATGGCAGCCAAATAATCTTAAGAGGGGTAGCCAAATAGGATAAAGCGAGAAAGCGGAAAAGGGGAAAGGGAGAACATGCAATGTATTGTACTGCCTCCGTACTTTTGCTGAGATGCATGTATGTGGATGTATGTTGTACTCTAGGTGCAGCCAAATATAATGAGGCGGGGCAGCCAAATAGCCTGAAGAGGGGTAGCCAAATAGGATAAACAGATATAATGCAATCAGAGGGGTGTAGACATTCTAAAGACATGCCCTGGTAAAAAAAAGATAACGCCTGGAGGGGCGTGGTGTAAAGGGGACCCTCCCGTACGCCACAGCTGGGGAAAGTCACCATGGCAGACATAGTAAGTGTCACCCTCCAGGCGGGAGGGACTCCTTCATGCGACATACATGCCCAGGTACTAGGTACTGGTATGCTTGCGTTTACAGTCCAGGGGGTAGCCAAGTAGGCTAAAAGGACTTGCCCAACCTTGTAATTAGGAGGGGCTAAACAGAAAAGGCACTGAGAACAAAATTGATAGAATAGAAGCTCATATTAAACTGGACTTAAAGGAAAGATCTAAAATGATCGGTAGCGTCAGAGTCCCGATTTTGTTATATGCTGGGGATATCGTCTGCATGGCAGGAACAGAAGCCGAGCTACAACAAATTGTCAATGCCGTGTCAGGTTTCTGCCTTGACTATGGGCTCACTATTAACTTGTAAAAACTGCTTGAACTCGAACTTGTTACATAGCTCCAGCCAGCACTCTGGCTGCTCGCTGTCTTCGGCAGTAAAAAACATTACTAGGAAAATGTAAACGCGAACAAAACACTTTTCTCCTCTTCTTCTGGACGAAAACACTACTGTGATGGTATTGTGGGGAAATAGGTCACATGCACCTGTCTTACTCAAACACGGGGGTGGAATAATCTGTTCTAGACCGGTTCTCCCGGTCCCACTAGAGTGTCCTAGTGCGCCAGGCTTCCCGCCTGGCAGCTCCCGCTGTAGTGCCTCTGCCCGAAAGGGCCGGCACCTAGCGGCGTCAGTACCTTAAGGTACTGACGCCTTTCCCTTCTTATACCTGCTCTGTCGCCTGACATGGCATCTCGCATATGTAAGCATACATTGCCCACAGTCCCTTCCCTGTGTCGTTTCAGTTATAACACTCCGGAAAGCTATATAATCCAACAAGTAGAGGAATATAAAAAACTAGGTATATCGTTCCACTGGTTATCAGGGTACTACAAAGCGCGCGCGGCACCCCAATTTTGCGCACGCTTTTTGAGCCCCAATGCGCGTTCCTGCGCAGTTTTTTCACCCCCCTGTGGGCGCACCGCGCAGTTTTTGCGTTTTTTGCACTACAAAGCGCTGACCAATTTGACGTTTGTGCGCTCAAAGCGCTGACCAATTTGACAAAATGTAGTACCCTGCTGGTCATCAGGGCCGGTGCAAGGAGGGGAATTTATGATTAAGTCTGCGAAAGCAACAATGCTTGGATCGATAAACCACGCAAAAAAAGAGGGCATCAATGACCCAACTATACTGTGTAGATTGTTTGATAGCCTCATAGCACACACACTACTATATGGATGTGAAATATGGGGGCACAGCTCAAAGCTAAGACGTGAAGCTGATATGCTCTTCTCTTGGTTTCTGAAGCAGATTATAAAGATTCCGAACAGCCCAGACACATGGGTTACCTTGGCAAAGCTCCGCAGATGTCAAGGCAATATAAAAAACTCCTAGATAGGTAGAAACTAGAGCTTTTACTTAAGGCTATGAGCTGCAGCTTCCAGGCAGCCCCCCTGTCTGGCTATTCAGCCAAGCGCCATGAAACCTCGTGCACCAGAAAGCTGGCATTATTATTGGCTTTCTAGCACTGCTGGAATACTGGGACTTCGCCCTTTTGCTGGCTCAAGGAGCTGCCTGGAAGCTGGTGGGAAAAGCCGGAAACTTAAATTTCTGCCTTTCCCATTCACTTCCAGGCGGACTAATCATGGGTAGCTTAAATGCCGTATGGTATGTTCATATGTTACAGTCCAGGGGTAGACCAAGTAGGTTAAACGCTACTCCACAGTCCACACTCCTCTCATACCGGTATACCATATCAATGATATCATAGATGAACACGTCGATGAAAATTGTCCTCCTTCACGGAATCGGTTTGGATTTGGGTGTGTCCTCCATGGATTGGACTGGATTGGATTGTAACATGTTTTTCACCCAACTCGGGGCTGATCACCGTCTTCCAATTCCAATCCCCCCCCCCCCCCCCTTGCATGCGATACCCACAGAACCCTGGGGGCAAGCTATGCGGATAAGATAGTTCAATATTTGTCCAGATTCTCCCTCGTGGTCGTGTTGTTTTCCTGTGTTGTCCTGACCAGCGTGTTAATAAAACCATAAGACTGGGTGGGATTGGAGTGTAACATGTTTTCCAGCCAACTCTGGGCTGCTTACCGTCTCCCAATTTCAAGTCCCCCCGTGCGATACCCACAGAAACCAGGGAGCATACTAAACGGATTAGATAGTTAAAATACTTGTCCAGGTCCTCCTTCACGGTTGTGTTGTTTTCTTGACTTTTCCTGACCAGTGTATCAAATTAACCATACACTGGTCAGTAATCCTGTTTTTTTAGTCCTTTCACAACTTCAAAAAAAGGAGTTGGTATGTGTCGGGACTCGGGAGACCCACCTCCTGGCTTGAAATACCTTTAACAACTTAAAGAAACGACTATTAGATCTGTATTAGCCGTGTATTAGATCGTTTTTCTTTCTTCAGCCAGCTCTGGGCTTGCGACGCTGCTTAGGACTTGTTTCACCTGCGGCCACCGAAGAAGCCGGAGGCGGCCGGAGGCGGCCGGAGGTGACACCATGGGGGCAAGAATCCCGACAAGCAACTTACGCGAAGTTTCCCAGAAGGGAAGCTTGATGCTGAAATGGTCGGTAAGACACAGGTCTGACAAGACGAAAATTCGAAGGTTCAATTATTATAATTCGAAGCTGAAGGTTGCTTTCCCAGAACTATGAAGCCCTGCTCGGATCCGGGTCGAAATCCTAGCCCCCCCCCCCCTGCCCCCCCCCCCCCCCCCCCCCCCCCCCCTAGGTAGCTTCAGTTGTGCACTCAAGAGCAGTGTAAAGTCGAGAAGTTGCTTCGAGTTCAAAGAGGCTGCTCGCAGCATAAAGAAGTAGCTCGTTGAAGTAGCAGATGTTGGTGCTTGCTAGCCTGAAAAAAACAAATTCGATGCAGCTCCGCAAATTGGCGGAGAGTGATCGCGACGGAGCAACAGGTGGCAAGGGAAGCGAGGAGAAGGAGTTAGTTACGCGACCCTTGGCTGACGTGTCAGGCTTCAAGTTTTTCGGTCAAACAGACAAATGGGTAACCCTGGGGGCTCCCGCCCCCTTGAAGAGGGGGCTCCGCCAAAAAAACCCTGCGGGGCATCACACTTTCAGTCCCTACGGGACTGCTGAAGATCACTCTTCAGTCCCTATTATGTTGCGGTTTAGCCCCCCCCAAGGGCAGGGGGCACCCGGGGGGGCACCCCTCCCCAAGGCCCCTCCCCCCCTCCCTGCCCCTCCCCCCCGCCCCTCCCCTCGGCCTTCGATAATCCATCTCTCGTGAGGCGACCAATCATACCTGAATCATGCGTGCTGTTCGACCAATGTTGCCTATAAGTGTTTCATCCAGCCTGCAGAATCCAACACGGAAATTCTGAGACTGGTTTCTGCAAGCAAGCTGAGATATAATCATTCTCCATTCGGATCGAACAGGCAGGATGCTCGTCAACGTGCAAGAATCCGGCCTGGAGGTCGGCACCGCCACGCAGGAGTCTCAGAACTCTCCCCAAGTTGGGCTAATCCCGTATTGGTACATCCCCAGTTCCTGTGTTGACACTCTGCTTGCCGCCATGGACTCGAAGACTCGACAGGCCTTTCGGGCTGTCAGCAGCAGTGGTCGACAGAGCGTCCATGCCTACACCACAACTCTGAGTCTGAAATCCTTGCCGGTGAGTTCCTGCAGGGGTACAACTTGATAATGGATCATTGTCATCAAAGCGTCCATGTCTAACACCACAAATTTAAGACTCAAATCCTTGCTGGTGATGAGTACCTCTGGCTGGAGCACATATTGATAGTGACTAATCACACTGCAATTTGTTTTTTGGGGGGGGGGGGGGGGGGGGGGGGGGGGGCGGTCTTCGATGTCCTTTTCCACACCCAGATGGCAGTCTTCCGACCCAGAATGCACCCTAAAAAGCCAAATAAAAGGTTGCTGTAGTCCTGTAGACCTCCCAATTCCCCAAATGTGCAGCGTAGTTGATGTGGCCATGTGGGGCCACATAGAGCCGGCATATTTCCACCAGACCAGCTGAGAACTGTGCCATAGTTTTCTACACTGTCCAAGGTTGAGAGAGAGCTGACAATTGTGTGTTGTCTATCTGTGGCCTGTGGCTGTATTGGAGGGCTTACATACATTAAAAAATCAGCAGGACTGGAAAGAGGTTTCTATCAGCTTCCTGATGAACTATGTTGATATAGGTTTGGCTGAGTAGCAAGCCAGGGGAGCTGCCTAGAAGCTTCTGCTGGTATCTGAAAAAAAGCTATGGTCCTGCACCCTCTATTATACATCCTTAAGGCCTGAAAAACACACCGCTCTTTTGTTCATTTGGGCACAAATTCAAACAAAATTTAAAGGGTGTATTGGCAAATTTGCTCCATATCAGATTGCACCCTTTCAAGCCAAACGAAGGGGTGCCGAAGACTGGCCAAAGACTCTCTAAAGTAGCAGTGTATGATTAACCCTAAACCTGATTTTATAATAAAGATGCAGGGGGGGGGCAACTTCAAACCAAAAATACACCATCCCTCAACTTTGTAGATATCATAGCAAGGATGAAGAATCAGGTTTTATTTCTTAATTTGGCCCAGTAAAAAAAAGTGTTGGTCCTCAAAAGTTTGGGGCTGCGGGGGGAGGGGGGGGTTGAGGAAAAAATCTGACACTTCAAAAAAATAGGTACTTTTCAGCAGGGGGTCGCGAGGAAGTTTTTTTCATATATCTGCGTCGGAAGTTTTTGTAATCTGCCTATCCCCCTCCCCCCCCCCCACCACCCCCCACCCACCCACCCACCCAAAGGCCCATATCTTCTACAGAAATTATAATTAGGGGGTCAAAGTAGGGTCTACAGTGACCCTCTTGACGAGCTCTATCCATTTGTGGTCTTACATTTGGGTTTGATCAAAGTTTGACAACATGGTCAAGCAAGCACCCTTTCCTAGCCCTGATTCTGAGCTGAGCCAGCAAGTTTTGGTGTTTCAGAATTTGAAGGTGATGTTAAGCCTAAGTTTCATGCCCGAGTACCCTCATTTACCCAATAAGTTTGGGGAGGAAATTCTGAGTTGCTGGTTTGGTCCAACTTTCACACTTGGTGTACTTAGATCCTGTGGAGGTCACTACTCGAGCACCACCTCGACGTATTAACTCGTTCTCGAATACAAGCGCAGATTCGGAATGCTCTCGTCAAGCCAGTTTCATAGGTATTATTAACTTTGTCAGATTCTGTCTGGTGAGGAAGTTACGGAGATATTTCCGAAACCGGCTCGACCCACGTACGAGGATCTGCCAGGTCACCAGGTGCCTCGACTTGGATCTAGGTGACCGCGCCTCCATATTTGTCGGAAACAACTGCGGATACGGAAAGATCTCGTCGAGCTTGTTTCGTAGGTCTGCTAAACTTAATCAGAGACCCAGTGCTGAGGAAGTTTTAGCCTCTAACAGTTTTCACCAGAGGAAATTTCTGAAAGCGGCCGGACCCCTCCCCCCCCCCCTCTTTTTTTGAGGGGTCTATATCTACCCCCTCCCCAACACTTTTCGACCCTTTTTGATGGTTGCTAACGACCCCTTCAGGCCCTATTTCCAACGTGCGGTACGTGATCAGCTTTTCAGCGCCCCCCTGCTTTTCAGGCGCTTTTTATCTAGCCCTCAGAATGACATGGGAGTGGAACTAGGGTGTTCCTCTACTAAACACCAGTCCATATATGCCATTGGGGGAGAGATCCACCACACATTATGCCCAGTGTGTGCAAAGGGAGCGAGCTCAAATGCGGGTTGAGGCATCCCTAGTAGACGCGCCGGCATTGTTCTGGAGGATGGTGGTCGATGACGTCACCAACTAAGACCACATGTTGTAAAGGACTACATTGTGCCCATCAGCCATACATACATTAGTGATAATTGAAGAACTGATTATTTAATGCCCAATAGAAGCTTGGATTGAAGACCTGGTTACTGAATACCTGATTATTGAAGATTATTGAAGGTGGGCACATTAGAGGCCAAGGGGTCCTGACCCCCAAGCCCCACCAAACAATGAAACATTAATGATGATGATTTTCTATGCTTCAAACATCCCCAATGGACTCGAGACCAACTTCAATGTATAGGCCTGGTTGGGAAAAAACCTGCAATATGAGCATAATTAGACACCATAACACTAAGTTGTGGCTGAGATACTGGCTGTACAGTGGGTTCCGGAGCCGGGGGGGGGGGGGTCTGCACAAGGGTGCCTCAGCACTTTTGGGGGATGGTGTATTTCACTTTTATTTTTGCTCCCCCCTTATAAAGATGCTATTAAATTCAAAGCACGATTACATCTTCAAACTCACAATTTGAATGTTGAATCTGATTCAAGTACCTTTCGTTCTAGATGAACTTTCTTGCAGGTGCTGTGATGTGGTGGTTGATGGTAGAGGATGAAATGCATTTCATGTTATGTGGAAGACAGAACTGCCCAACAGGGCAGTGCTGGCCTTGCAGCTATCTGGGACTGCGTTCTTTGATCGCTCTATTGTGTAATATACTATGCCAGTCAACCTTAAGTTAGAGTGTCCTTTTTACTCTGAGGATAGGAATTTTTGTTTTTGAGGAACTGAAAATTGAACTTGGATTGGTCAATAAAGACTCAAACATGAAGCTGGTCATGAATCCTGATTCCTTTAAAGGATGGACATTTGTAATGTATTTTATAAACAAATGCGATGTGAATCGCACAATTCAAATATCATCGCAATGGGGATATAACAATGATTAAATAATTGATAAAATAGTCAACATCTGTATGCCTTGCCACGGGGTGTGAGCTTGAAGGAACCCTCCCCCTAGCATGCACCGTACATACTGGAGAATAGCTTCTAAGATGTTTTTTTGGTTTGGCTATTGCGCCTGAGCATGGGCTACCGCAGCACGGAGGGAAGTTCTCTGCCTCTTCCAAGGCGGCAGATCTGAAATTTGCGAACCTGGCGAGTGCTTGAACCGATTTAATTATTACATAATTGTAGAATTAAATTATCACTATAGCACGAAGTCAGGGCCCTCGTCGGGAAAACGATTGTTTGTGGTTCAGTTCAGTCCAGTTTGTTTTCTGTTCCGCCCCCCCATCACTAGTCTCCCGCGGTCGGGCACATGCCGATTGTTGTTATTGGCCTAAATAGGCTGGCCTTTGTTCCTTTTGTAGGAGCTCCTAATCCTCTAGAGGTAGGTGGCTCCCTTATAGCCTCTGTCTACACAAGACTGTGACCCAAATACTGCCCTGAACCTGATTCTCCCCATTGATCATGTACTGACCTGGCCTGACCTATACCATGTTCTGACCTAACCTGACCTTATAACCAAATGCTTTTGCACTTCTGGGTTCTTGCCCCAACCTGCAGACACTAAACATGTCTGGTTGCCAACATATTTTGCATGTTTCTGCATTGGGATCCTGCCCGAACCTGCAGACACTGGACCTGTCTAATTGCTCATGGATTGTGGATATGTCTTCAATGAGTTTTTGTCCCAACCTGCAGACACTTCAGCTATCTTGTTGCCCGCAGCTTGTAGACGTGTCTGCATTGGGTTCTTGCCACAACCTGCAAACACTAAACCTGTCTGGTTGCCCGCAGCTTGCGGATGTGTCTGTATTGGGTTCCTGCCCCAACCTGCAGACACTAAACCTGTGTAGTTGCCGTCACCTTGTGGACATATTTGCATTGGGTTCCTGCCCCAACCTGCAGACCCTAAACCTGTCTGGCTGCGAAAGGCTTGTGGACGTGTCTGCGTTGGGTTCCTGCCCCAACCTGCAGACACTGGACCTGTCTGAATGCGGAAGGCTTGTGGATGTGTCTGCATTGCGTTTGTGTCCTAACCTGCAGACACTTAACTTGTCCCGTTGCCGGCAGCTTGAAGATGTGCCTGCATTGGATTCTTGCTTCAACCTGCAGACACTCAACCTGTTTTGTTGCCCACAGCTTGCGGATGTGTCTGCATTTGGTTCCTGCCCCAACTTGTGGACACTAAACCTGTATGATTGCCAACAGCTTGTGGACGTGTCTGCGTTGGGTTCCTGCCCCAACCTGCAGACACTGGACCTGTCTGAAAGCGGAAGACTTGTGGATGTGTCTGCGTTGGGTTCTTGCCCCAACCTGCAGACACTACACCTGTCTGAATGCGAAAGGCTTGCGGATGTGTCTGCATTGAGTTTGTGTCCTAACCTGCAGACACTTAACTTGTCCCGTTGCCGGCAGCTTGTGGATGTGTCTGCATTGAGTTTGTGTCCTAACCTGCAGACACTTGACTTGTCCCGTTGCTCACAGCTTGAAGACGTGTCTGCTTTGGGTTCCTGCCCCAACCTGCAGACACTAAACCTGTCTGTTTGCTCACGCCTTGTGGACGTTTCTGCATTGGGTTCCTGCCCCAACCTGCAGACACTAGACCTGTCAGGTTGCGAATGGATTGTGGATGTGTCTGCATTGGATTCCTGCCCCAACCTGCATACACTAAACCTTAACAGGTGTGGCAGGCTTGTGAATGCGTCTGCATTGAGTTTGTATCCTTATCTGCAGATGATCGGCCAATAATATCGATAAGGCCATTGTTTGCTGGTGTACCGGACTCTCCGTATGTAGACAGCACAACCTGGCCTTATTGATTTGAGCACCTCGGCGCATATCTGCTTTGTCCAATCTGCTTATTGCACTGCCTTATTATCTTGCTTGGAATTGGCTATCTAAATGTATGACGGGTGGGGGTGGGGGGCTAAAACGAGAAATAAAAAACTACGTTACGTTGATGATATTTATTGTGTTGCTGCCTTTGATCATCCATGTTTCTGATATATGTTAAGTCCCCAATATTATTGTTCCTATATATACCTTCACCTCCAGATCTTGGGAGACCCCCCTGGAATTTGTGATGTGGGTTAGTCTTGGGTCAACACTTGTCTGCGAGTAACAATATGATTATCTCTATATACCGATATACGGCTTCGCACCCTAACCGGGACAAGTATTTAAACTGTCTAATCGGTCACATCAGGGGAGTTGAATTGGAAAACGGTGAGCAGCCCAGAGTTGCAGGGTGTGTATTTTAACGATGTGTCGCTATTAGCGACGAACCCCATCGCTTTGGAGATTGGCCTTGGATAGCGATGAAAGCGATTTGAGCGATGCAGCTAGATCTGGCCCTCGAGTCCCAACTGGCCTGGCCCAGGCCGCCTAGGAGCTGAATTGGCGTGGAACTCCTCGAATTTCTGGCCTGGCCTCCCCCCCGCCCCTGGCTGCCCCTCCCGCCCATGCAGTTACACCCACACGTGGTAGCTCTCGCCGTAGTAGTAGTAAGAGGTCAAGCCCTGGCTGGCAGATACATGAGGGGTCGAGTGCGAGCTGAAGCCTCGTTACTGTTCTCGAGGACAATATTACATTCCCATCTATCTGTCGAATATTCCAAGGATGCTCCCTGATAAGAGAAAGACAGTTCCCCCTATGGGTCATGGCCAAACAGATGTTTTGCAGACCATGCACCGAGTTTACTTGCGTAGGCTGATCGACTCGATTGAAAAGCTCGAAAACCCAAATGAGTGGGTAACTGCGCGCGAAGCAGGAGCTCCAGGCGTTTAGATTTGTGATAGCACAGTTCCGATACACAACGCGGAATCAATACTTCGCAACTTGGTCCAATCAGGTAGGTTGAATTTGCAACCTGGCCTTTGTCTTTCAGCATGATCAAAGCTTGCCGCAAATATAGCGCAAGAGCGGTAGGCAGATTGGTGGGACGGGAGTATGTGCATGTTGGTGGGTGGTTGGATCGTGGTGTGTGTGAGGGTGGTGGTGGTGGGGGTGGGTGGGGTGGGGGGGGGGGGGAGAGAATAGAAGGGCAAGGGAGTTGATCTGGTGGAGAGTGGCGGGGGTAAGCAGTAGTTCAGGGGATAGATTAATCATCTGCACTTATGGATTATGTGTGTAATTGGGGGGAAACTAGACCAGACCTAGATCCACTTAAGCTTGGCCATACTCGGCTAAGTTAAATTATGAGTTGGAATATTGAAAATAGCTGTGAAAAGCTGCTAACGGAGACCAGCCAGATGGCTCCTGAACCAGAGTAGCTATGGAAAGGGGGGGCTTCAAAAACGAAACAAACCCTGCAGAGTTGGCTGAAAAACCATGTAACGTAACAATCACATCCAATATATAGGGGGCTTTCATCCACAGTTACATACAATCATATGTATGTGCATGTACCGGTATAACGGTATGTTGCAGCCCCAGGGGTAGCCAATCAAATAGGCTGAACAGACTCACCCAACCTATATCTTGAACTTGAACTTGGTTGCATAGCTTCGGACAGCAATTTGGCTGCTTTGAGTGCTCGAAGTTTTGGCAGGAAAAAAATCTACTTCCAACCTATATCGCCCAACTATCAAGATCAACAATATTGAAAACAAGATCAGCAATATATTATTAGGACATTCTTACCTCAATAAGTTCTTGATGAATTGGTCTCTATGTATGTATGTGCTCCCTAGTTTCAGTGAAAATAATAAGGGATAGTATTGCCAAGGGGGGGAGGGGGGGGCTTGGAATTGGAAGACGGTGAGCAAACCAGAGTTGGCTGGAGAACCATGTAACATTTCAAATTATTATTATACATACCGGTATCACGAGCAAGTCAGCAAGGTATTTGGTCACATTTGTACGTATGGTGCGGAATAGGGGTAGACAATTAGTCTAGGACTTGCCCGACCTCAAATTATCATAAACTATCCGCAGGGGATATTATCAAACATTGTAGCACGACCTTAGGGCCCCCGCTGGTAAAAACAATGCTCAAAGTTCAGTTTGCCAGTGTTTGTTAGTTTTAGCCCCTCCTGATATCATGGTTAAGCAGGCCCCTTTGGCCTACTTGGCTACCCCTGGACTGCTACAACATACGTACACGCACTAAACGATCTGGTCCCCAATAAATCGTAAGGGCATTTGGGAGGAGCGGAGAACAAGGACACACAGGGACACAGTGTGTTAATGTAAGATTGTTACAACGGCATAGGCTCGATAGAGGAGAAGATACTATTAAGCGCAACAGGCGCAATCATATAGAATAGAGATGTGTACTGCAGAGTACTGCAGTCACGTGCAGGCCACAGCTAGCCTGTGGCCAGGCGGCAGGCAACGCGGTACCAGGAGGGAAAGGTACCGGTGTGCATTATGCCGACTCAGAGACTGATATATAAATCAGTCAATAACATCCCCCCCAATTCAAGGTATTCTTGAGCTCAAGAATTCCTGGAATTAACTGAGGGGCATAAGAAAATTAAAAAGATAAAAGCTAGGGAGACTTGTGGTATTTCTAGTAGCTGAAGGGGAGGAAACACTTTAGCAGGGGTCTTCAAAGAAATGTCAGTCTTCTGGGGCAGCTGTCTAGGGTAGGAAAACTGCTGGTAGGCTGCAGGCTAAGTAGCAGAGAGGCTGCTGAGAAGCTGATAGGAAACTGCAGATAGGCTGCAGGCTAGAGCAGATAGGCTGCTATGGGGCTGGACTAAATACTGCAAAAGGGCTGCAGATATGCTGCAGGCTAGGTAGCAGGGAGGCTGCTGGGAAGCTTGTTCAGGAAATTCCAGGCTTGGTAAAGGCTTGTGGAGATATCCTTGGTTACGAGAGTTGCATGATTCGAGACTAGAGGATTTGTCTTAGACAGGATGTCTGGACTAGTCCTCCCATAATTGGGGTGAGCTACATAGGTTGATCCTAAATTAAAGCACAGACATCATAAATTTAGAAGGGGGCAGCCTGTGGAAGTACATGGGGCAGTACAGGTGGCAGGTAATCTAATAAATTCTAGAGTGTTCAAGTCTAATTCAACAGATGAAGAGCAATGTTTGTAACTAAATTAGGTGCTGGGGAAGCCATCAAGGTCAAGCTGCTGGCAGATCTGGGCAAAGAACTGGTCAAACGACTTGGGGGCCAGGCTTGGGGGGGTAAGGATGTTGATAAAGGTGAAGTCCATGGGGCTCAAGTTCATGCTAACTAAGGTGGTTGACACACAGCACTTTTCCTCCAGGATGGGCACAGCTCTTGGGGTCCATGATCATCTTTGGTCGGAATGATAGTGCATAAGCATGTGCATTGGTCATGGCAGCTTGAAGGCAAATGGCCCACTGTAGAGTAGGTCTGGCTGTGGTGGAAACAGTGGGGTAGGCTTGCACCATTTGCTGGAGCCTGCTATTGTGCTTGATGATGGGGCTATAGGCATCAGATGGCACCTTGTGCATTGACCTGTGTGGGAACTGTTCCTTTTCAGAAGTCAGCAGGGTAGGGAAACTGCTGGTGAAGGCTGTGATGAGTTGGGGCAGTGGAGGCCTGGGCTTGATGTTGAAAGCTGGTGAAGCAGGCCTGATGTTCAGGTGGTGTAGGGTGCATCCAAATCTTGTGAGGCTAAGCCTGGAGTTGTTGGAGAAGTGGATGTGGTTGACATTCTGGTTGACTTCTCCCAGTGGTAGTCCAATGTCTGGCCACCTGTTGTTCAGTATCCACTGGTCCCAGGTAGTTGCTGTGTCCAGATCAGATGGCTTGAGTGGTCCGTCCCCATCTATGGGGCCATCATATTCTTCATAGTTGGTCCTGATCTGATCACTGAGGAGTTCCATTTCTGCTCTGGCTTGTTGTAGGGTTAGGTTGTCCAGCTGTCGTGGAAGAGATGGAGTGGTGTCTGGAGGGTCATGTACTCCTATTCCAGGGTCATCCTGCTGAATGTGAACCTCCTGGTGGATGAGCTCTGGCATGTCATCACTGTCAGTACCACTGGCAGATTCTTCAAAGTTGCCTGCAGTGGGAGGGGTATGGTGCTGGCAGAAAGGAGGGGGATGGTCCTGGAGGTCTTGGTCTGCCTCCACATGAGTGGGTGGGTACTGCCCTATCTCAAAGTCAGTGTGGGGTGCAGATGTTGCAGAGGTAGAGGGGGGATCCTGGAGGTCTTGGTCTGCCTCCACATGAGTGGGTGGGTACTGCCCTATCTCAAAGTCAGTGTGGGGTTCAGATGGAGTAGAAGTAGAGGGGGGAACCTGGCAGTCTTGATCAGCTCTACTGGGGGAAGTCTCGTGAGTGGGTGGGTACTGCCCTGTCTCAGAGCCAGTGTGAGTTGATGGAGTCTTGGTAACTATCATGATGTAGGCAATGGGAGGACCCACAAGGATAGAGGGATTACTAGTAATGACTGGGGAAGTTCGGGTGAGGTAGAGTCCATGCCTTTTGGGGCATGAGAGGAGCAGTTTGGTACCAGATGGTCTTGGGATGGAGAGGATGGCTTGGGTCTTGGACAGGTGTACTTGGAGGTCTGGACACAGGCTGGTGGCTGCATTAGTGCTAATGATGTTGGGCATGTTGCAGTCAGCAAGGAGTACACCGTTCAGGATGATTAGAGTTCTGTCATGGCCCTGGATCTTGGCCTTCCCTAATCTGTTTGCAGAAGATAGGTGGAGAGTCTTGATCTGCCAGCTGCAGCCTAATAGGCTGTGGAAGGTCCTGAATGTCATGCAGAAAGGAGATGTTACTGGTCGCATGAAAGTGTGCTGCAGTATCTATGATCCATTCCGTCTGCAGTGCTGCCTGTAAAACTTCTCCATCATCCTCTATAGTGCATTCATCATCAGCACTTATTTGTCCAAAGAATGCTGTATCAGCCAAGGGGTCAGGTGGCAAGGAAAATGAAACAGACTTGCCTCTGGTTGGTATAGCAAATCTCATGGGCTGGAGGTTGTCTTCATCCAGTGCCAGGGACAGGAAGTTGTGCTCTTCACCCTCACTGTCAGAGTCGGAGGTTGAGGTGGACTGATCACCGTCAGCAACATGGGCATGGCATGGCGTCCCCTGATTTGGTATCTCCTGGGCGTTGCCTCCTGTCACTGGTCTTCTTGGGAGTCTTCTTGTCGTCAGAGTCCTTGTCATCTCCTGATCTCTGCTTGGGAGGTGACTTAGATCCGTGGTCAGCTTCATCTGAGTCAGCTGGCTTGAAAGCCAGGTCAGTGTCCTCACTGGTGCAGTCTCTGGAGCTATGGCCTATTCCTCCACAGTTCCAGCAGGTCATCTTTCTGTAGGAGCTACTCCTGTCTCTGATAGGGAGGTTCCTACCGTTGTATGGTCTCCTGGCTCTGTATGCTCCAGCAGCTATTTCAGCCTCTTCATGGGATGGTGCAAGGTCAACTTGTTTCACTAGGCACCAGTTGAAGATGGCACTTTGGAGTGCAGCAAATGTGGTGATAGCTGTGGGGTTGAATTGGTTGATATACCCATCATACTCAGGGCGGGATTTCAGTCCCTTGACAATAAGGTTGAGAAAGGTGCTGGTAGTGTGATTTTCCGGAGTATGTGCAGAGCACAGAGACGAGGGGAAGACGGTAAGGATAAGATCTTTACAGTTAGATAAGCATTCAATCAATGCGCTAGGAGAAAGTACTGGGATGCCGCGGTACCTCATGGTTCCGGCATCACAGTCCGTGCCATAGCTGGCAGCGGCACAGCAGTACAGTGCAGCAGGGAAGAGTCCTGTGCACTCTAAGTCACTCTAGGTGAGCCGGTGAAACCCGGTGAATGACATCCCCCCCAATTCTTGGTATTCTTCATGTTGGAGAATTCCTGGAATTAGAGGAGTCTAAAGAAAACTAGAGGGACTTAAAATATTCATAGGCTGTAGTGCTATGTATGATAAAACTTAACTGACAGGTGGACTGACTTAAGAGGGCAGACTGAAACGTGTACATGTAAAGGGCAGGATTGGTCAAAGAATATCCTGCAGGACAGGGTCTCTGCTCAAGGCTAAACTAAATAGAAGAAAGCAGTCAGTAAAAGGTGCAATCAATCAATATCTAGGGAAAAGCTTGAACTTTGTATCTGTCAGGAAATCTAGCAAGGGCTCAGAGGGGCTACAGAGGCATGTGTCAAGATTAGTCAAGCTTGATCTTTCCAGTGCAGCCAATCTGCTGTCTGAATACACAGAACTTGGACCTAGGCAAAGCTTTGGTGAGCATGTCAGCCATGTTGGCAGCAGTGGGGATCCAGTTGAGCTTGATGCCTTCTTTCTTGGATTGCTCTTTGAGGAAGTGGAATCGTGTTTCCATATGCTTGAGCCTGGAGGAGAGCTTCTCTTGGTTCCATGCACTGAGTGCAGCTTGGTTGTCACCATTAATGGTGAGTGTAGGGGGCATGGTACATGTGGCAGAGAATTACAGTTTCCTCAACCATATTCCTTCTTGGGCTGCAGAGGTAGCTGCCATGAACTCAGCTTCTGTGGTGGACAGGGCAGTGGCAGATGCTTGGATTTTGGATGCCCATGAGATGGCTCCCCCTGGTTGAGGAAGACATAGCCTGTTGTGGACTTCCTTGTGATAGGGCAGGCAGCATGGTCAGAGTCACAGTAGCCAGTGAGGAGCTTCTTGGAGTGGGTATAGGTGATCCCATGGTCAGGTGTGTTGGACAGGTACTTGAGGATACCTGTGGCAGCTTCCATGTGGTCATGGAGGGGGTGAGCACTGTGCCTGGCCAATCTGTTGACAGCTTGTGCAATATCAGGTCTGGTGTTGACTGCCAGGTAGTTGAGTGATCCTACAATCTGGGCAAGGGGAAGACCAGAGTCTGGTGTGTCCTTTTCAGGATAAGGGAGGGGTGCATCAGGCTGCAGTGGGATGGGGAACCTGGTGCTGTTGGGCTCAGGGAGCATGCTGTATGCCTTGAGCAGGTCTTGAGTGAACCTGGATTGGCTATTGTGTAGGGTTCCAGCAGTTGCATCTCTGGTGATTTCATAGCCCACAAAGACAGATGGTTCTCCAAGATCTCTGGTCTTGTAGAGCTTCATGATCTTGTCTTTGTACTGCTGGAGGATGTCCTTGTCAAAAGATAGCAGTAGGAAGTCATTAACCCAGAGGAGGACCCAGATGAGGGGTCTTATTGTTGGCCCAGGGAGCAGGAAGAGGCCTTGGTCAACATCAACTTCTCTGAAGCCAAGGGCTGTCATATCCTCTTTGACTTTTAGATACCACTGCCTGGATGCTTGCTTTAGACCATAGAGGCATTTCCACATGCGGCAAACCCTGTGGTCTCTTTCAAACCCTGGGGGTTGGGAACAGTACAGTTCCTCTTCCACTACTCCATTGAGGAATGCTGTGGAGACATCAAGTTGAGCAAGATGAGCTGAGGGGTCTGCAGCCATGGACAGGATGTACCTAATGGTGGCATGTTTGGCAACTGGTGCAAATACTTCATCATAGTCCATGCCAGGGCGTTGAGCATATCCTTTTGCTACTAGACGTGCTTTGTACCTGACTAGCTGACCATCCACTGATTGCTTGATGTCAAAGACCCATCTAGTACCTATGGCTTTGGCACCATGTGGGAGTTCTGCTAGGGTCCAGGTGTTCATTTCTGCTAGTGCTGCTAGTTCTGCATCCATGGCAGCCTTCCAATCTTTTGCTTGAGGGCTAGCCAGTGCTTCTCTTTCATTCTTGGGTATGATGATCTGGTCTGCAGCTAGGAATGCTAGGTGGTTAGGTGCATGTCTTACTTTCTCTGCCACTACGGCGGGTTGGGTGAGTGCAGCTTCTGGGGGAGGGGTTGATGCCTGTTGCTGTGCTGGTGCAGGAGAGGTGAGTGCATGTTCTGGTGCATTGCCTTGTGATGACATGAGGTTGGGGAGGTCACCTGCCTGGGACTGTGTGGGGTTGTGTTCATTTCCTTGTTCAACATCGTTGTTGGGTTGAGGTGCACTTTGCTGTGGGGCAATAGTACCTTGTTGGTGCACTGAACTGGGTAGGTAGCTATCATCTATATCTTCTGGTGATCCCCATGCTCCCATGTTTGCCTTGTTTCTTTCACGCAATGCTTCAATGGCTTTGTTTTCTGAGGGAGAATGGGATGGTGAGGGAGTGTCTTCATCTTCAGGTTCACGAGGGGTGTCTTCTTCATACATGCCTAGGATTTCAGCATCTGCACTGGGGAATCCATTCTTTCCTGCCAGGTTCTCAGACTCATTGAAGGTGATGTCTCTAGCATCATAGATCTTATGGTTGGAGTCTACAACTCTGTAAGCTTTTCTGATGTGGGAGTAGCCAATGAGTCTAGTGATTTTGGCTGATGGTGCAAACTTCCATGCTCTGGATTTGGGTGGTATGTGGACGTAGGCTGTGCACCCAATGGTTCTGATGTGATCAATCTTAGGCTTGACGCCATGGAACATTTCATAGGGAGTTTTGTCTGAGTCAGAAGTGGGGCTGAGGTTTCTCAAGATGCTAGCATTCTTCACCATGTCAGCTCAGTATCTGTTAGGAAATTTGGATGAGATGAGGAGGGCAGTGGCTCTGTCATGGAGAGTTCGGTTGAGACGTTCTGCTCCTCCATTAGTGGCTGGATTGTTAGGTATTGTGAAGTTGAGGGCAATGCCTTTCTTTTTGCACCAGTTTTTAAATGCTGTGCAGATGTACTCTAATCCATTGTCACAGAAAATGGTGCCTATTTTGTTGTCTGTAAGGACTTCATACCGTTCCAGTTCATGCATGGTGTCTTTGGGCACTGTGTGTTTGTTTTTGTGGAATGTGACTATGGAGTACTTTGAGTGGTCATCTAGAATGCCTTGGAAGTATATGTTGCCATTAAGACTGGGTACTTCCATCTTTCCACTCATGTCAATGTGGATGATTTGCAAGGGTCTTGTGGCACGTGTGGATGATGTAAGATATGGGTTCTTGTCCATTTTAGATAGGACACACACTTCACAAGTTTTCTTTCTCATTTTGTTGCAGGCTGCAGTGGTGACATCTGTGCCTGTGACCATGTGTTCAGAAATGAGCCTGACTCAACTGCTGTAAGAAAGGTGACCCATTCTGTTATGGAGAAGTTCTGCTGTTTGTTGGGTATTTCTGGAAATGGCGGCCATTACTATGTTCAGACATGTCCCATGGATAAGGGTATTGTCAGGAACAAGGGTGGGAGTGAGGTATAGATTCCTGTTCTTTGACCCAGTGATGATGACTTTGTTGTTGATGGCCATGGTGCAGGCCTGAGAATCAAACTGAACTAACATAGAAGGATTAGCTTTGATGGCTGCAGCCATCGACATGAGGTTAGGAGTGTTAGGGTCATCATTGCGATGAACATTTCTGAGTTTGTGAATCTTTCCATTGTCTCCTCTGATCAGAGCATTGCCAGATCTGGTGATATGTGTATATCCTGATGCAGTATGTACTCTGATATGGGGAAATATGTCATGTATGTCATACAACAGGGATTCATCGCCTGTCATGTGGGAGGTAGTTCCAGTGTCCATGATCCAGTTTATTGCCATGCGATTTGTGCGTGGGGAGGCATTAAGGGCATACGAAGGAGAATGAGGTACAGTAGGGGTAGATGCAGGTTCGTCATATGCTGGCACATTTGATGCGGCTGATTCGGCTGCGACAGGTGGATGCTGTCGGGGTGTGGATCTGGTATCCTATTTGGATCTAAGTGCTGCTAGGATGTCATCTGGATCGTTATGGAACTTGACCATCCTTCTGATAGGTTCTGAAAGGTGCGCAAGGATGTATTCAATCTGAAACTGAACCAGTTTCTGAGATCCGGGGGCAAAGTAGTAGTGAGATACCTTGAGTTCAGCTTCCATAGTTTCAAGCCAATCTTGGAAGAAGTGTTGGTGGAAGATGAAGGTCGGACGACGTTCAGGCTCAGCGGTTGCAGCGGGCCGCATAGTGAGGCGACGTAGCAGTTGCAGAGATGATGCGGCAGGGATTGCGGGTGCAACTAGATGGAGAATTGGAGCAGGGGACAGTCGGAGGCGGAGACCAACTGGGGAGGAAGCTGGAGTGTGGAGAGGTCAGGAGGTATCGGAGAGACGGCTGAGGTTGCGTAAACAACGGGACGTGGGAGATGGGAAGGGGGTGGTGGGGGCGCAGTGGAGGTAGAGATGGTTGTCAGAGGGGGGGTAAGGGGTGTGTGTGTGCTGAACGACAGCTTGATGCTCAATGGAGCAGGATCAATCCGGATACGCGGATGATATACCGCACAAGAGTGGTGTCCCAGCGGGGAGGTTCTTGTCGGGTGGACCTTTCTTCACTCCTTTCAATTGATTCACTCCGCGCGACAACAATCAAAATGCCCTTCAGCTCGGAATACCGTCGAGCTAGGACAATCTAAAGCGAAGGGACCGTAACCTGTGATTTTCCGGAGTATGTGCAGAGCACAGAGACGAGGGGAAGACGGTAAGGATAAGATCTTTATAGTTAGATAAGCATTCAATCAATGCGCTAGGAGAAAGTACTGGGATGCCGCGGTACCTCATGGTACCGGCATCAGAGTCCGTGCCATAGCTGGCAGCGGCACAGCAGTACAGTGCAGCAGGGAGGAGTCCTGTGCACTCTAAGTCACTCTAGGTGAGCCGGTGAAACCCGGTGAATAACAGGTAGAAACGATGTGGGTACCCTGAATCTTGGGAATTTGGGAATACATATCAGCTGCCCGAGAGAGGTATGTCTGCAGGGATTCAGTGGAAGTCATACGTACACCAAGTAGAGCAGTCGAGGTGGTGTGCTCTAGCCTGCTGCCTTCCTCAGAGTATAGGGAGTCCAGGAATCTGAAGGCTCTAGTGGCCATATCTGTGTTAGCATGAATGGCCGCCTGGATTGCGTCTGACACATGATCTATGATCATCTTGAAGGCCTTGTTGTTCTTCCAGGTGGAGATTCTGGTGGGGACACCACGAGCCGGAACAGCTGGATCAGCACCCGCAACAACAGGGTAAGTAATGTCATCAGCAGGGTAACCATCAGAGTCGGCAGGCTCGCCAGCGACCACCGCCTGTTGGCAGTCGAAAGCGATGGCAATGGTGTCCCTATCGGACTTGAGGGCGAGGAGTATATGCACTAATGCACCCTGGCGCATCGCCAGGTGTAGAGGTTGTTGCCAGTGAATATACGGGGAGGTTGCATGGTGAGGTCTTATGTGTGGGAGTCTTGGCGTTGCAGGTCGGAGTGTTGGGATAGGGGGAATTACGAGGGCGGGGCAGGGGAAGGGGGGATGGAGTATTGGAGTGCTTGTGGGAATCGGCGATCCAAAGGGATCCAGCGGATTACCGGGGTGTGAACTTTGCCAAGCGGCAATGTTCAACGACAGGAGCTTCTCTTAGGATGGAGTCGTAAACAAATTGATTGTCTAAGATCAATACAGCGCTGTGTGGGTCTCGGTGAGGGCGTCGTCCTATACTCACTTCATAGATTTCGGTGACTAGTGGTCGCTCTTGCTTGCTCCAGTCGTAGGACGCAGTGGCAGATCCAAGGATTCTTGGTAGGAAGCGGCAGGCGGAGCAGCGGGAAGTAGGGTCCACGCAGGGAGTCCAGGTGCTTAGTTAAAACTCGGGCCTTCGACTAGTCAGAGGGGAACTGATTCCGAACGCGGAAATCAGCGGCTGTTCTTCGTTAGCGTCTAAAGATGGCGCACATAACCTGTGAATGTAAGATTGTTACAACGGCATAGGCTCGATAGAGGAGAAGATACTATATATTAAGCGCAACAGGCGCAATCATGTAGAATAGAGATGTGTACTGCAGAGTACTGCAGTCACATGCAGGCCACAGCTAGCCTGTGGCCAGGCGGCAGGCAACGCGGTACCAGGAGGGAAAGGTACCGGTGTGCATTATGCCGACTCAGAGACTGATATATAAATCAGTCAATAACACAGTGGCCTGCAGCTACACAGTGGTAAATAGGTAATGATAATGATAACGCCTGGTGGGGCGTGGTGTTAAAGGACTAAGGGAGCCCGTCGTACGCGGGTGGGGAGCGGTCTCATACCTCAACTGGACAAGCTACCATCGCGATGGAAAACGACCTGCATCGCCAAGAACGACCAAAGGGGGAGTCGAGGGGAGGATATAGTTACATACTCAGCAAAAATCAATGCCGAGACTGAACAGCGCCGAGGCAGCTGGACAGTTTTATAACAGTGAGGGTTTGGGCAACATACCCCTCAGAACCTGGTCCAGGAGGTGACCTCCAAAAAAGCGTACGAAAGAGCAAATAAAAGGCTTGACAACAAGCAATGCGAACTACAAAGGCATAGAGAAACTGGCGAATAAAGAGTATATAGTAGAAGGGCTGAGAGTTGCCGAGGCCTAAAAAGCGAGATTCTACAAGAAGACGTGAAGGACAAATTTAAAAGGCACAGGAAAATCACCAAACAAACAAGGAGAGAGGCATGGAGCTCTAAAAAGGGAGTCGAACCCCCGACTCTTTATCCTCATACGATCTGATCTACCATTGGACCATTGTATATTTGTGCGTCACTGAAAGGGACATAGCTACAAATCATTGAGCTACACAGTGGTTGCATCCTTTCTTTTTGCCACCGGAGTTCGAGCCCCGCTGCCGGAAGACAGCGGGTGGTTTCTCGAGTCCGACTTTAGGGCGGTGATGTTTCACTGCTAGGACATGAGCCCTTTGTAATCTTTCTTTCTTTCTTTCCCTTCCTTTTTTTGCCCAGTCTGGAAGGCGGTATGGTCCAGACCCGGTGGTTAAGGCTTCGGCCACCGGAGTTCAAGCCCCGCTGCCGGAAGACGGCGGGTGGTTTCTCGAGTCCGACTTTAGGGCGGTGTTGTTTCCCTGCTAGGACATGAGCCCATTGTTATTTTTTTTTATCCTTTCGCTCTCCGCAATCAAGTGCGACAGTCCATCCGCCCAGAGGCAGCACGATGGTATATATACATACAGTCTCAATGACATACACTAAGCTGCACAGGGGCATGTAGCCGCACATACAGGGGCATGTAGCTGCACAATTACATATAGCCGCACTGCTTCACAGCCATTGAGCTGCGTACACAGCGGTTAAATCCTCGTTGCTTTCCACACGTGCGCCAATGCACTCGCCCCCAGCAGTGCGCTTGTACAGTGGTACTACGTTTCATTAACATATATGTACGTATGATGTATACAAAAAGCTACACTGTGACACATAGCTACACATCATTTAGCTTCACAGTGGATGCATCCCCGTTTCTTCCACAAGTGCTTGCATCCAGTGGTTTCATCTCCGTTGCTTCCACAAGTGTGACAATCCACTCGCCCCCGGCAGCGCGCTGGTACTCCGTTTCATTGACATATATGTACATTATATGTGTACAATCAGCTACACAATGACACATAGCTACACATCATTTAGCTTCACAGTGGATGCATCCCCGTGACCCCGTTTCTTCCACAAGTGCTTGCATCCAGTGGTCGCATCCGGTGGTTGCATCTCCGTTGCTTCCACAAGTGTGACAATCCACTCGCCCAGGGCAGCGCGCTGGGATGGTACTCCGTTTCATTGACATATACGTACATATTATGTATACAATCAGCTGCACAATGACACATAGCTACACATCATTTAGCTTCACAGTGGATGCATTCCAGTGACCCCGTTTCTTCCACAAGTGCTTGCATCCAGTGGTTTCATCCGGTAGGTGGTTGCTTACTTACATCTCCGTTGCTTCCACAAGTGTGACAATCCACTCGCCCCGGGCAGCGCCCTAGTACTCCGTTTCAGGTTATATTTTTAGAAAATGAATTTTTAGAAATGAATTTTTAGAAAATGGTTCAATGTTCATTTTCTAGGAAATGATAACATTTCCTAGAAAATGAACAATTTCAGGGTCAATGTTCATTTTCTAGGAAATGTTATCATTTCCTAGAAAATGAACATTGAACCTGAATGTGTGGATTAAAAGTCCAGTATGAAGCTGGTCATGAATCCTGATTCCTTTGACGTATGGAAATACTTAATTCAATTAAAAATATACGGTAATAATAGCAAAATTAAATTGTCATCCCAGCTGAGATGATGATTTAATAATATTGCTTACTTAAATTATCACTGTAGCACGAACTCAGAGCCCTGTCGGTTAAATGATTGTCTGGGGTTCAGACGTTCAGTTCATCAGTGCTTTTTCTTTTTATAACTATCTTGAGTTTATGAGGTCGGGCAGTCAGTAGTCGTTAGCCTAGCCTACCCCCCCCCCCCCCCCCCGGCCTACCCCCTACCCCCGGACTTTGGTACATACATCCAACCAAGTGGCGTGGTCTCATCTGATCTGACGTGGTGAGAACGACGGCACAGTTGCAGCTTACTTATCGCCCGCACCGCCCGCAGTTGACCCAATTCGCGCAACAACCATGATCGCCTCAACGCTCAGCTGTGCCGCGCAACCTATTGTGTCCCGAGGACCAGTTCGGGCTGCGCTGGTTGTGCATGCAAAAAAGCAGCGCGTCTCACCCCGCCCCCAACAAAATCACGCGAAGAAAAGTTCGAACCTGGATGTCGACTTAGACCGGCTGTACATGAATGGAAGCTATGTGCCCAAGCCAGTGCATGGACCTATCAAACTAATGGAGATGAAAGGTGGAGGTATGGTGTTGTTGAGGGGGGGAGGGGAGGGGGGGGAGATGGTGGTGTGTGTGTGTGGTGGTGGTGGGATGTAACAACTTCAATTTCAATTTCAATGGTGGTGGGGATGGATGGCGGGTGAGGGGGAGGAGGGGTGTTGTTCTTGTTGTTATCGGTGGTGGTGGTGATGTGTTGGGTTTGAAATTGGGATTGGGGGCTGGACTGGGGGGTAATAATGCTCAGGTTTTTGTGTGGCGGGGTTGGGAGAGGTTTTCGGGGTTGTCCTGCCTAGGCCAATGTATGTTGCGTTTCATGGGCACCACTCACCTCAACTCCGGCATCCACGGAACAGTCAGCCATATGCTGGCACACACATACCCCCCCCTCCCCCCCCCCCCCCCTACCACACCACCATCACCACACACACACACACACACATTTTCCTGCCTATGCCAATGTATGTTGCGTTTCAGGGGTAGCTAATGTGGGGTAAGATACATGCCCAATCTTGAATGCTCAATAGAATGTTATTCTATTCAGCGTATTTTTTGGCGGAGCCCCCCCTCCTGGGTTATTCTATTCAGCGTATTTTTCGGCGGAGCCCCCCCTCCTGGGCACACGCTCCCAGATTCACCCCTTTGTCTGTACGACCGACTGACAACCGACGACCGAGACAAAGCCTGACACGTCAACCAACTGTCACACACAACTAACTGGCTTCGGTAAGCTCCAGTCTGTTGCCACCTGTCGTCCAGTAACCAACACACTCAGCCAATTTTCCACGTCGCTTGCGACGCTGCATAGGACTTGTGTCGATTTGGGTTGCCTCAAAAGCGCAACTGCTTTGAAAAATCTGCGCGCATGTAACTGCCTTTTAAAAACTGCCTCTTATGCGCAACTTGCAATTTGTGTGCTTGAAGTGCGTTTACTTGGGGCTTGCGACGCTGCTGTCAGGAAGTGCTAGGCTATGGGAGTTCTGAGGACATCTGATCAGACTCCCGTAGCATAGCAGTTCCTGACAGCTGCATAGGACTTGTCTGTACAAGCACCTGGAGGTATCACCCCCGCCAGCCCCTTTCAGTGATATACATTGGTCTAGTGGTAGACCAAATCACTTTCAGGATGAAGAGTCGGGGGTTCGATTCCCCCTTCGGTCGCTCTGGCGTTGCAGGCCGTTGTCAACCGCAATGGTAGCTTGTCCAGTTGAGGTTGGGAGAAGACCGCTTCCTACCCGCGTACGACGGGCTCCCTTAATGTTTCACAACCAATCGACCCCAATCTTGCTCATTGCACACTAGGGAAGGGCAGAGGTCTTGTCGCCACCGCTGACAGTGAGGAGGGTGACCCGCTGCTAGTGTCTGCACCTGTGCGTATGGTCAGGTCCCTTCCACAAGCTTCACTCTTCACCCTTCAATGAGTGCTTTGCGGGTCCAACATATGAAAGTGATGCAAAATTCACCACCTATCAACCCCAATCTTGCTCATTGCATACCAGGGAAGGGTAGAGGTCTTGTCCCCACCGCTGACATTGAGGAGGATGACCAGGTCCTATCCATAACCTGTACTTTTAACCCTTGAATGATTGCTTTTAGGGTCAAACACATGAGATGTATTCAAACACCACCACTCATCAACCCGATCTTGATCCAACTGTACTAGGGAAAGGTAGAGGTCTTGTCGCCACCGCTGACATTGAGGAGGGTGACCTGCTCTTAGTGTCTGCTCCTGTGGGCATGGTCAGAGCTCCCTCGGGGATGCGGCTTGGTCCCAGGGACCTACACGCATCCCTTACTGCTCAACAGCTCCCTGCAGTTGACAGGTGCGTCAAGAGTAGCTAAGAGTGCAGCTGAGTTGGTAGCTAGGAGTTTTGCTAAAGGTGACCTACACGCATCCCTAGCTGCTCAACAGCTCCCTGCAGTTGACAGGTGCATCAAGAGTTGCTAATTGTGTAGCTTAGTTGGTAGCTAGGAGTGTAGCTGAAGGTGACCTGTTGCCAGTGTCTGCCCCTGTGGGCATGGAGAGTATGGTGAGGGCTCCTCAGAGATGCTGCCTAGACCCAGCGACTTACCCGCGTCCCTACCTGCTCAACAGCTCCCTGCAGTCGACAGGTGAGTCAAGCATAGCTAAGTGTGTAGCTGAGTTGGTAGCTAGGAGTTTAGCTGAAGGTAACCTGCTGCTAGTGTCTGCCCCTGTGGGTATGGTCAAATCTCCTTCAGAGATGCGGCTTGGTCCGAGGGACTTGCATGCGTCCCTAACTGCTCAACAGCTCCCTGCAGTTGACAGGTGAGTCAAGAGTAGCTAAGTGTGTAGCTGAGTTGGTAGCTAGGAGTGTAGCTGAAGGTGACCTGTATTTATCCCTAACTGCTCAACAGCTCCCTGCAGTTGACAGGTGAGTCAAGAGTAGCTAAGTGTGTAGCTGAGTTGGTAGCTAGGAGTGTAGCTGAAGGTGACCTGTATTTATCCCTAACTGCTCAACAGCTCCCTGTAGTTGACAGGTGAGTCAAGAGTAGCTAAGTGTGTAGCTGAGTTGGTAGCTAGGAGTGTAGCTGAATGTGACCTGTATTTATCCCTAACTGCTCAACAGCTCCCTGCAGTTGACAGGTGAGTCAAGAGTAGCTAAGTGTGTAGCTGAGTTGGTAGCTAGGAGTGTAGCTGAAGGTGACCTGTATTTATCCCTAACTGCTCAACAGCTCCCTGCAGTTGACAGGTGAGTCAAGAGTAGCTAAGTGTGTAGCTGAGTTGGTAGCTAGGAGTGTAGCTGAAGGTGACCTGTATTTATCCCTAACTGCTCAACAGCTCCCTGCAGTTGACAGGTGAGTCAAGAGTAGCTAAGTGTGTAGCTGAGCTGGTAGCTAGGAGTGTAGCTGAAGGTGACCTGTATTTATCCCTAACTGCTCAACAGCTCCCTGCCGAAGAGAATTGAGTCAACTTGAACGAGAACTTCAGCTTGGACTTGGTACGATGATTATAGCAATTCAGCGGAGGATTTCGATTTTGATTTTTTGAAGAAGGTTGTAAGTCGTACTTCGTACTTCAAATTTGGCCTGAGAATTCTGAAAATTCTGGCAGAATTGTTGTTAGTTAGGTCTAGCGGCAATTCGACCTGTCGGCCTGTCAAATCTAAGTTGTGGGCTCAATGGCTATACGCTCGGACTTGGGCTTGAGGTCGAGGTTGAACCTGAATTGGACTCTAACTACAGTTGAACTTGGACTTGAAACCGAAATTTAAATTTAAATTTAAATTTGACTTTCAGCCACAGTTGAACTTGGACTTGAACCTGAAATTTAACTTTAAATTCAAATTGAAATTGAACTTGGACTTTGAATTTGGACTTTAAACATGAACTTGAACTTGAACTTGAACATTAACTTACATTACTGTGGTGTGACTTATAGATTCAAATTGAAATTCAAATTACTGCGGTGTGACTTAAAAACTGAACTTGAACTTGAACTTTAACATTAACTTACATTACTGTGGTGTGACTTATAAATTGAACTTGAACTTGAACTTTAACATTAACTTCCATTACTGCGGTGTGACTTATATGACATACGTCCTTACCAGTAGACATCATCTGATATGCTACACAACGTACATAAACTACATACACTGCATTCACAACATACACAACACAACTTATATACACCTCATACACCACATACACCACATACATAGCCTCCCCACTTTCCCTACACTGACTGCAAATGCACTTTAAGGCAACGCCTGTTCCTGCTGCATGCGTATCTGTCACGTACAATCTGTTACGTACAATCTGTCACAAACAAAATGTCACTTCCAATATGTCACGTACAATCTGTCACATACAATCTGTCGCGTACAATCTGTCACGTCCCATCTGTCACGTACGATCTGTCACGTACAATCTGTCGCGTACAATCTGTCATGTACCATCTGTCACGTCCCATCTGTCACGTCCCATCTGTCACGTACAATCTGTCGCGTACCATCTGTCACGTCCCATCTGTCACGTACAATCTGTCGCGTACCATCTGTCATGTACCATCTGTCACGTCCCATCTGTTACGTCCCATCTGTCACGTACAATCTGTCGCGTACCATCTGTCATGTACCATCTGTCACGTCCCATCTGTTACGTCCCATCTGTCACGTCCCATCTGTCACGTCCCATCTGTTACGTCCCATCTGTCACGTACAATCTGTCGCGTACCATCTGTCATGTACCATCTGTCACGTCCCATCTGTTACGTTCCATCTGTCACGTACAATCTGTCGCGTACCATCTGTCATGTACCATTTGTCACGTCCCATCTGTTACGTCCCATCTGTCACGTACAATCTGTCGCGTACCATCTGTCATGTACCATCTGTCACGTCCCATCTGTTACGTCCCATCTGTCATGTACCATCTGTCACGTCCCATCTGTTACGTCCCATCTGTCACGTCCCATCTGTCACGTACAATCTGTCATGTACCATCTGTCACGTACAATCTGAAACATACAAAAGGAGGACTTCTGCAATAAAATATGTGCCACCACCACACCACCACACACCACACACATACACACACATGCCCTTCGCACTTCCAGGCAACATCTGCCGCTGCTGCACCAGGGTCTGTCACGTACAGAAGGAGGACTTCTACAATAAAATATGTCCCCACACCACCCACCCACCCCACACGTGCCCCTTCGCACTTCCCAGGCAAAGCCGTCGCTGCTGCACCAGGGTCTGTCACGTACAATCTGACACATACAATCTGTCTCGTGCAAAGGAGAACTTCTACAATGAAAGATGTGTCCCCCCCCCTACCTCCCCCCCCGCCCACACACACACACACAACACTCACACCACACACACACACTTGCCCCTTCGCACTTCCAGGCAACGTCTGTCGCTGCTGCATCAGGGTCTGTCACGTACAATCTGACACATACGATCTGTCACGTGCAAAGGAGAACTTCTAACAATAAAGATGTGTCCCCCCCCCCCCTCCCCCCCCCCCCCCCCCCCACACACACACACACACACTTGCCCTTTGCACTACCAGGCAACGTCTGTCACTGCTGCATGAGGGTCTGTCACGAACAATCAAAATCAGCTGATTCTTCAGGACTTCTACAATGCTGGTGCACGCGCATGGCAAAGCAGGAAGAGAAGGCTGCCAGCGCTGCTAAGGGTTTTGGAGCTCCCAAAGCTAAAGCTGGTAGGAGTGGTGGGGGTGGTGGTGGGTGTGTGTGTGTGTGGGGGGTGAGGCGGGGGGGTTAGGGTTTAGGGTTTTGGTACTCCCAAAGCTAAAGCTGGTAGGAGTGGGTGGTGGTGGTGGGGTGATGCAGGGGGGTTAGGGTTTAGGGTTTTGGTAGACTCCCAAACTAAAGCTGGTAGGAGTGGTGGTGGTGGTGGTGGTGTGGGTGTGGGGGGGGTGATGCGGGGGGGGTTAGCGTTTAGAGTTTTGGTACTCCAAAGCTAAAGCTGGTAGGAGTGGTGTGTGGGGGGGGGGGGAGCGGGGGTTTAGGGTTTAGGGTTTTGGTCGTAGCATAGGCTCCATCGGATTACACTAAAACCCGTAACAATTTAAATTCAATTCAAATTCAAATGCAGTTTAAGCATCGGCTCCATTGGATTACACTAAACCACGTAACAATTCAAATTCAAATCCAAAGTCAAATTCAACTGCAGTGGAAGCATTGGCTCGATTGGATGATACTAAACCATGTAACAATTACAATTCAAACTCAAATTCAAATTCGAATTCAAATTCATCTGCAGGAGAAGCATCGGCTCCATTGGATTACACTACATAGCGAACTGTCATCCATTTTTGAAAATTGAAAATTGAAAATTGTCATCCATTGCTGAAAATTGAAATTGAACACAAAACTTTACCGTGCTCAACTGCAGAGAATCCCCCCCCACCCCCCACACACACAACCCAACACACACAACCCCTCACTGTGCTCAACTGCAGTTGATGCATTCCCCTCCCCACCCCACCCACCCACACACACCCACCCCCCAACACACAACCCAACACACACAACCCTCACTGTGCTCAACTGCAGTTGAATTCCCCTCCCCCCACACCCACCCACCCCACACACACACACCCCACACACACACAAACACACACACACACAACCCCTCACTGAGCTCAACTGCAGTTGATGCATTCCCCCCCCCCCCACCCACCCACCCCCCACCCCCACACACAAAACACCACACACACAACCCCTCACTGTGCTCAACTGCAGTTGATGCATTCCCTCCCCACCCACCCCCACCCCCACCCACACACACACAAACACACACACACACACAACCCCTCACTGTGCTCAACTGCAGTTGATGCATTCCCCTCCCCCCCCACCCCCCCACCCCCACACACACAAAACACACACACACACACATCACTGTGCTCAACTGCAGTTGATGCATTCCCTCTCCCCCCCCACCCACCCCCACCCCCCCACCCCCACACACACAAAACACACACACACACAACCCCTCACTGTGCTCAACGGCGTTGATGCATTCCCCTCCCCCCCCACCCACCCCCCCCCCCACCCCCACCACACACAAACACACACACACACAAACCCCTCACTGTGCTCAACTGCAGTTGATGCATTCCCCTCCCCCCCCCACCCACCCCCACCCCCCACCCCACACACACACAAACACCACACACACAACCCGTCACTGTGCTCAACTGCAGTTGATGCATTCCCCTCCCCCCGCCACCCCCCCACCCCCCACACACAAAACACACCACACCAACCCTCACTGTGCTCATCTGCAGTTGAAGCATCGGCTCCATTGGATGACATTACATTGCGTACCGTGATCAATCTTTACAGCTGGGGCAATGAGTACAATGAGCTAGGGGCTGCAACATGTAGGGGCGACTCCTCCCAGGCTTTCATTGGCATATGGTGAGTATCATGATGTATTTATGTTCCAGCACCAACCCTTCAGTACTTTGTTGTGCATAGTATGCGCTCTTGTGCAGTTTGGACTGAGTGAACGTCCAGGGTAATGAGTACAATGAGCTAGGGGCTGCAACATGTAGGGGTGACTCCTCCCAGGCTTTCATCGGCATATGGCGAGTATCACATGATGTATTTATGTTCCAGCATCAACCCTTCAATACTTTGTTGTGCATAGAATGCGCTCTTGTACAGTCCGGCACTGACTGAACGTCCAGGGTAATGAGTACAATGAGCAATGATGGTAGGGGCTGCAACATGTAGGGGCGACTCCTCCCAAGCTTTCATTGGCATATGGCGAGTATCATGATCTATTCATGTTCCAGCACCAACCATTATGTACTGTGTTGTGAATAGCATGCGCTCTCGTACAGTTTGGACTGAGTGAACGTCCAGGGTAATGAGTACAATGAGGTATAGGAACTGCAGCATGTAGGGCTATTCCTCCCAGGCTTTCATTGTCCTAGGCCCCCTTGCCCCATCCCCCCAGACCCTGAACGGGTGACTCCTCCCAGGTTTTCATTGTCCTAGGCCCCATGCCCCATCCCCAGGCCCTGTACGGGACTCCTCCAGGCTTTCATTGTCCTAGGCCCCCATGCCCCATCCCCCCAGACCCTGTACGGGTGGACTCCTCCCAGGCTTTCATGTCCTAGGCCCCATGCCCCATCCCCCAGACCCTGTACGGGTGACTCCTCCCAGGCTTTCATTGTCCTAGGCCCCCATGCCCCATCCCCCCAGACCCTGTACGGGTGACTCCTCCCAGGCTTTCATTGTCCTAGGCCCCCATGCCCCATCCCCCCAGACCCCCTGTATGGGTGACTCCTCCCAGGCTTTCATTGGAATGTGCGGTAGGGTTCAAGCACAAGCCCTGGAAAACCTCCCGGACTGCCACACACATACGTGCATACCATAACGCAATAAGTCTCCACCCATCCTACAAATGACATCCCCACCCACCCACTTACAAATGACCTGCCAAAGGCAGTCTATCCTAGGAGTCCCCCCCCCCCCCCCCCCCCCCCCACACACACACATTCCCTTCTCTTCCATAGGTGGTTGGCCCCGGTGCAAGCATACAAACTGGCCCCCTCAACCTCACTCCTTGTAAGAAGGCATACCATTTATTCATTTAACATTACATACATACCATAATGCAATAAGTTTGCACCCCACCTACACATGACAGCCCCCACCACCACCACCACACACATACACACACACACATACACACACACACACACACACACACACACACACACATACACACACACACATACACAAACACACACACACACACACATACACACACATACACACACACACACACACACACACACACACACACGTACACTACATATGACTGCCAAACTGCCAAAGGCAGTCTGTCCTGGAGGTTGGCATCCCCCCCCCCTCCCCCTTCCATAGGTGGTTGGCCCCGGTGTAAGCAAACGGACTGCCCCCCTCATCCTCACGCATAGTCAGAAAGCGTACCAGTTATTAATTGAACATCATATACATACCATAACACAATTGGTCTCCCTTCCATACGGGTAACATACTAGTACAGACCGACAGACAGACTGTACCCAACACTACAAGCATGGTGGTGGTGGGCTGCATACATGACGCACCTACATATAACATGCCAAAGGCAGTTTGTACTGGGGGTTGACAGGCCCCCACCCCCACCCCCACCCCCTCGCACCCGCGCACACCCACCCACCCACCCACCTAAACATGACAGCCCTCCCTCCCCCCCCCCCCCCCCCCCCCCCCCCCCCCCCCCCCCACACACACACACACACACACACACACTCACACATGCACACACACACACACACACAAATATGATACATACCACATCCACACCCACCCAAACCCAAACCCAAAACCCACCCACACCTACATGAGACAGCCTCCCACCCACCCACCCCACCCAACATATGACAGGCCAGAGGCAGCCCTTATGAACCACTCGTGTGTACCCAACACTACAAGCATGGTGGTGGGAGACCGCATGCTGGTGCGAGCTGTCTGTGGCATCCCCAAGGGTGGTGAGATCACCACTTCCTACCTGGGAGCCATGGGCTCAGCACCGCTAAGGCAGAGGCAGAACTGGCTGGCTGGTGGATATAAGTTCAAGTGCAATTGCCCACGATGCAGGGTGCGGTGCGCTTGGATAATGTTCAGTGTTGAATCGGGTCGGCCAAGATATGATCGGTTGTGGGACAGATAGGTGGGTGGGTGGGGTTAGGGTGGGTTGGGTGAGGTTAGGGTGGGGTTGGGGTGGAGATAGGGTGGGGTTGGGTGCGTAAGGGTGGGGTTGGGGTGGGTGATGTTGCACTGGCTGTTGTGATCACACTTCTTACCTGGGGGATATGGCTCAGCACCGCTGAAGCAAAAGCAGAAGCGGCTGGCTGGTGGATACAAATTCAAGTGCAATTGCCTACAATGCAGGGTGCGGTGCGCTCGGATAACTTTCAAGGTTGAATTGGGTTTGGCCCAGACATTTGATCCGTTGGTGGGACAGATGGGTGGGTGGGTGGGGTTAGGATGGGTTTGGGGTGATGGTTGCACTGGCTGTTGTGATCACCACTTCTTACCTGGGGGATATGGGCTCAGCACCGCTAAGGCAGAGGCAGAAGTGACTGGCTGGTGGATACAAGTTCAAGTGCAATTGCCTACGATGCAGGGTGCGGTGCGCTTGGATAACTTTCAAGGTTGAATTGGGTTTGGCCCAGACATTTGATCCGTTGGTGGGACAGATGGTGGGTGGGTGGGGTTAGGATGGGTTGGGTGGTTTGGGTGATGGTGCACTGGCTGTTGTGATCACCACTTCTTACCTGGGAGATATGGGCTCAGCACCGCTAAGGCAGAGGCAGAAGTGACTGGCTGGTTGAAGTTCATAACTTCAAGTTCAAGTGCAATTGCCTACGATGCAGGGTGCGGTGCGCTTGGATAATGTTCAGGGTGGAACTGGTTCGGCCAAAAATGTGCTGGCGGGATGGTTGGGGAAACAAGTTAAGTGCAATTGTCCACGATGCACGGTGCAGGGTGCGGTGGTCTATCTAGATTCGAGGTTCAGCCAAATCATTTGATTGGTCAAATGGATGGGTTGGTGGGTGGGTAGGGGTGGGGGTGAGGTTCATCATTAGGTGCAGTATTTGTTCCAACACTACCCCATCCCCAACACTACCCTTCACTCAACACTCCCCTTACACCCCCCTCCCAAAAACTTCCCCTCCCCCCCCCCCAAACACTACCCCAACTCTCCCTCTCCCCCAAGACCCCCCTCCCCCATTGTGTCGTTTCTCCACGCATGTAGACTGAGATTACAGCCTTCGAACCCCCAACACTACCCCATTGTACCGCCTCTCCACTCTTCTCCCCCCACCCCCACCCCCACCCCCCGATGTATCGTCTCTCCACTCATGTAGACTGAGACTGAAGCCCCTGAAGAGATCCAGGATCACCTTGAGAACACATACAACTGGCTAACTGGATCGACACCCAAAACTGTGGTCAATGGTGGGGAAACAAATGGCGCTACTTCTCCTGCTGCTGGTGCTGCTGCTGGTGATACTTCTGCTGCTGCTGCTGATGATAATGATGATGTCAGTGGTGATGGCAGCAGATCTTTTGAAGCTTCCATCAGTGCCAAGGCAAGCAGCACTTCCAGTGCAAGTGGAAGCATTTTGGCACAAGCTAGAAAGGCGTTGGCTGAAGGTGGGTGTGATGGGCAATCATGCAAGGAATGATTCTTAAAGTTATTATTCTATATTATATAAATTAAATATATAGTAAGGATATTTATTTATTTATAGGAAATCTTGGGAAAAAAGTAAATATATTGGATAAAGCATTTTGGCACGAGCTAGAAAGGCGTTGGCTGAAGTTGGTTGTGATAGGCAATCATGCAAGACATAATTCCTAAAGTTATTATTCTATATTTTATAAATTAAATATATAGTAAGAATACTTATTTATTTATAGGAAAAACCTGGGAAAAAAGTAAATATATTGGATAAAGCATTTTGGCACGAGCTAGAAAGGCGTTGGCTGAAGTTGGTTGTGATAGGCAATCATGCAAGACATAATTCCTAAAGTTATTATTCTATATTATATAAATTAAATGTATAGTAAGAATATTTATTTATTTATAGGAAAAACCTGGGAAAAAAGTAAATATTATTGGATAAAGCATTTGCACGAGCTAGAAAGGCGTTTGGCTGAAGTTGGTTGTGATAGGCAATCATGCAAGAAATAATTATTAGAGTTATTATTTCTATAGTATATAAATTAAAATGTATAGTAAGAATATTTATTTGTTTATAGGAAAAAGTAAATATATTGGATAAAGCATTTTGGCACGAGCTAAAAAGGCATTGGCTGAAGGTGGGTGTGATAGGCAATGATCAAGAAATAATTATTAGAGTTATTATTATAATTTTATATAAATAAAAAAATATTCTTACTATATATTAAAATCAAATATATAGTATGAAAATAAATGTATTTATAGTCAGAAAGTAAATATATTGAATAAAGCTGAAGCATCTTGGCGCAAGCTAGGCAGGCGATGGCTGAAGGTGGGTGTGATGCCCGAATGAAAACAAATCACGAGATTTTATTTGAAAGAAGGATTACCCCACTTGAAATGTCCGTCCGTTAATCCGTTCGTCACAAAACAGCATTCCCAGGTTTCATGAAAGAAAGAAAAAACTTGAACATTCTATATCTTATAGCAAGTATAAGACTTATTTAAACAGAACAGATAAGATAAAATAAAATAATTATAATAATAATAAAGAAGATGGGCACACCTTCTGATCGTATTCTATCTCGTCAAGCATACAGCAATTAAAAGAATTAATAATAATAAGGACACACCTAATGATAAACAGAACAGATTCTCACGAGAGCTCATATAAGCATCGTAATTGAAGAAAAGGAGCTAAGGTTTGTGTTTTTTATTTTTATTTATTTTTACAACCATGTGGAAGTCCCTTGGCACAAGCTAGAAAATGGCACAAGCTAGAAAATGGCACAAGCTAGAAAAATGGCACAAGCTAGAAAATCGTTGGCTGAAGGTGGGTGCGAAAGGCGATTTATTCTTTTTAAGTTGTGAAAGTACTTTCACCCCAGGAGGTGGGTCCCTACACAAACCAGCAACACCGAGGATTCAGTGTGAATGGCGTTGCCACAAAAGGCGTGCATCATCTTCTAACAGCATACCACCAAGCACCATCCCAACACCACAACCCAACCCAACCCAACACCACCCACCCCAACCCCTAACCACCCCTCAGCTGTCAAGTCCTTTGTCCTCAAGTTCACTGATACACATATATCTTCTAACAGCACCAACCGTGTTCCCAATATTCCCCCATATGTTTTGATTATCACTCCTTCTTTCGTTGCATCAGGGGAGGGTAAAGGTGCCCAGAAGGTAGTACATGCGTTTGGTTGAGGGATCACTTACAAGCCCCGTTAGCCTAATTTGCTACCCCTGGACTGTAACAACATACAGGCACCCACTAAGTATCCAATATTTCCCCATATGTTTTCATTAACACTCCTTTCTGGCATCAGGGGAAGGGGAAGACGCCCAGAAGGCAGTGCGTGAGTTAAGGGATCAATTACAAGCCCCTTCAGCCTAATTGGCTACCCCTGGACTGTAACAACATACAGGCACCCACCAATTATCCGTTATTTTCCCATATGTTTTAATTATCATTCCTTATTTTCTGACAATAGGGGGAGGGGAAGATGCCCAGAAGGCAGTGCGTGAATTAAGGGATCAGTTACATGGTGTGGTGGGTGGTGGGTATGTTAAGGGATCAGTTACAAGCCCCTTCAGCCTAATTTGCTACCCCTGGACTGTAACAACATACAGGCACCCACTAAGTATCCAATATTGTCCCATCTAAACTAATTATCACTGGCATCAGGGGAAGGGGAAGACGCCCAGAAGGCAGTGCGTGAGTTAAGGGATCAGTTACATGCCCATTCAGCCTAATTGGCTACCCCTGGACTGTAACAACGGCCAGGCACCCGCCAATTATCAAATATTTCCCCATAAGTTTTCATAATCACTCCTTATTTTCTGGCACCAAGGGAAGGGGAAGACGCCCAGAAGGCAGTGCGTGCGGTAAGGGATCACTTACAAGCCCCTTCAGCCTAATTGGCTACCCCTGGACTGTAACAACGGCCAGGCACCCGCCAATTATCAAATATTTCCCCATATGATTCAATTATCACTCCTTCTTTGCGGCACCAGAGGAAGGGAAGAACGCCAAGAAGGCAGTGCGTGAGTTAAGGGATCAGTTGCATGGTGTGGTGGGCGATGGGTAAGTTAAGGGATCAGTTTCAAGCCCCTTCAGCCTAATTTGCTACCCCTGGACTGTAACAGCATACAGGCACCCACCAATTATTCAATACTGTCCCATCTAAACTAATTATCACTGGCATCAGGGGAAAGGGAAGACGCCCAGAAGGCAGTGCGTGAGTTGAGGGATCAGTTTCAAGCCCCTTCAGCCTAATTTGCTACCCCTGGACTGTAGCAACGTACAGGCACCCACCAAGTATCCAACATTGTCCCATCTAAATTAATTATCACTGGCATCAGGGGAAGGGGAAGACGCCCAGCAAGCAGTGTGTGCGTTAAGGGATCAGTTGCAAGACAAAGTTGACATGTTGGAGAGTCTGATCAAGAAGCATGAAGCAGATGTTCCTGAGAAGGTGAGGATTGGATGTGGAAGTCTTGTTCAATGTTTGTACGTTGATGGGTTGGTTACATGGTGTGGTGGGTGGTGGGTGAGTTGCGGGATCAGTTACATGACAAAGTAGAAATGATGGGTTGTAACATGGTGTGGTCACTGGGTGGTGGCGTGAGTTGCGGAATCAGTACAAGACAAAGTCGACGTGATGGAGAGTCTGATCAAGAAGCATGAAGCAGACGTTTCTGAGAAGGTGAGGATTGGATGTGGGAGATCTGTTCCATGTTTGTACGTTGATGGGTTGGTTACATGGTGTGGTGGGTGGTGGGTGAGTGGTGAAATCAGTTACAAGACAAAGTTGACATGTTGGGGTGTCTGATCAAGAAGCATGAAGCAGACGTTCCTACGAAGGTGAGGATTGGATGTGCGAGATTTGTTCGATTTTTTTTTGTTGATGGGTTGGTTGCATGGTGCGGTGGGATGGGGTGGGATAGATGGGATGGATGGGATCTCCTGATTATCCACTCTCAGGATTCTGCACCAACTGATGATGACGGCAGCCCAGATCCGCTTCCAACAATGTGTTAACCATGTGCTTTTGTCATTCTCTGCAGCTTCAAGACTGGCTACGTGCATCAATGTATGCAACCTATGAACTTCTCTTCACATGCAGTGATGATGACAGCAGCTCGGATCCTTCCCTGCCAGCTCGCCTTGTACCCTTGGCTGATGTCTACGGACCATGTAGGTGTTGGGGCTGTGGTAGTGATGTGGATGTGATGCAAACCTATCAGCTACCATGTGCGGTAAACAGTTCGTAGCTGAATATGTGCTGTCGCATGGGCCCAGTGACGCAACCTTCTCAGCTACCATGTGCGGTAAACAGTTCGTAGCTGAATATGTGCTGTCGCATGGGCCCAGTGGCGCAAACTTCTCAGCTACCATGTGCGGTAAACAGTTCGTAGCTGAATATGTGCTGTCGCATGGGCCCAGTGACGCAACCTTCTCAGCTACCATGTGCGGTAAACAATTGGTAGCTGAATTTGTGCTGTCGCATAGGCCCAGTGGCGCAAACTTATCAGCTACCATGTGCAATATACTGTTGGTAGCTGAATGCCTTCGGCTGATGTCTACGGACCATGTAGGTGTTGGGGCTGTGGAAGTGATGCGCACACAAAGTCATATACATACGCAGACACATACACACACACATACGCGGACACACAGACACACACACATACACGGACACACGCAAATACGCGGACACATACACACACATACGCGGACAAATACACGCACAGAGAAATCCACACGCATACGCGGACTCACACACATAAATCCACACACATACGTGGACACACACACACAAACAAATCCACAGACATACGAGGACACACACACATATTTGGACACATACACACACAAAAATCCACACACATGCGTCGACACACACGTACACACACACAAATACACACACACATACACATACGCACACAAACATACACACACAAACATCCGCACACATATGCGGACACACACACACAAACATAAATTCACACACATTGGCACACACACACAAATCTACACTCAAACATACATCCACACACACACACACACACACACACACACACACACACACACACACACGCACACACAAATCCGCACACATATGCACACACAACTGCAAACACATTCAAATACAAATATACTCACACTTATGCTCACACTCACGCTAATGCTCATGCTCATGCTCCCAATCCCATGTGAAACACACACACTGGCACTTTTATATGCGCTGGTATTGTGGGGGTAATATATATATATATATATATATATATATATATATATATATATACATACGAGTGTGATGTGCGTGTGTCCGTGTGTGTGTGCGTGTGTGTGTGGTGTGTGGCATAATAACATTCAATGCTTCAGCTATGCTCTGCGCGCCCCCTACCACTTCCCTGTGTAAACTTTTACCCACCAGCACACGTTTCTGTTACATGACTGCACAGGTAGCGATGCACATCTCTTCTTAACCATGGAGTGGCTAGAGCGTGCTGGTTTACACACACACACACACACACTCACTCACACTCACACACACTCACACACACACACACACACTCACGCTCACACTCACGCCCACACTTAGACCCACACTCACTGTGCACACCCATACCCACCAGCACACACACACACACACACTGTTGCACATGACTGCACACACACACACTGGACTGCCATGCACATCTCCACCATGGAGTGGCGGGAGCGTGCTGGTTTACACACACACACACACACACTCACGCCCACACTTAGACCCACACTCACTGTGCACACCCATACCCACCAGCACACACACACACTGTTGCATGACTGCACAGGTAGCCATGCACATATCCTCTTGACCATGGAGTGGCGGGAGCAGCGACCACACTGCCACACATGCACCACACACACTCACGCCCACACTTAGACCCACACTCACTGTGCACACCCATACCCACCAGCACACACACACTCTGTTGCATGACTGCACAGGTAGCCATGCACATTCTCCTCTTGACCATGGGTCGGGAGCGTGCTGGTTTACACACACACACACACTCACGCCCACACTTAGACCCACACTCACTGTGCACACCCATACCCACCAAGCACACACACACACACACACACTGTTGCATGACTGCACAGGTAGCCATGCACATATCCTCTTGACCATGGAGTGGCGGGAGCGTGCTGGTTTACACACACACACACACACTCACGCCCACACTTAGACCCACACTCACTGTGCACACCCATACCCACCAGCACACACACACTCTGTTGCATGACTGCGCAGGTAGCCATGCACATATCCTCTTGACCATGGAGTGGCGGGAGCGTGCTGGTTTTACACAACACACACACACTCACGCCCACACTTAGACCCACACTCACTGTGCACACCCCCATACCCTCTCCTCCCAACCAGCACACACACACTCACACACACCCCACTGTTGCATGACTGCACATGGTAGCCATGCCACATATCCCTCTTGACCTGGCAAAGTGCCGGAGCGTGCTGGTTTACACACACATCCACACACACTCACGCCCACACTTAGACCCCACACTCACTGTGCACACCCATTACCCCACCAGCACTTGCACACACACTCTGCTCTGCATGACTCACGCGCACAGGCTAGCCATGCACATATCCTCTTGACCATGGAGTGGCGGGAGCGCTGCTGGTTTACACACACACACACACACACTCACGCCCACACTTTAGAACCCACACTCACTGTGCACACCCATACCCACCAGCACACACACACTCTGTTGCATGACTCGGCACAGTTTAGCCACTGCACATCTCCTCTATGACTCACTGGAGTGGCGGAGCGTGCTGCGTTTACATCACACCACACACACTTCACGCCCACACTTAGACCCACACTCACTGTGCACACCCATACCCACCAGCACACACACACACACACTGTTGCATCGACCTGCACAGGTAGCCAATGCACATCATCCTCTTGACATGGAGTGGCGGAGAGCGTGACTGGTTTACACACACACACACACACTCACGCCCACACTTAGACCCACACTCACTGTGCACACCCATACCCACCAGCACACACACACTCTGTTGCATGACTGCACAGGTAGCCATGCACATATCCTCTTGACCATGGAAAGTAGCGGCGGGAGCGTGCTGGTTTACACACACACACACACTCACGCCCACACTTAGACCCACACTCACTGTGCACACCCATACCCACCAGCACACACACTCTGTTGCATGACTGCGCAGGTAGCCATGCACATATCCTCTTGACCATGGAGTGGCGGGAGCGTGCTGGTTTACACACACACACACACACACTCACGCCCACACTTAGACCCACACTCACTGTGCACACCCATACCCACCAAGCAACACACACACTACAACTTGTCTGTTGCATGAGCTGCACAGGGTAGCCCATGCACATCTCCTCTTTGACCATGGAAGTGGCGGGAGCGTGCTGGTTTACACACACACACATCACCCACACACTCACGCCCACACTTAGACCCACACTCACTGTGCACACCCATACCCACCAGCACACACACACACACACTGTGCTTGATGACTGCCACAGGTAGCCATGCACATATCCTCTTGACCATGCAACCAGCGAGTGGCGGAGCGTTGCGTTGCGTTTACACACACACACACACACACTCACGCCCCACACTTAGACCCACAACTCCCTGCACTGTGCACACCATACCCACCAGCACACACACACACAACACACACACTGTGGCATGACCGAGGCAACAGGTAGCCATGCACATCTCCTCTTGACCATGAGTGGCGGGAGCGTGCTACAAATTACACACACACACACACACTCACGCCCACAACTTAGACCCACACCTCACTGTGCACATACACCACACAGCACACACTCTGTTACATGACGGGCCAGTTACATGCACTTCTTGACCAATGAGTGCTTGGCCTGTTACACCACACCACACACACCTCAAAGCGCCCACACTGACCCACCACTCACTGTGCACCCCCCCATACCCACCAACAAACACACACACACACCTGATGCATGACTGCACAGTTATCCATGCACATACCTCTTGACCAGGGAACAACTCCAAACCGAAAGTGGCAGACGTGCTGGTTTACACACACACACACCACTCACAGCCACACCTCTACCCCACAACAGTCACTGTGCACCCAAACCCCACCAGCACACGTACACACTGCTGTATCGCATTGACTGCGCAGGTAGACCATGCACAATATCCTCTTGACCATGGAGTGGCGGGAGCGTGCTTGGTTTACACACACACACACACTTCACGCCCACACTTTAGACCCACACTCACTGTGCACACCCATACCCACCAGCACACACACACTCTGTTGCATGACTGCACAGGTAGCCATGCACATATCCTCTTGACCATGGAGTGGCGGAGCGTGCTGGTTTACAACACACACACACTCACGCCCACACTTTGACCCCACACTCACTGTGCCACACCCATACCCACCAGCAGCACAACACACACACACACACACACGTTTGCATGACTGCACAGGTAGCCATGCACATCTCCTCTTGACCATGGAGTGGCGGGAGCGTGCTGGTTTACACACACACACACACTCACGCCCACACTTAGACCCACACTCACTGTGCACACCCATACCCACCAGCACACACACACACACACTGTTGCATGACTGCGCAGGTAGCCATGCACATATCCTCTTTGACATGGAGTGGCGGGAGCGTGCTTGGTTTTACACACACCACACACACTCACGCCCACACTTAGACCCACACTCCTGTGCACACCCATACCACCAGCACACAACACACTGTTGCATTGACTGCACAGGTAGCCATTGCACATCTCCTCTTTGACCATGGAGTGGCGGGAGCGTGCTGGTTTACACACACACACAACAACTCACGGCCCACAGTTTAGACCCACACTCACTGTGCACACCCATACCCACAGGACCCACCACACTGTTGCATGACTGCAAGGTAGCCATGCACATATCCTCTTGACCCATGGAGTTGGCGGGAGCGGGCTGGTTTACACACACACACACACTCACGCCCACACTTAGACCCACATCACTGTGCAACACCCATAACCCACCAGCACAACACACACACTCCACTGTGCATGACTGCGCAGGTAGCCATGCACATATTCCTCTTGACCATGAGTGGCGGGAGCGTGCCGGGTTTACACACACACACACACTCACGCCCACACTTAGACCCACACTCACTGTGCACACCATACCACCAGCACACACACACTCTGTTGCATACTGCACAGGAGCCATGCACATATCCCTTCTTGACCAGGAGTGGCGGGAGCGTGCTGGTTTACACACACACACACACTCACGCCCACACTTAGACCCACACTCACTGTGCACACCATTACCCTACCAGCACACACACACAGCACACACACACACTGTTGCATGACTGCACAGGTAGCCATGCCACATCCTCCTTTGACCATGGAGTGGCTGGAGCGTGCTGGTTTACACACACACACACACTTCACGCCCACACTTAGGACCACACTCACTGTGCACACCCATACCCACCAGCACCACACACACACACACTGTTTTTTTATTGCATTGACTGCGCAGGTAGCCATGCACAATATCCTCTTGGACCATGGAGTGGCGGGAGCGTGCTGGTTTACACACACAACACACTCACGCCACAAACTTAGACCACACACTCACTGTGCACACCCATACCCCAGCACACACACCTGTTTGCATGAACTTGCACAGGTAGCCATGCACATCTGCCTTCTTGACCATGGAGATGCGCGGGAGCGTGCTGGTTTACACACACACACACCTCACGCCCACAAGGTTAGAACCCACCTCACTGTGCACACCCATACCCACCAGCACACACACACTGTTGCATGACTGCACAGGTAGCCATGCACATATCCTCTTGACCATGGAGTGGCGGGAGCGTGCTGGTTTACACACACACACACACTCACGCCCACACTTAGACCCACACTCACTGTGCACACCCATACCCACCAGCACACACACACTGTTGCATTGGGATGCGCAGGTAGCCATGCACATCTCCTATTTGGACCATGGAGTGGCGGGAGCGTGCTGGTTTACCACACACACACACACCACTCACGCCCACACTTAGACCCCACACTCATGTCAACACCCTACCACCAGCACACACACACTCTGTTGCATGACTGCACAGGTAGCCATGCACATCTCCTCTTTTACCCATTGGAGTGGCGGGAGCGTGCTGGTTTACACACACACACACACTCACGCCCACACTTAGACCCACACTCACTGTGCACACCCATACCCACCAGCACACACACACACACACTGTTGCATGACTGCGCAGTAGCCATTGTCACATATCCTCTTGACCATGGAGTGGCGGGAGCGTGCTGGTTTACACACACACACACACTCACGCCCACACTTAGACCCACACTCACTGTGCACACCCATACCCACCAGCACACACACCACACACACTGTTGCATGACTGCACAGGTAGCCATGCACATCTCCTCTTGACCATGGAGTGGCGGGAGCGTGCTGGTTTAAACCCCCCCACACACACACACACTCGACGCCCACACTTAGACCCACACTCACTGTGCACACCCATACCACACCAAAACACACACACACACACACACACTGTTGCATGACTGCACAGGTAGCCATGCACATCTCCTCTTGACCATGGAGTGGCGGGAGCGTGCTGGTTTACACACACACACACACTCACGCCCACATTCGACGCCAACTCACTGTGCAACCATTACCCACCAGCACACACACACACACTGTTGCATGACTGCACAGGTAGCCATGCAATATCCCTTGACCATTTGAGTGGGGGAAGTCGTGACTGGTTTACACACACCACACACACTCACGCCACATTAGGACCCACACTCACTGGTGCACAAACCCATACCACCAGCACACACACACTGTTGCATGACTGCACAGGTTAGCCAGCCATCTCCTCTTGACCAGGAGTGGCGGGAGCGTGCTTGGTTTACACACACACACGCACTCACGCCCACACTTATTTTTTTTGACCACACTCACTGTGCACACCCATACCCACCAGCACACACACACACTGTTGCATGACTGCACAGGTAGCCATGCACATATCCTCTTGACCATGGAGTGGCGGGAGCGTGCTGGTTTACACACACACACACACTCACGCCCACACTTAGACCACACCTCACTGCTGCACACACAAACCCACCAGCACAACACACACTGTTGCATTGACTGCGCAGGTAGCCATGCACATATCCCTTGGAGGGGGGGGGGGGGGGCGGGGGGGGGGGGGGGGGGGGGGGTCCAGGTACAGTGGCGGAGCGTGCTGGTTTTACACACACACACACACACTCACGCCCACACTTAGACCCACATCACTGTGCACACCATTACCCACCAGCACACCACACACACTCTGTTGGCAATGACTGCCACAGGTGCCATGCACATATCCTCTTGACCATGGAGTGCGGGAGCGTGCTGGTTTACCACACACACACCACACTCACGCCCACACGTTCGACCCACACTTCACTGTGCACACCCATACCCACCAGCACACACACACCACACACACTGTTGCATTGACTGCACAGGTAGCATGCCCACAATCTCCTTCTTGACCAGGAGTGGGCGGGAGCGTGCTGGTTTACACACACACACACACACTCACGCCCACACTTAGACCACACTCCACTTGAACACCCATACCCACCAGCACTACACACACACACCCTTGTTGATGACTTGCACAAGGTTAGCCATGCACAATATCCTCTGACCATGAGTGGCGGGGAGCGGCTGGTTTACACACAACACACACTCACGCCCACACTTAGCCCACACTCACTGTGCCACACCATACCCACAGCACACACACACACACACACTGTTTGCATGACTGCAAGGTAGCCATCACATATCCTGGCTTGGACCATGGTAGTGGCGAGAGCGTTGCTGGTTTACACACACACACACACTCACGGCCCACACTTTAGACCCCACACTCACTGTGCACACCCATATCCCACCCAAGCACACACACCACTCTGTTGCATGACTGCACAGGTTAGCCAGCACATATCCTCTTGACCTTGGAGTGTCGGGAGCGTGCTGGGTTTACACACACACACCACACTCACGCCCACACTTAGACCCACACCACTGTGCACACCCATACCCACCAGCAACACACACACACACCACACTGTTCCATGGACTGCACAGGTAGCCCATGCACATCCCTCTTACCATGGAGTGGCCAGGTGAGCTGCTGGGTTTACACACACACACCACACTCACGCCCACACTTAGACCCCACACTTCACTGTGCACACCCATACCACCAGCACACCACAACAACTCTTTGCCGATTTGACTGCACAGGTAAGCCATGCACATTCTTCCTCTTGACCATGAGTGGCGGGAGGTTGCTGGTTTACACACACACACACACTTCACGCCCACACTTTAGACCCACACTCACTTGCACACCCATACCCACCACACACACACACTCTGTTGCATGACTGCGCACACGGTAAAGCCCCATGCACCATTTTCTTTCCTCTTGACCATGGAAGTGGCGGAGCGTGCTGCGTTTACACACACACACACACTCACGCCCACACTTAGCCCAACTCACTGTGGCACACCATATCCCACCAGCACACACACACTCTTCTGCGATGACTGCACAGGTCCATGCACATCTCCTCTTGACCATGGAGTTGCGGGAGCGTTGCTGGTTTTACACAGCACACAACACACTCACGCCCACACTTAGACCCACACTCACTGTGCACACCCATTACCACCAAGGCACGCACACACCTCTGTTGCTATGACTGGCACAGGTAGCCATGCACATCTCCTCTTGACCATGGTTGGCGGGAGCGTGCTGCTGGTTTTACACACAACACACACACTCACGCCCACACTTAGACCCACACTCCACGTGCACACCATACCCACCAGCACACACACACACACACAATGTTTGCATGACTGCCACAGGTTAGCCATTGCACATCTCCTCTGACCACTGAGTGGCGTAGAGCGTGCTGGTTTACACACCACACACACACTCACGCCCACACTTTAGGATCCCAACACTCACTGTGCACACCTATACCCACCAGCACACAACACCATCTGTTGCATGACTGCACAGGTAGCCATGCACATCTCCTCTTGACCATGGAGTGGCGTGTGAGCGTGCTGGTTTTACAACACACACACACACACTCACGCCCAACTTAGACCCACCACTCACTGTGCACACCCATACCCACCAGCACACACACACTCTGTGCATGACTGCACAGGTAGCCGATGCACATTCCTCTTTGACCATGGAGTGGCGGGAGCGTGCTGGTTTACACACACACACACACTCACGCCCACACTTAGACCCACACTCACTGTGCACACCCATACCCACCAGCACACACACACTCTGTTGCATGACTGCACAGGTAGCCATGCACATTCCTTCTTGACCCATGGAGTGCGGGAGCGTGCTGGTTTACACAACACACACACACTCACGCCCACACTTAGCCACACTCACGTGTGCACACCATACCCACCAGCACACACACACACTGATTGCATGACTGCACAGGTAGCCATGCACATCTCCTCTTTTGACCATGAGAGTGGCGAGCGTGCTGGGTTTACACACACAGCACACCACTCACGCCACACTTTTAGATCCACACTCCACTGTGCACACCCATACCTCCAGCACACACACACTGTTTGCATGACTTGCACAGGTAAGCCATTGCACATTATCCTCTGACCATGGATGGCCGGTACGAGCGTTGCTGGTTTACACCACACACACACACTCCACGCCACACTTAGACCCACACTCATGTTGCACACCATACCCACAGCACACACACACTCTGTTGGCATCTGGAATGCACAGGGTAGCCATGCACATCATCCTCTTGACCATGGAGAGTGGCGCGAGCGCTGCGTTTACACACACACCACACACACACTCACGCCCACACTTAGACCCAACACTTCACTGTGCACAACCCAACCCACCAGCACACACACACACTGTTTGGCATGACTGCACAGGTAGCCATGCACATTCCTCTTGACCATTGGAGTGAGCGGTGAGCGTTGCTGGTTTACATCCTTCTCTCTTTT